>CALSFV010000061.1:0-572500 GCA_943737045.1 Parapristionchus giblindavisi | reverse complement strand
AAAATCCTATCTCTATGCCTGCTACGTTGCGTTTGTCGGAAAACAGTTGCGACCGTTCATGGACACGACCTCTGGTCACAATCTCTCGCAGACAGAGAAAGCTAGGGAGTTCGGCCAGAGCTTCAAATTAACCTGGGGTACACCTGGGGTTACTCATGCATTGCGTCGACCAAATCCAGCGGCTCGCTCCGTCACGTTAGTTCAAAATGAGAGAGAGATGGGAATAGCGGGGCAACAGAGGTGCTGAGGGACTTTTGCAAAATCTGTAGTGTGCTGCTTGGTGTATTTTCACCAGCTCATAATAGTGATTAATGAGAGCGGTGCACCTCAGACGGGTTTGATCGCGCGGCGGAGAGTGTTACAGAGAGAATCATTGGATGCCTTCTCGCACGCACACCCTCTCTAATGCAGCCCACCAAACCCGCCTGGCATCCGCCTGGCTCTCTTTATATTTCATCCAATTCGGGAAAGCGGCATTCGCCCTTCGTTCATTGTTCCTCGCTATTACAGAGGCTGAACTACCGTGCCGTGGTGGCCCACCGCGCGGAAGACGTTGTAGTCCTCGCGCAAAAACAATTGGAGCAGGCTTTATGCGAAGAATGAGTTGTAGAATATGCAATGATGACTATCTCTTCTCATACAAATCGAATAATGATGATATTAAACAACCACTTTTCTGTTATCTTTGATAAATTTCCCCCGGGACTCATTTTCTGTCTTCTGATATGGCTTGAAAGACAGTTTATCACATATCGATCTGGCCGTATTCCATCAATGAAATACTATTCTACAACTTTCGATAAGGTTTTTTTTCATTCTCTTATTTTTTCCCCAAAAATTCCTATCAAAACTGTTTGATCTAAAGCGAAAACAGTACAGTCATGCACTAAACTACAGTACCGTGCAAAAGTCTATCCACTTTTGCTTTTTTCGTCATAACTTTTTTCAAACTCAACCGATTATGTCCAGCTTTTCAGGGATTATTTTGAGAGTGTTTTCACGTGATTTACACAACAAACTAGCCCGGGTGAACTCTTACTGTGAAATTTATTTCGAATTTATCAAAAGTCACAAAAGTGAGATTTTCGTATTTTTCGATTTCTTCTATTTTTTTCTCTCATGTCGCTACCAATGTGTGTTATATCGTTTTAAAACTATAATACGGCATATTTGAAGTAAGAATCTATCGATATGCGAGCGAGAACCCATTTGCCGTGGACGTCAGATGGGCTACCCGTAGGCACTCTCTCACAGCAAGTACGGGTGTCTGTTTCGATTATCAACAAGGTCATCGAAACTCCAATCTATGCTCAAACAATAAATAAGCCTAATAAACGACCTCGCAAAACGATTTTGACATCTGATCATCCGACTATCCGCATCTCGAATGGGAAAACGAGGCTCACGGCAATGAACGTCAAGCGAGAACTGACGGAATTTCACCAAATTGGGGTACGTAAAGCTTCTAAACTTATCTGAAAAGATGTTTAAAGGAATGAAATGGGTCTGTAGGATATTACTGTTGTCGTCCTTAGTCATAATTCCATTCATATGGACCAGTGAGCCAACCCCATCTACAGAGAAGTAACCCCACAACATCAACGATCCTCCTCCATGCTTCAAGGTGGACAGCAGGTACTTCAAATCAAATCTAGTGCCACAATGACGACTAACGTGGGTTATTCTCCCCGTACCAATCATCAGAAACTTGATTTGGCCATAGAATACGACCTAATTCTATTGTTAGGGGGTCCAATGAATGTACTCTTTTACTCATGCGATTCTTGCTTTGCGAATCGTTACGGGAATCAGCGGTTTCTAGGTATGCCCACTTCCTTATAGTCCCGACGCACGATGACGACTTTGCACGATGTAGACGGATACCTCAAACATCTTTTCAGCATAGTTTAGAAGCTTTACGTACCCCAATTTGGTGAAATTCCGTCATTTCTCACTTGACGTTCATTGCCGTGTGCCTCGTTTTCCCATTCGAGATGCGGATAATCGGATGATCAGATGTAAAAATCGTCTTGCGAGGTCGTTCATTAGTCTTATTCATTGTTTGAGCATAGATTGGAGTTTCGATGGCCTTGTTGATAGTCGAAACAGACACCCGGACTTGCTGTGAGAGAGTGCCTGGGGGTAGCCCATCTGACGTCCACGGCAAATGGGTTCTCGCTCGGATATCGATAGATTCTTACTTCCAAGATGTCGTATCATAGTTTTAAAACGATATAACACACATTGGTAGCGACATGAGAGAAAAAAATAGAAGAAATCGAAAAATACGAAAATCTCACTTTTGTGACTTTTGATAAATTCGAAATAAATTTCAAAGTAAGAGTTCACCCGGGCTAGTTTGTTGTGTAAATCACGTGAAAACACTCTCAAAATAATCCCTGAAAAGCTGGACTTAATCGGTTGAGTTTGAAAAAAGTTATGACGAAAAAAGCAAAAGTGGATAGACTTTTGCACGGTACTGTATGCGTTCGACACATTTCTACTTGGATTGCTTCTACTTTTATGTTTTATTTAATAATCAGCAAAACAAAGACAATCTGACTAAAATATCCTCGTTTTACCCGCTCTCTACCGTTTTCCAGTTTTTTTCTCAACAATAGCCAATTAATCAGTGGTTGCAAATGAAGACTGTGTTCTTTCAAATTGCATATACAACACATAGGACATTAATTGATGTCATGAGGCGTACATCTTATATGCGCATGTCTCATATAGTAGTCATAGTCTATCCTCCCCGTGCTGTCTCTCCCTCTACATCCATATCCCCCCCCTTTCTCCCTCTCCCTATCTCGTTTTCGTTCTCTCTCTTTCCCTCTCCCTCTCTCTCTCTCTCCCTCTCCATCTCCCTCTACCTCTCCCCCCTCTCTCTCTCCCTCTCTCTCTCCCTCCCCCCTCTCTCTCTCTCCTTCTCCCTCTCCCTCTATCTATCACTTCCTGTCTCCCTCTGCCTCTCCTAATCCTTCTCCTCCCTCTCCCTCTATCTATCACTTCCTGTCTCCCTCTGCCTCTCCTAATCCTTCTCCTCCCTCTCCCTTCCATCTGAATCTGATTATCCATTCGTCATAAGGTCGTATTCTCGATATAGTTATAGGTGAGATTAGAGAGAGAAGCAAATTCTCCCTGGAAATTCCTATATATCAGCTATCGGAATAAGGAAAGATTAGAATTGCTACAAACATTTCATCATATTAGAGCTAAAGGGAGCGTAACCTCTCTCAATGGTCTCTTCGACGCGCAATGCTCTCTCGTTGTTAGAGAATAGAGAACTAGTATGCACAATGGAGAGACCATTGAGAGAGGTAACGCTCCCTTTAAAGTAATGAAAGAATGGTTTGAAAGCAGGTTGTGTTGGAAGGGAAACTATTTTGAAGACTAATATATCTAGAAATAAATTCGATCCAGTGTATATGCTGTTCATTAATCTGCATCGCACATCATGCATTGTCTTTCCAAAAGAACATTTCTTTTGTCCGACGCCCACGCGACATCCAACGCTTGTGGCCGTATGCAAGAACCGTTTTCCGGGAAGATGTGACGTCATTAGCGTAGGCGGAGGTGTTTTCCAAAAATCCTCCGCCTACGCTAATGACGTCACATTTTCCCGGAAAACGGTTTTCCCGTTGTTCTCGCATACGGCCACTGCATAGAACAGGGTCTTGGGTACCAAGTTTGAAAAAAACTCTGGAAATAGGTTTCTGGATGTAGAAAGGTGTCAATATTGATCAATAGTTATGCCCATATGCGATTTTGCCAACCTTTCTACAAATATGTTTCAAGGAAACCAGTTATGACTAGGTTACAATACAATACATTTATCTTATCAGCACTAAGTACAGAAGAGTAAGTCAGGGGCAGGGGGAACTTTCTTGCAAGTTCTTATTTTTCCGTCTCTGACTATGAGAGATGTTATTCTCCATTCAAGAAAACGATCGAACTGAAACTTGTTTTTTAAAGTAGAAAACCCACGAAAACGTTCGTCCACCGTTCCGCTATCGTCCATGACTAGGTTATCACTTAAAAACAATTCGAGCAATGCCACACCTTATAATTGTATCACTGGCCCAGCAGGTCTTCGTGTTCCTTGCAAATCGGGAATTCTCTTTGCCTTTACATTTTCCCCATCCTACTTTCCACAGATCTCCCCTTCCTAGCATCACTATCACTCGCAGTGATCTCCGGCAGGACTTGGTGTGCCTCGGATAACGGGTTGTAGCGTTACCTTTCTCCCATTCCCTTCCCTATCTTCCTCTTCCTTCCTCTTCCTTCCCCTTCCCTCCTTCCCTTCCTTCTCCTTGTTTCCATAATAATATAGTCATCACTTTTCCTCACAAGAAAAGAGAAGGAAGGCAATCCAATAATTGAGTCACTCTCTCTCTATGCGAATAAGTCAACTGAAATACTCTCCCCCCCCCCCTCTTCAATATCCGTCTCCTCCTCCTTACCTTTCCCCTTCCTTCCCTCCCCTTACCTGGCCATTCCTCTACCTTCCTCTCTGCCTCTCCCTCTTCATCTGTACCACTCCCTCTTCCGTCCCCTTCTTATCTACCTCTCCCTTTCTCTATACCTCTACCTATCCCTCTTACTCTCTACCTCTCCCTATCCCTCTTTCTTCCTCTTCCTCTATACCTCTCCCGCTCCCTCTTACTCTATCCCTCATTCAACCTTTCTCCCTCTACCTCTCCATTTATCTTTACCTCTCCCTCTCCCTTTCCTCTCCACCTCTCTCCTCCTGATATTCTCCCAGCCGTCTTCTACATAACTAATCATGTCCTCAAAGGGAGGAGTGTTGAAAGAATAGAAGATGATGCTAGAGTACATTGTCTTCCCTAACGACAACACCGGTGACTTCAAGGCCTCTCTCTCTTCCTCCCCTCGCCCTACTCTCCCCTCTCTCCTTCCTCATCTCCCCTTCTCTCCCTCCCATTCCTCTCCCTCCATCTCACTTCTCCTCCCCCTCTTCCTCTCTCCCTCTCCTCTCCTTTTCCCTCTCTCATATCTCCTACTCTGTATCTCGCCTGATATTAGAGCAGCGCTTGCCCACACTAAGGAAATGAACATGACAGAGACGGAAAGGAAGGGAAGAGAGAAAGATGGGGGAGGAGAGAGGGGTGGAGAGGGGGGGGGAGATGGGAGAGGGAGAGGGAGAGGTAGAGAGAGAAAAGAGAGGTAGAAGGAGGGAAATTGTGTTTCAGACTCTTTCCTTCTTCTTCTTCTGAAAGAAAAGAGCAGATGGGATTCAGTAGAACTCTCTCTCTCTATGCAAAGTGTGATGGATAGAGAAATGAGAGGGAGGAGGGGAGAGAGGGAGAGGGAGAGAGTAAAAGGGAGAGGGAGAGGGGAAAGCGAGAGGTAGAGAGAGAGGGAGGGAGGAAAGGGAGAGAGAGGGAGTTAGGGTAACGAGTAAATGATTGGGTGTCTCTTTTCACTTGTTACATAGATACTCGTTAGCATAACTACCGTATACAACATTGGCCGGGACCTAAATAGATTGTCGCTTATTGTACTTTTCATGGAAGCGAAAATATCCAAAACTGCATCTTTTCCCGTGTCCATATTACAACTTTGTGAGGACCTACTTTCAAAACCAAAGTACTGGCAAATAAATTACGATAAGCAGCTTTCTTTGTTGGTAAAGTGATGGTTGACGAATGGAATAGTTCGCAAAAAGTGTAGGGAAAAACGAAGTGTTTTCAAATGCATTCGTGATGTTTTCATTGAGGGAAGACAGGATACCCCTTAGAATTCAGTCCTCAAGATCCCACATTAGAGTCAAATAAAAATGAAACTCGTAATTTTGTCGTATCCAAGGAAATTAGAGAAAATATCTAGCCTCATTGCATATTCTCCCTCCTTCTCTCTATCCCTCTCTCTCCCTCTCCTTTTCCCTCTCCCCCCCTCTCCCTCTCTCTCTAATGCCTCTTCATGAGTCATCTATCTCTCTGTTCATCATTAGCATGCATGAGAGGTCCGGAATGAATGGAATAAAGGGAGAGGAAGAGAGGGAAGAAAAGACTGGGGAGTGTAAAACATGAACCACCTGTAGTCTATGCACATCTTCACACGATGCCGCGCACTTACACTTTGTGACTTCCTAGTACTACACACAAATATGATAGGATATGCTATGAGAAGTGCGCGGCATCGGCAAGGATTAGATGATGTGATTATAATAATTTATTCACCATAATAGGTAAACATGTAATGAACAAACAATAAATAAATAAATAGTTGTAGTTGTAAAAGTGAAAGATCAATCTTACAAAAATGTGAGGATGGAGGAAGGGACTGGAGGAGATCGAATATATGATGAAGATAAGAATAAGAAATGCATGGAACTGATCAGTCATTAATTTTAATTTTTAAATTAGATGATATGGTGATGTGAAAATATGGAAAAGAAGATACATATATGTGCATTAATGAAAAGAGGATTAGTATTATAAATATTTTAGTATAATAATATTAATTTCAGGGTCCATCTTCGCTGTTTATCTTCTCCGAGGATAATATCATACGGAGAAATGCGAAGAACCTCATCGACTGGGGACCATTTGAGTGAGTTGGTCGTTACTATCTACAATGTACGTGTAGGCCGTAGAGTCGCCTACCACAATGTAATGTGTGGTACACTAGACAGAGTGAAACACATCATATAAAAACATACTACGTTGATACTGTACAGTATAATACTAATAATTTATTCGTTTACAAGAAAAACGGTACTAAGCAAGTACACCCAAAAATAGGTGCACAAAATTAGGGTTTGTCGGCTATTTCTTTATGTGATGATGGACATCTAGAAAGAACAGACAAAATTACTTACTCCACAGAAGTATTACACAAGATCGAGAATTTGTCCGAAAATGTATAATAATGTGAAAATAAATCATAATGATCTTTTTAAAAAAAACTTTAATTAATATTTTCAGATATTTCATCCTCCTTACCATCATCGGCAATTGTGTGGTCTTGGCTCTGGAGCAGCATTTACCCAAAAATGACAAGAAACCACTGTCGGAAATGCTGGTGAGTTCATTCAATTATCACGAAGATGAAACGATGTTGCTCGTTTATACCATCACCAAAGCGCGAGAAAGGGAAATTGGCAGTTATATTCACGTCCTAAAAAAAATTGAATCTCCGCTATGGTAACATTATCTCGCAGACAAAGAATGCTAGTGAGGCTAGAGCGCGGAGTTTTAAATTAGCTTAATTGAATTGAACTGATACTACTATCTTGACGTCGACAAATTAGTTATTTAAAGGCACATCCCAAGCTAATTTGACTCTCAGCTCTGGCTACACTCTCTCGCAGGAGAAGAAAGCGAGAGTGTTGCCAGGAGAGTTTCAAATTAGGTCGGGGCCTTAATGGTGGCGTATAACGATGTAATGTTATTCGTTATCGTTCCCCTTTCATCCTCTTTTCTCCTTTCTTCTCACTACTAACTACTACATTGTATCGCCTTTTTTGTTCAATTCTCTTCCCCTTTTGCCTCCTTCCTATTGCGACTATTCCCGAGAGAGGAAAACGGGGGAGATGTGGTGAGGGAGAGGGAGAGAGAGGAGAGAGGGAGAGGGAGGAGAGAGGGAGAGGGAGAGAGAGAGGGAGAGAGAGGGGAAGAGAGAGGAGAGAGAGGGAGAGAGAGGAGAGAGGGAGAGGGAGAGAACGTCGTGGAGATGGAGTAGTGAGGCAGAATGAAAGACAAGGATATGAGAGGATGAAGACAGATATATGGAAGACGAGATGAGAAAGGGAGGGGGTTTGAATGGAAAGAGTAATATCCATGTATAATATGATATAGTAACGATGGGAAGGAATCTTACAGATTATAATAATAAAAATATGAAGAATAAATTTAAAAAAAAAAAACTATTTCCAAGTGCATCACTAGGTCGGACGAGAACCGATTGGATGAGAACTATTTGCAAACTTTATCTATTCATTGCCGCTTGTTTCTCAAATTGAAATAGTTCTCATCGACCTAGTGCCTAATTGAGTGCTTGACTCGCAACAAAATAAAAATTTGATGAGTATAATCGCATAAATAAATAAATTTTTAAAATGTGGCTGGTCACCATCACCAGAATGTTCTTTACAGGAGTTGACCGAGCCCTACTTCATGGGCATCTTCTGTCTGGAATGTGTGCTGAAGATCATCGCTTTCGGATTTTGTCTGCATAAGGTACGAATGATTCTGACAAATCAGTATATTATCTCAATTTGTTATATCAGTTCCGCCTTCTTATGCTCTGTTCAAAAATCAAAATGGAGAAACACAAACAACTATTATCTAATCAAACACACACAAACTCCTAATCCTTTCGATACTTTTTTATTCTTTTCTTTTCTTATAATCTCTATTACAGGGTTCGTATCTTCGCTCAGGATGGAATATCATGGATTTTATCGTAGTCGTGTCTGGGTAACTTTTTGTATTAAATTTTCAACGATGTTGAACCTTATTTCAAGACAAATTTATAGTATAAATGCTGACGAATTGAGTTATCTTGAAAGGAGTTTCAGCATTAGCTCTTCGAAATACTTCTCTTCGAAGAAAATTGTTCATAAGATCTATTTTTCAGTCCGTCTGGTTACAAAAGTACAATCATTAAAAAAACAAGTTAATCTTTAAATTCCTTTCAGCGTTGTCACAATGCTGCCATTTCAATCGGGTCCACAAGAAACTGTCGATCTGAGAACGCTTCGAGCAGTCAGAGTGTTGAGACCGTTGAAGCTCGTATCCGGAATACCCAGTAAGTATTATATCTAAAGGTCTTAGAGTTTTACGGGACATTAAAAAATTAACTACAAAGGACCTCATTTCTCACTGAAGCTCTGTTGAAAAGTTGTGCGAAGTAATGACGGATTAAAGGCATATCTCGATCTAATTTGAAACTCTGCGCTCTGACAACGCTCTCTCGCTTTCTTTGTTTATGAAAGAGCGTTGCCTCATTGTCAGCGGAGAGTAAAATAGCTCGGGGTATGCCATATTCATATATTTGATGAAAGGATAAATCAGTGTTTCATTGGCCTATGGTCTTTTTCTCACAGCGTTGAAGTCTTTAGTGTGAAATTGACGATTTTGATGTCATTTGCTGCCTTCTTCGTACATGGACTATGTAGTATCGAATTGCATGTGAAGGAAGAGGGAGAGTCAAGAAAGAGAATGAAGGGAGAGGTAGACACTATCGTGAATTATCTGCACGAAAAGTGAAGTGAATCCTACAAATTTGAGTTTTCGCGACGAGTTTCTGGAACAGAAACCACATTTACATAATAATATAATAGAAAATTGCAATAATTTTATACCATGCTATGACACGTGTAGTATACAGCTTACTTTGATCTTATTGTTAATTTAATTTTTTACACGTAGGATTCGAATAATATCGATGGCTACTCTTCATAAATTCGAATTAAATGAAAAGGAAATATCGAAAAATATTTTTAAAAAAAACAGAATAATAAACGAAGATATTTTATAATATCAACTATATGTAATACTTACAATATTGAAATTCTGCCAATACTATTAAATTAAATAAATATATTTAAATACATACAACATAAAGACTGTTCCTTAAGGTTTGCAAGTCGTTCTCAAGTCCATTCTGTGTGCGATGGCTCCACTTCTACAGATTGGACTGCTCGTATTGTTCGCCATTGTTATATTTGCAATCATCGGTTAGTCTTATCAAACTATTGCTATGATATTTCAAAACGTAGTTTACTTAAAGTATACTTCAAGTCATTTTAAGTACACTTAAAGTTTTGAAAAAAAAGGAGGGTGTGTACAAAAACTGCAGACGGAATTGAGAGAGCTCTTCATATCATGCACAATCTCTTCCTTGCTTTCTTCAATCTATCATATCCACATGAATTGTTAGGGTAACATTGATAATCATCACACAGTCTGATTAACATTTGACGTAGCGGCAGAAACACCATACATTATTACTGTTATTTTTACAACATTATCTAGTTTTACCATTAATTTCCTATATTTATACCATTAATTATCGTTGATTTTATTTGTGAATTATAGGTCTCGAATTCTACTCTGGCATCTTCCATGCAGCCTGCTATAATAGTCGAGGAGAGATTGAAAATGTATCCGAACGACCATTTCCATGGTATGCATACATTATTAAAGGCACCCCCGGAGATGATTTAACTCTCCGCTCTGGCAATGCTCTCTCGTAGAGAAACAGATCGAGAGAATGTGGCCAGAGCGTCGAGTTTCCAATTAGCTCGTTGTGTACAATACTGTCTCAGTCATATGTACCTCATTTCATTTAAAATTACATGTTTTGGAATTTAAAAAAAAGTGAATAAGGTGCATATTTTAATTAATATAAACATAAATATTTAAGTAAGTCCATAAACATAATTCAGTTCGAACAAGTCCGCTGCGACTGGAGCCTACAATTGTGATGTAGCTGATACGGTGTGCAAACAACAATGGATAGGGTTGGTTTTATAGTCATACCTATATTCCTATACGATCCTATCTTAACCTTAAGCTAACCTTACATCCTTACGTTGTGTTACGTTAAGGCATTGTACCTTTAGATTGTCACTAAATATAGCGAATTATAACTCTATTCAACTATCCTTTTCTCCTGCTCATTATATTTGATGTAAATAAATAAATATAGAAATAAAATGTTCAGACCAAACTACGGTATCACATCGTTCGATAACATCGCATTCGCCATGATCACAGTCTTTCAATGCATCACCATGGAGGGATGGACGACTGTCATGTACTATGTGAGTATAGATACTTAAAGCCACACCCCAAGCTAATTTGCAACTCTCCGCTCTGGCCACACTCTCTCGCTTTCTTTGTCTACGAGAGAGTATTGCCAATGCGGAGAGTAAAATTAGCTTACACAGTATTCTGGTTCAAGCCATTTTGTTTCCATAGCAAGACAAGCGAAAGACGATTGCATTTGAGAGAGTTTCTATGTTGAGCGGTCGTTTTTGCTTTCACAGTCTATAGAACATTGTGCTTAGGGTGTGCCTTTAAACCATTCAAAGCATGTTGTTCCTTGAATTGAGCAGCATTGTTTCGATACCTTTTATTGTTGGCTACTATCTTTCACATGCTGTTTTCGGAATTGGAAATTCTGGTGCTGATCCTTTGCTTTTCCCAAGCGCATTAAAGGTCCACCTCTAGTACTCTCCGCTTTGGCCATACTCTCTCGTCGAAACCGAAAGCGAGAGAGTGTGGCCAGAGATGAGGCTTTCAAATGATCTCGGAGTGTACGTTTAATCCTCTAATAATATGACGCAATCATCGATAATTACAGACGAATGATTCAATCGGTTCAACATATAATTGGGCCTACTTCATTCCTCTCATCGTTCTTGGTTCCTTCTTCATGCTCAATCTCGTTCTCGGAGTCTTGTCTGGGTTTGTTTGATCTTTGATCTTTGATCTTTAATCTCCGATCTTTAATCTTTAATCTCTGATATCGTTCAGAGAGTTCGCCAAAGAGAGGGAGCGTGTGGAGAATCGTCGAGAATTTCTGAAACTTCGTCGTCAACAACAGATCGAGCGAGAGCTGAACGGCTATCTTGAATGGATTCTCACCGCTGAAGAAGTTATCCTCAAAGAGGACCGAACCACCGACGAGGAGAAGGTATGACACGCGGTCTGTCCTGCCGAACCTTGATAGATTACGGTAGTCGATATATCACATGTTGCAGGCCGCAATTATGGAGGCGAGAAGGCGGGCGGCTACGAAGAAACTGAAGGCGGCCACGAAACAGAGATCGACTGAAACGGAAGAAGTGGGAATAATTTTTAAAAAAATATGTATAGAATTAGTTATCGAAATCATAATATTTGATTGTATCTTCATATTTTTAAAGGCACGCCAGAGCTAATTTTAACCTCCGCTCTTGCAACTCTCTCGCACATTAATAGATCGAGAGAGTGCGGCCAGAGCGGACAGTGTCAAATTAAGGCGGGATGTGCTTTTGAACCTATATTATTACAGGATCTGGAAGAGGAAGACGAGGACTACGGTGAGGATGAGTGTGATGAGGGAGAGATTGATGAGGAATATGTGAGAAGAAATCGTGGAATCATGCATACGATCAAGAAGAAGATACATCAAATGAGGTACATCTACGTTTTTTATTATTTTCTCAAATTTATTTATATTTCCTTACATTTAATCGGAAAAAAATTTGACAGCTTTGTAATAAATTGAGTGATAAGGGAAGGCGATTATTGATTATTAATGATAATCGATTTTTGGTTTGATTGATTATTGATTATTCAGGGTTCAATGTCGGATAATGGTAAAGACGCAGCTCTTCTACTGGACCGTCATCGCTCTCGTATTCCTCAACACTGCCTGCGTTGCGTCGGAGCACTACGACCAACCGGCATGGCTCACGAACTTCTTGAGTTTGTTTTGTTGTTGTTGTTGTTGTTGTTTACTTTATTTGTTGATAGAATGAAAGACAAGGAAAGGTGCAACTTTTTCATCAGTCCAAATATTTTGACGATTTAAAGTGACATCCCAAACTAATTTGAAACTCTCCGCTCTGGCAACACTCGCGTTTTCTTTGTCTGATTGTGAGAAAGAGAGTGTGTCGGGAGCTGAGAGTAAAATTATCTCGGAGGGAGGGGTGCGATTAAGCGAAAATTCAATGGCTTAATCGAGATTTAAGTAGTGAAATACTGATATTATTAATAATTTAAGAATACGCCGAATTCGGATTCCTTGCCATCTTCATGTTGGAAGTGCTCGTGAAGATCTTTGCCATGGGCTCACGAACCTATTTCGCCAGTAAATTCAACCGATTCGATTGCGTGGTTATTGTGGGATCTTTACTAGAGGTACGATCAATGATTTATTGATTGATTCGACGGTGTTTTTTTGGTTTTATAACCCGGAGTAAGAAGGAAGGAAAACCGCTTAAACCATACTTTCAATTTTAATAAGCGTATTGTGAAACTTATTTCAACTATTACATTTACAATTTTGTTCGCGGGCGAGGAAGCACTAATAATAGAGTATTGTCTTTAGACTTTTTTAGTTAAATATGACCAACATCAAATATTTACCACAACGTTGGGCTCTAAGATTGCCTAAATCTCAGGCACAACCTATGCAATCGCTACGATTACAGGTCATTTGGGCCGAAGTCAAGGGAGGCTCATTCGGTATCTCCGTACTCCGAGCACTTCGTCTTCTTCGAGTCTTCAAACTCACTAGGTACATACTATGTCTCCTTATTATTGGTATACATCAAACACTAAAGGCACAGCCCTTGCTAATTTCCAACTCTCCGCAATTGCAATACTCTCTCATGGACGAAGAAAGCGGGAGAGTGTCGCCAGAGCGGAGGGTTCCAAATTAGATTTAGATAGTAAAAAGTAATGTTTTGAGAAGAATATGTATACAAAAAGAAGATAAAATATAATTTATCCTTCCAGTTACTGGGTGTCACTTCGTAATCTCGTTCGTTCTCTAATGAATTCCATGAGATCTATCATTTCTCTTCTCTTCCTTCTCTTCTTGTTCATTCTGATCTTCGCCCTACTCGGCATGCAACTGTTCGGAGGAAAGTAAGTGACACTAAGTCAAACTTATGGACTTAAGGCTAAGTATCAATACTTATGGACTTAAGGCTAAGTACTTACTGTTAAGGTTCAACTTCCCCAATATGCATCCGTACACGCACTTCGATACGTTCCCTGTCGCACTGATCACCGTATTCCAGGTATATTGGTTTTCATTCGAAACAATTATCATCAAAGCCCACTGTGTGCTGTTTTGAGACTCCGCTCTGGCAATATTCTCTTGCTTTCTATATCTGCGCGAGAGTGTTGCCAGAGCGGATAAAATAAATGTTCAACGTGCAGTGTTCGTTCGTTAGTAGAACATTATGAAACAGATTTGAAGATACTGATGACGTTTTACTCTATTTAGCACGAACCATATTTATTTATTTATATCAGCCGTTTAAACGCTCATTGTTAGTTGCCATTGACAACCATCCCTGTCCAATGTCTTGATAAGGTCACTGTATTGTATTGTATGTTTAGATCCTGACCGGTGAAGACTGGAACGAGGTGATGTACATTGCCATCGAAGCACAGGGAGGAATCTACGGAGGAGGAATGGTCTACTGTATCTATTTCATCGTTCTCGTACTCTTCGGTAATTGTAAGTTCATCAATATATTTTTAAAAAATCAATCGATAATTCAATCAATCAATCAATCAATAAATCGATTAATTCATGATCTATCATATTATATTATATTTTATCTACATGCACACGCATGCAACGACACATGAAAATAAGTATGATCAAAAATAAATAGGTGATGATAATGACTTCACTATCGTTAAGACACACTACTGAATGTGTTCTTGGCTATCGCCGTCGATAACTTGGCCAATGCGCAGGAATTGACTGCTGCTGAGGAAGCCGATGAGAAGGTTGGTATTATCACAGTTGAATGCAATTCATTTTGAAAGCCAGAAAGACAGCTGAAGATCCTGCAATCAATAATGCTCTTGGTAAACTTCCTCATCAAACTTCCTTACGTCTTCTTCATTTCACCATTTTTTAAACGAAAAAGGACGAATTAGGATGAAATCTTTGGAAACATCCTATTTTATCTGCATTTCGCTACTTTTCGTTTAGATATTGAGAATTTCATAAAACGATTTTTACACTACCACACATCAAGAACGTCCCAAAATATGTCTCATGTCTCAACATGAACCTTTCCCTTTTTACGATTTTGAAACCCTCCTTAGGTTACGTAAAATGCAAAATATCCAGGCGAATCAAGAGATCTGCGATGACGAGGACGATCTGGACGAGGTGGAGGGTGAACATGATATGGATGGCCGGACAGCAGGTGATATGTGTGCGGTTGCCCGAGCACTTGATGGTGAGCACTCCTTGTCCCTCTTGTTGTGGGGATTGACTCGTCAGTATCAACAGGGAGCATACTTTTATGGTGGTTCATGTATTTTTGAACGTGGTTTTAAATCAAACAGATACACCTTTTATCATTTAGTTAATAATTTTAAAAAATAAAAAATATATTTTCGTCCCGCATTATCCTATTTAATCATGAAACAATGGCAGACTTTTGCCTATGCGGAAACAAGAACATGCTCGGGGCCTTTGAAACTTGACGAGTCAATCCTCATCCTAACCTCTATCCCCATTACTTATCTCAACATCGACACAGGCTAAGAGAGATTTCGATGTTGTACTGGTCTAGCTTCTTCACTCTAAAGATTCCCCATTCACCCCAAACCATTTCTTCATAATCTCACGCTCCTTCTCCTTTTCCTATCACTACCATTTCCCTTTTGAGTTTGAAGATTATCACTGAAATTCAATCAATCACTTCTGTTCCCCTAACATTAGTCATCATCACCGGTATTATAATTGTATAAAATTTCTTTTTGAGATGAGGAATGCGAAGAGGAAGAGTCTCCGTTTGGTGGTCCTCGCCCTATGGTTAACTATACTGCTCTGTTCTTCCTGTCTCCTACCAATCCGTAAGTGTCCTGGACCTAAATACAACTTACTTACTTGCTAGTCCTAAATCTTAACTAATACTTGATTAAGAATTAAGTCCGACTTAGGCCTTTAGTCCACAAGTACCTAATCTCTAAGTAACTAAGTCCATTTAAGTCTTCGTGTGCTCGTTCACTCCATCGTCTGTACCAAATACTTCGAGATGATGGTGATGATTGTCATTTGCTTGTCGTCCATTTCACTGGCTGCTGAAGATCCCGTCGATGAGGACAATCCGAGGAACAAGGTGGGAGTACAGATAATAATTTTTAAAAAATTACCTAACGCCTGTTCATTTATTCGCAAAACACAAAAGAAGAACTGAAGCGATCCACTTTTAGACTCTTTTTTTTTCTCGATATTTGACTATTCTTTACCTTACTTGATTTGCCGTATTCGCTAGAAATAAGTAATCAATACCGAAATATTTACGCCGTTAAGGTTCTACAATACATGGACTACTGCTTCACCGGTGTTTTCGCTTGTGAGATGTTGCTCAAGGTTCGCAAACATTTATTCATTCGTTGATTTCGGTTACAAAGTTGAATTACCACTAGCCTAACACCGATCTCCCGCAGGACTTGTGCCTCGAATAACGGAAATTACTTTTACCTTTACACACATTACACATTTATTTCGGAATATTACAACTACAAATTTTGCTCGATATGGGCAAATTAATGACTTAAATATTTAAGTTGATCGATCAAGGAGTTCTGCTTCATCCCGGCTCGTATTGTCGTGATTTCTGGAATATTCTCGATGGAGTAGTTGTATCTTGCGCACTCGTCGCTTTCGCCTTTGCGTATGTCCCATTATTACTTTTCTCAAATATCAAAACATTAAACTTTTTTTAAATTTTCCGACAATTTCATGAAATTTTGAAAAATAAATAATATTTTCAAAAATATTTTCAGCTCTGACGGGTCAGTTTCTGGGCATACAAGGCGAAATTCTTTTGAGTGTCTACCTTAAAACCTCATTTATGGGTGCTTTACATGACCAAAACGAGAGCTATTCATTCCTATTCTATCCTTCTCTACAAGTCTGTTCCTCTTCCTGTATCTCCATGAACGTTGGCAAACCGCATACCGATGTATATGACCTCTCAACAGGAGTTGGGAAAATTCCTACACAGAGAAAAAATTCCCTAGTAACGTCTCTCTACGGAATTCTTCCCTCATAGGGGACGAATTCCCTTATCTATAAGGGAAGAATTCCGTAGAGAGACGTTACTAGGGAATAATTCCCTTATAGACAAGGGATTTTTCTGTGGGTGTACTCCTGTCACGTTTGCCGGCAAACGGTCTGTGACCGTTCATGGATACGACCTTTGAATACCAGAGTGACCCCACCCACACACACTTCCTGTACACTTTCCCCATACACTTTTTACACACTTCTGTACACATCCCTTCTTTCTATTCCTTCGCTATTCTGTATTCGAGGGTTTGGAGTTGCATAGACTATCAGCTCTAGCACATTCTTCTCCATTTCAGGGGCACTGATGGAGCTGCCGGAAAGAATTTGAATACGATCAAATCACTCAGAGTACTCAGAGTGTTGAGACCGTTGAAGACCATTAAGAGGATTCCTAAACTGAAGGTAAGAGATCAAAGATCAAAGATCAAAGATCAGATATACGATCAAAGATCACGAATGAACATCCAATTTCAGGCCGTATTCGATTGCGTTGTGAACTCGCTGAAGAACGTTTTCAATATTCTCATCGTCTACTTCTTATTCCAGGTAAATCAAACGAAAATTATTTTAAAAATCTCATAGAAAAAAATTAATGTTGATGATATTTGATAAAATTTGCAATTTAGTTCATCTTTGGTGTAATCGCGGTGCAATTGTTCAACGGAAAGTTCTTCTTCTGCAATGACAAAACGAAGAAGTTCGCGAATGAATGTCATGGACAATTCTTCATATATGACAGTCAGGTACTAATCAGTCAGCATCTAATTGTTTATTTGTTTATTTATATAGTTACTTGTTTATTTGCTTAATAAAACAAGGCTAATTTTCATCTAAAAACTTGCTCTTATAGTGTTATGTGTTCTATCATATTATATGCAACTGCAATAAATTCGGAAGGAAAATTCTGATCGCGAAACCAAATTCTAGGAACTAACTAAAAAACATTGTTTTTGTTGCTCAATAAGTGAGAGCGACATCACTCTCATCATTCTACAACCTCTCCTATCGTTCTGTTGATAATGTGCATTGTATAGTATAGTGAGAGAGAATTTGCACACAATCATATTATTTTGCAATAGAAAATAGTGACGTTTATCAAGTATATCACCATTCCCTCCAGAATGGTTATAGAATGGTTATGTACTTGATAAACGTCACTATTTTTATTGCAAAATAGCGGCTAAACGGCTTTCTATATTCACACAGTACAATTAATCGTTTATTGACAGAACATGTATGATAATTAGATGATCCGATGGGGGGATCACTGCACCCATTCGTCATTATTCAATATGTTCTCTGTTGAGGGAAAATCGGCCAAACTCGTGTCCAATTCTTGATCGTCTACAATTTTTTAATGAAATGAAGTTAAAACAAATTTGTAAAATAGAATAAATGCATACATGGTAGATAAGAGGCATCACTCCAGCAGTCCCCGTGTGCGTCGTGTCTGATTGGAGGCTGAAATATTTCGCATTCTCATAGATTTTGGGAATAATATTATTTATTTTTTTGCGGTGTAAAAAATTAAAATATTATTGTTGTTTTTCGCATAATTTCATAATAGCATGATTGGAGATTGTCACATTTTCGCAATTAAAATACGAAAACCTATCTAGAATGTATCGAAGATGACGAAATAATTGACATAATGGGATAAGAAATAAAGGATCTTACTTGCAATCGCACAACTTCTTCGTCTAAATCAGGCAGGAACAGAGCTAGAATATCATCCGGGGCAAATGAAGCGAATAGAACTATCTCCCATACGAGTAGAGGTATTGTCAATTGGATTGTGACAGCTACCGGGTCTGAGAAATGGCTGAAACGATTGAACTTTGATCTTTGATCTTTGATCTTTGACAGACATATTGATCGCGGAGAGTAGAAGAACATTGATGAGACACAGAGTAATGATGATATTTGTCCGTGTTGGGGTCATTCTATGCTGGGCGATCATTAGAGTAGAAATTGGAGAAATCAAGAAAAATGTATATTAGTAATTGATAAAAGCATGTGCTTAAAGTTTGTTAGCAAAAGGTTTTGATACTCTGTTATACAAGGCTCACTGTTTCGGTCATACGAGCAAACGAACATGAGCAATGAAAAGAACCAACCGATTAGTGAGCAAATTGAACGTATAAATGAATGGGAAAAGATTCACACATGAAATGTCTGCTTTTTACTGCTTTTTATGGAGCATACGCCATTCATAAAAAACTTAGACATGCAAACTTTATTAAATCAATAGAATTAAATTTGCAGAATGAGCCACCTCGCGTTGAGCAGCGTGAATGGAGACTCCGCCCCTTCAACTATGACAATACCATCAATGCAATGCTGACTCTGTTCGTGGTCACGACAGGTAATCATACAATAATATTAATATTAATTATTTAATAATATAATTTACAATAAGATGGTTTTCTATAAATTGATAGAGTACTCATAAATACGATGCTACGACATAGGCAGCAAAGTTAATTTTAATGTTAACTTTAAAAAGAAAATAAATTCTTGTAAATTGAAGGAGAAGGATGGCCGGGAATTCGCCAGAACAGTATGGATACAACGTACGAAGACCAAGGGCCGTCTCCATTCTTTCGTGTCGAGGTTAAATTTTTGTTGTTGATATTTTAAGGCAAAATTAATTCTAATCTACTTGTCTTACTATAGAAAATGTAAAAGTCGAAATCGTGCCCAATTTCTTAGTCTATTATAAGTTTTACTTCATAGGTTTCCCTCTTCTACGTAATGTTCTTCATCGTGTTCCCCTTCTTCTTCGTCAACATTTTCGTTGCCTTGATCATTATTACGTTCCAAGAACAGGGAGAGGCGGAATTGTCCGAGGGAGACTTGGATAAGAATCAGGTACTAGATATTTTTAATCGATTCTAATAAGTGATAAATATCACTAACTATGTCGTAGCAGTGGTCACCCGCGGGTGCGCCTTGAATTTCGGGTTGCACCTTTACCGTTTTACCTTTACGTAGTCAGTAAATTGGTTTTATTTGTGCAAATATCAATGTCGATGAAAAGAATGCCTTGCTTTCATTCATTGTAGTTCTAAATTCATTTCAGAAGCAATGTATCGATTTTGCGTTGAACGCTCGGCCGAGATCCTTGTTCATGCCTGAGGATAAGAATTCCATTAAGGTTTGTGACTTATCTTAGCTTAATTTATTAAGTCAACTTTAACTTAATAACTTAACTTAACTTATTAAGTATCGTATCTGGAGACTGGTGACGTCAACTCCATTCGAATACTTCATTATGGCCATGATCGTGTGTAACACAATCATTCTCATGATGAAGTTCCACGGAAACACCGAATTCTACGAGAAGGTACTTAGCGAACTTAACTTAACCTAAGCTAAGTACTATGCTTAACTTAGCCTAACTTAAGCTAAGTCCATCTAATCTAGGTCCTTCGCCTCTTCAACACCGCATTAACGGCTGTGTTCACTGTTGAATCTATACTGAAGATTTTAGCGTTCGGAGTTAGGGTAAGTTATTGTTTAACGAAAAATGTAAATATAGGAACGAATTAAAAATCGATATTTGCAGAATTATTTCCGCGATGGATGGAATCGATTCGATTTCATCACAGTAGTAGGATCTATCACAGATGCTCTCGTAACAGAATTCGGTGGTCACTTCGTTTCCCTTGGATTCCTTCGATTGTTCAGGTTAGAATAATCCTCATTATTGATTTATCGATTTGTTGATTTGTGATTTATTTATTTGTTTATTTACTTATTTATTTATTCCATCAAATATGATAACATATTAGGTATTTTCAAATCTACTAGGTAATCATCAAGGTAATACTAGCCCATAATTCGAAAAAAAAATGAAGTAAAGCAGCTGTTTTTCGATAAGAATATTAGTTAAACAATACCATCCTTTTTGCACTACTTACCTCGAATATCCCAGGGCTGCTCGACTCATTCGTCTCCTGCAACAAGGGTACACTATTCGTATTCTCCTATGGACGTTCGTTCAATCATTCAAGGTATTTCATCACTATATAACAATGTATATTCTGATCTAGAATGGCGAAAAAAAACGACTTTTACGTATTATTCTACATTTTATACCTTTCATCAACACAAATGATTAGATTATCATCACAATCGTTGCTGAGACGGTGGGCAGCTCTAAATATTCATTATAGGCTCTTCCCTACGTCTGTCTGCTGATTGGTATGCTCTTCTTCATCTATGCCATCGTCGGCATGCAGGTACACTATATATCCTACATTAATTCATTATAGGTACACCCCGAGTCAAATGGGAACTTTCCGATCTGGCCACACTCTCTGACATTCTTTATCTACGAGAGAGTGTTGCCAGAGGGGAGAGTTTCAAATTAGCTCGGGATGTGACTGTAATCCATTTATTCGAATAGTCACAACCAGTGGCAATCCACAATGGTTGTGTGCTTGATAAAGGTCATTGTATTTGAATTTTATTGTATCATTAAGGTCTTCGGTAATATCTGGCTGGACGCGACAACGGAGATCAATCGGCACAATAACTTCCAGAGCTTCTTCAACTCTGTCATTTTACTGTTCCGGTACGTTTGTCAAGTGACGAACTTCATCTACAATAATCTCTTGTAACTTCAGATGTGCAACGGGGGAGGGTTGGCAGGATATCATGATGGGATGTACGGCAGGCAAAATGTGTGCAAGGCCTGGAACAACACTTCCGAACTCTGTTAAAGTATGTACATAGAGATAAGGAGTTACACTGAGCCAAAAGTTACTTAAATACAAGCATAGCGTTTGCTACCTCGATACACTCAAGTAGAGTTCAGCTAGAATGTAAGCTATCTCGGTTTCTTATATTCTAGTTGAGCATTCAGCTTAAATGAAAACGTAATTCGGCTAACTATCGTTTAAGAATCAAACAGGCAAAAGATCAGGGAAGAACGGGGAGCCGAACCACCTACCTTCCGCTTAACAAGGGAAGACGCTTACCACTGCGCCACCTAGTCATGCTGCTGCGTCTTGTATAACTCAAAGCCTATTCCAGGAGGCGAGCGCGCGCTCGTTAGTAAACGTTTACCCAAATTAGCTGAAGTACAACTTAGCAATCCTCATGCTTTTTTGCTTCATCGTTTATTTAAGCTGAAGGGGCATTTCTAGCTGAACTTCATCTAAGTAATGTCGTTAGCTGAGACATTGCTAAGCAACTTTTGGCTCAGTGTAGTGGTTGCCTTGACTTCTCTTAAAAATAATCTTCTCGAATCGATTCCAAAAAAATAATTAAGCTACGGAAAGTTTAGTTTATCATACTTCCAAAAGAACGGACATCAATGAATGGTGTGGGAGTATAATACAAATTCAAATTTGTGAAATATAAACTGATTTTTAAAAAAGTGTCATCCATTGCAGGGATTCACGTGCGGTACCAACGTGGCTTACGTGTACTTCACATCCTTCGTCTTTCTCTCTACGTTCTTGGTAAGATTCAACATTAGACGAAACAAAAGATACTTTGAAACTGTCTGCTCTAACACCCTTTCTCTCTTGGATAACGCACGTGAGAGAGTGCTGTCAGAGCGGACAATCCAACGTAACGTCCAATCATTGCATGATCTTTTGATTTCCATTCACCATTCAGCCGGAATCACAAGATGTTAGGGGTGTCTTATCATTGTTTCACGCACTGTAGTAACTGTATATATTCCAGATGCTCAACTTGTTCGTTGCCGTCATCATGGATAACTTTGACTATCTTACAAGAGACTCGTCCATCCTTGGACCCCATCATCTGGATGAATTCATTCGTGTCTGGGCCGACCATGACCCCGCTGCAACGTATGACCGTGATCTTTGATCATTGATCTTTGATCCTTGATCTTTGAACTTTGATCCTTGTTCTTTCAGTGGTCGAATGCACTATACCCAAATGTACGAGATGCTTCGGAACATTGCTCCGCCTGTTGGATTTGGACGGAAATGCCCATATCGATTAGCCTACAAACATTTGATACGGTATGTGTTATAAGCTTTCCAAAAGCTATGTACGAAAAGAACAGAAAAATAGGCGAGCTAGTGTGTCAAAGACAGTGAGATAAAACAATTTAGTTTGTAGTAAAATTCCGTTCAAAAAATGTTATATGTAAACTGCAAATTCAATGGACATTTTTGAACCTATTTCTAAATATATATTTGTCTATTTCATAATCGATAAAATCGATAATTCATTAAGAATGAACATGCCGGTATCCGACGATGGCACAGTCCATTTCACTACAACGCTCTTTGCCCTCATTCGGGAATCACTATCGATCAAGATGAGACCAGTTGAGGTATACGTTGATCTTTGATCTTTGATCTTAGATCTCTATGATTCGCTGATCTTTGATCTTTAACAGGAAATGGATGAAGCAGACGAGGAACTCCGTCAAACACTGAGAAAGATTTGGCCGTTGAAGGCGAAGAAGAATCTAATCGATCTTGTTGTACCACCCAATCATGAACTTTGCTTCCAGGTTTGGCATTATATTACAGATAACACATTAAGGGAAAGCTGTAAAATAAAGCTGCAGCTGAAAACGTAAACCTAAAATATGTTCAGTACAACAGAAAAAAAAAAGTGTTAAATATGTTGCTTAGCACAACTGGAACTATTCCAATGATTCATTTTTCCAGCGTTTGACCGTTGGCAAGATCTATGCGGGTCTACTCATTCTTGAGAACTGGAGAGCCAAGAAAAGTGGAACCGAGGTATCATCCCTACAACATATTTCCGAAAATTATCCAATCGCCTTTAGATGATTGCATTTTAATTCATTGTCAATAGAATATTTCTCTGGTTCGACAGCTATGCACTAAAATTTCATAAAAGAAATACTATACTTCAGCCGCGTAATATCTAGAATATTCTTTAAAAAATATTATATTTAGCTAACAATGATATGTAACACCTCATTGTAATCTCTAAAATAGTGAAATGCATTCAATGAGGCGTTCTACTTTACGGGTCCCATGGAAGTTTACCGGTCCTTCCATGGGACCCCCCGGGTCCCATGGAAGTTTACCGGTCCCAAGAAAGTTAACGGGTCCCATGAAAGTTCAGCGGTCCCAAGAAATTTTAACGGTCCCATAAAACTTTACCGGTCCCATAAAACTTTACGGGTCCCATGAAAGTTTACCGGTCCCATGGATCAGAAATAATTTGTTTTTTTTCTGCATAGTATTTTTTCATTGCATTTTGATAGTAACAACTCAATTACTCATTAGAGTTTATAGTGCAATAAAGGGGATAACGTCTAATTGATAGAGAGAGGTGCTTATCTACATTTGAACAACTCATTGCTTCTTCAATCTCTCGATTACATGGCAAATGCTGATATGGGCGTATAAATGTACTCATTCATCCTATTACTGGCGCAGAGTAGTGAATGAAGTTATGAAAATCTTAGAGCGCTTACTTTTCCTGAATTTTCTACTCGTATATTAACGGTAAATTATAATGGGACCGGTAAACTTTCATGGGACCCGTAAAGTTTTATGGGACCGGTAAAGTTTTATGGGACCGTTAAAATTTCTTGGGACCGGTGAACTTTCATGGGACCCGTTAACTTTCTTGGGACCGGTAAACTTCCATGGGACCCGTCAATTTTCTTGGGACCGGTAAACTTCCATGGGACCCGTAAAGTAGAACAGAGCCTTCAATGGAGCGTAACCTTTCTCAATGGTCTCTTCGACGCGCAATGCTATCTCGTTGTTAGAGAGCAGAGAAATAGTGTGCGCAATGAAGAGGCCATTGAGTGAGGTCAGCCTCCCTTTCATGCATCATCCCCTCATTCTATTCTCTCAACTCCACCGTTCCAGGTTGAGGTGTGTCGCAGGGCGCGAGCCGCTGATATCCTAATGCGTCGTAGAAATGCCCTCTTCGGGGGTTTTGAGGTGGCACGCCTAGACACCCCACCCTTTAACTACCCTCTTGATCTTTGATCTTTGATCTTTAATCTTTAATCTCTCTCTATATCTGATCCCTGCCCGCGTTTCTCCTACCTTTTCAAGAATGTTACCTTACCAATTAGCCGAGAGAAATATGCATGGTCTTGCGGTTTTCTATCTTGTAGGTAGATATATTAGAATATTGATTGGTAGATAGTGATATTGTGATATCGATTTTTCTCCTTTTAGATTGGTGGAGGAGGTCTATTCGGTGTGGGAGGATTAAGGAGTCTTGTATCGGCTGCCAAAGCAGCCGCACATCAAACACATTCTGATGCAGGTAATAGTAATGATAATAATAATAATAATAATAACTTTATCAGAAAATGTATTTCAAAAAATAGAGAATGAATACATTAGGGACCCACAAAATGATTGAGAAAACTAGATGACATCCTCATTATTTTACTTATTTATTTGCTCTATGATGAATTTCCTAAGAGTTTCTGTGGTCTAGGGTTCAGGTGTGCAGGAAATGTCGAAATTTCGGCTCTTGACTTCTTAATCCTCACTGATCATACTGATTGCAGGCATGAACCATGACGATAGCGCGCATCACATCTCCATCCCCGTGCCTACCCTCTCTCATCAACCATCTCTACCATCCACAATCGAACCACATATCCCACTGATGAATGCAGATCCATCCAGTGGCATTCATCAACAATCTAATGGAAACGTAAGCCATATTTTACCTTTTTTGTGGTCCCAAGGGGATATTCTGCAGTGATTGAAAACAATCCATATTTGGTGCAGTCTCTCATGAGCGCTGCTATGGTTTCAGATAATTTGGAATATTCGGACGTAGTTCCTAAGGTGAGAGTTGGTAATGAAATTTATTTGCAGCGTCAGACTTCGCTTCTCTCGAATCTGGTTGATTCCATCAGAGGCAAGCCCGAGGATGAAACTATGATGTAAGTTTTTTTGTTTAGTTAGAACTGTCTTCAGGTAAGCGAGGTTTAAGATTATCGATAAATTGCAAAAAATATTGGCGAAGAAGTTGGTGCAATACGAGAGTTCAATAAATTGACCGGGCGTTGACTACAATCTCATTGTTCGAATCGTTAAACACAATTTAATAAATGATTAAGAACGTAAAAAATCTTACAATTAGGGAGCAAAAGGCGGCGTCGGGTACCCGTCGACTGTCAGACATGTTCGCTCGTATGCGACGAGGCCACAACCCGCCGGAACATCCACAGGTTAACCATTTTCCGGAATTGTTTCCCATTGGGGAACCCCCGTAAACCGTAACCTTTCTACACTCGATCAATATGGATAAGCATTATTCGAATCTTTGCTTAAAGTGAGCGTAACCTCACTCAATGGTCTCTTCGACGCGCAATGCTCTCTCGTTGTTAGAGATCAGAGAAATAGTGTGCACAATGTAGAGACGATTGAGAGAGGTAGCGCTGCCTTTAAAGACAGACCCGAGCCAATTTTACTCTCCGCTCTGGCAACACTCTCTCGTTGGCAAAGAAAGCGAGAGAGTCAGAGTGGTGTTTGAATTAGCTCGGGTGTGGCTCAAATTACATAATGAAATTCCATTTGTATCTATTCCGGAGCATATCTCTCTATCTCACTTTTCCTGTTCTCGTTCATTCTGACAGCCCTTACTCATTTGCGCAACGCTGACTATTGCATCGTTACATTTACCTTACGTGCCTACGCCGTAACTCCTTCCGCCGCGTCTCCGTCGTTACGGCGGAGGTTACGGCGTAGGCACGTGAGGCAAATGTAATGCTGGCTATGCCAGCAACGAAGAGTGAATAAGGGCCTATCCGTTCTTTCTAGACCCGTTACGCACACTATCGTGATCGTGGCGCTGTAAGCGATGAGGTAATCAATACATATCAAAGTGGGCGTAGCCTATATTATTTGAGTCCCTTTGCTCTCTTGAGTCTTGAGTCTTGAGTCTCTTGTACGAGGCAAGATTTGGATGGAGCCCCCCCCCCCCTTATGTGCTAGCATTGCCTTCTCCAAGTAACAAATATACCCATATTTGATACAGGTTGGCAAAAGATTGGCATAACGAGGGAGTCGAACCCACGACCTCTGTTGCACGGGCAGCTCGGAGTTTAGAGCAACACCTCGGATTGAGATCGACTCCCTCCATGTGTCAATATTTTGCCATCCTGTATCAACTATGTTCCAAAGAACTGACCCAGCTATGAACAGGGTATCAATTCAACCTATCCATATTGCCTTCCCCCAGAGCATGAGAGATAAATTGATCGATTATTCACCCCTACAACTTACTCTCTCAATCTCATGACTTGCTTGTGTGACTTTGTTCTACCGTAATCCTACTGTAACCCTCGGCTTCTTTCTGTTTCTCTCACCCCACAGTACTTACTGTTTGTTTTCCGTTCAAGACCTTCCCGATGTCTTTAAGGTCTTTGATTTATTGATTTTTGGAAATCAATGAATCGAAGTGACCCTCAATCCCTGTCGTAGTGTTTAGTGGTTCCGTTGTCGCCAAATTGTCGATTTCATGAGAATGATCAAATATGCGAAATGATTTACCTCGTGTCGATTGAAATTTTAAGTAGATCATTTCGCATTCCATACATACATCTAAGTTGATTCTAATCGAATGGTACTGAGTAGTTAGACATATCACCTTCTCCCTCTTTCATTCACAAATAATCCATGATTAATATGAGATGAAGAGCTGATTCGCTGGTTTGGCAGATCGTGTTCGTTTAGTTACGTTGTGGTCGAGAGTATCCTTGGTCTTTCGTCGAGTGATCTTTGATCTTTGATCTTTGACCGTTCAGAGGGAACAGCTTCTGCGTAGTCCTTCCCCGAGGGAGGGCAGGTATCGATCGACAGCCAGAGCTAGTCCACCTAGTCCGGCCTATCCATTGCATACATATAGAACAGGTACGAGTTTTATTTATTTATTTGTTTGTAATAAATAATTAAATAAATAGTCAAGTCAATAATTATAATGTCTCTTCTATTGACAAAATCTTGCACATTTCGTCTAGAATCTTTAACAATGTCCAAACGTAAACTTCAAAGATCACATTGTATCAATACTCCGGTATTATTCAATCGCTGCTTGAGCCGTAGCACAGTATTCTGGTCCAAGCCATTTTTCTTCCAAAGCAAGACAAAGGAGAGACCATTGTATTCGAGAGAGTTTGTATGTTGAGCGGTCGTTCTTGCTTTGAAAGTCATGAGAACGCTGTGGTAGAGAGGCCAAATCAAGCGCAGTACGCTACGGTCTCGAGAAGGCCTGCGACACGATAACAAATTGAAGTACGGATTACCCTTTCAGATTCTCCTCCATCCTCTCACTCCGATTACCCACCGCAAGGCAGGCGACCACCACTCCGATCGTATGATCGAGATGTATGTATTGCGTTTTTAAAGGCACACCCGAGCTAATTTTACACTCCGCTCTGGCGACATCGAAGACAAAGAAAAAGGCAAAGAAAAAGAGATAGGATTTCCAGATAGGAGAGTTTGGAATTAGCTTGGGTTGTGTCTTTAAATTGTTGCACAAATCTCCGAAAGTAGTCAGATGAAAACGAAACAAAAACTTCGGTATCTTGATATGATTGTATAATAGAAAAAGTACTTCTAAAGTGAATGATATTGATAAATATTCTGATTAATCTTGATGAAACTATTGATTGACCGTTAAGATTGATCGTCGATCGCCCATCTATAGTGAGGGAAGCGTGAGTCTGGCTGATAGCTACAGAAGGGATGATCCATATGGACGCGATCCATATAGAGGTTTATTATTGATTATTTATATAATTAAACTTATCCCTTATTGCTTATTACTATTTAACTGATAAACAAATATGGAATAAAAAATAAAAAATACTAATAATGAGACAGATGACATAATGAAATGCTAGATAATATTTGAGGTAATTGTTAATGTGACTCTCGGAACCATTTTGTAACTCTCCGCTCTGACAATTCTCTCTCGCTTGTATGAGAGATCAGAGCGGAGAGTCGATTAGCTTGGGGTATCACTAAAAAAAGGATTTTCCAGCTTCCCTGACTCCAACTGAGATCAGCGAAGAGGAAGATCCGATGCCGACAGCCGTGCGACAGAGACGACTACCACTGATTGGAAATCTGCCCACCGGAGGAGCTCTGTATGGACAACCACCACCTGCTGTTGTGCCTTATGGTATTTATTTGTTTATTTATTTATTTATTTATTTATTAACTTATCTTTAACAGCAAACAGTGAGAGGTGAGAGTGAAATGAATAAAATTATGGAGTGAGGCGATAAGGGATGTTGCGCGGTGATTGAGTTATTCATATATGTTTCAAACACTATATATGAACGAGATAAACTTTTCGGGTTGATCGGTCTTTCTTGTCTCTGGTTCAACAAAACATTTATATTCTTTGCTTCGAACAGTAGAAGAAGTGGTAAAAGTTTGGGATGATGGACAAACTAGCAGGCGTTGGAAGTAAAATTAATGCAATGTTCAAAAGTCAGGAAACGAAAAGTAAAAGAAGCGGAAAGAGTGCGCAAAAAACGGAATAATTTGTCTGATTTTCTCTACTTTTCGTAACCTTTGAACAGAGCATAAGCAATTAGATTGCGCGAGGAGGGAAGGGAGGGAAAGGGTGATTGATCAATAGAACATTTCTGCGTTTATCAGCTACTAGCAAGGCAATTACACAAGTACATTTTATACGGGCAATAAGGGATGTTGTATGCTGTAGCGGTATGCAAGAACCACGGGAAAACCGTTTTCCGGGAAAATTTGACGTCATTAGCGTAGACGGAGGATTTTTGGAAAACGTCTTCCCCTAGTGACGTCACGTTTTGCCGGAAAACGGTTCTTGCATACGGACACTGATGTATAGTTCAAGTTATTCATATATGTTTCAAACAATGCGTATGAACTAAATGAACATTTCGGTTTGATCGGGTATCGAAATGCGGTTTACAACAAAACAATTATATTCCTTGCTTTCAAAAGTCGAAAAAGTAGCAAGAGGTTGATTGACAAACTAACATAGGTTGATTATAGGATTAATATATTGTTCTAAAGTCACGAAAAAAAAGAATGGAAAGGAAAGCGAGTGCAAAACACAGAATGATTTCTCTGATTTTCTCTTCTTTTCGTAACTTTTTTTCGTAGGGAAACCAGCATCCATAATCCAGCTGACAAAGTTGTTTCAATGTCGTAACTTTTGAACAGAGCCTGAGCAATAATATTAAGATATAATTACTACAATAATATAAAAGTTGTTTTAAATATAAGTAATAAAAATAACATTAAGGAGGTCTATCTGATCGTTCCTCTCTCGGTCTTCAACATCAATATCCTCTGAACCATCACGTAGTCTCCCCGGGTGCACCCTATCGATCACCCGCCTATCATAGCCCGGTGTCATCCAGAAGTTACTATACACCGAGAGGAGGAATGGACGCGTATGATGAATACGGAGGACTACCCAATTCTTATCGTATGTTATTTTTGTATTTATTTAATCATCTTATATTGACTAAGGTGATCGTTGGCAGGGATGTGCATTTTTCGTTTTTCGATTTTTTGATTTTTTCGATTTTTCGATACTTTCTCGAAAAAGTTTTTCGTCGAAAAATTTTTCGAAAATAATTCGAAAAAATCGAAAAATACTTTCACTTTAAAAAGGACAAATTTTCAAAAAATTATGACATTTTTGAAAAAAATTCAAAATTTTTAAACAAAAATGACAACTTCACCCGACCAAAAAATATCTTTTATCATGTAAGCGGCTTCAATTAAGAATCACACACTTCCAATTCTTGTGTTTCCATTATATCAATAGTAAAACTTAGCGCGTTGATGTTTTTGACACAGAAAACATTGCTTAAATAATTTTTTTCGAATTTTTCGATTTTTTCGATTTTTTCGAAATAAAAAAAACGAACATTTTTCGTTTTTCGAATTTTTTTCGAAATTCTTTTTTCGCCCATCCCTGATCGTTGGTAATGAAATTCAGATCACAGAGAAAAAAATGGTAGAATCAAACTGCAGCTGAACGCATAACACCAATACAGAGGTTTTTTAACACTATTTTTCTGTGTGAACTGGATGGACAGTACTGATTGAATTCGTCCAATTAGCCAACTTTTTTTTTCATTTTTCCCCGAAATATACCCCACAAACAATATTCCACAGCATATATATTTTGGATATACCAATAAAAACTAAAAATCAATATGTAATCAACATAGCATGAATATTTGATAATAGCAACTACTTGCAGGTGCTCCTCCCTCGCCTCCTCAAGCCAATCGTCCTCGTTACGTCTACGCCACATCCACCCGACCTCGTGTGATCCAAGCCCAACCAGGCACCATGCCCCTATCCGACTCCGAAGAAGAAAACGACTGGGCATAGTGCAATCTCACCATAGTAACATATTCAACCATTCCGTAATCTATACTATTTGCTATTTATCGTAAGTTTAGTAAGTATGTGAAACTCATCCTGATCGGGAGTTGTTACGAATGCTCTACTGCTAGTCATGCATGTATGGGTGTGTGTATGATTTATCGTATAATTATTACAAACAGTACTTACAATGTAAGTTCGAACTGTGATTATGTTAGACTGTGATATTTGTGCCCCTTTCCTCTAGATCCAACTATTCTTTTCTTGTCTTTCGCTTCAAGCATTGTTGTTATCACTCAAGGAATTCTCCTTTCAATTCCTCTCATTTTTGTTCGTATCCTGTGACATTTCAAAACTTAAAGTTTACTTAGTATACGTTGCTGACTTGAAGTCTGCTTCTAGTGAGTGACGTCACTTTTCACTTTAAGTTGATTTACAAGTCTACCTAAAGTGAAAATGTAAGTACTCTTCAAGTTTGGAAATGCCGAGATCCTTTCCCTATCCCTCATCCATCCATTACAACTGCCTCCATGTCGCTGCTCAACGTTGTAACCTTAATCGACCTTAAGTACCTAGAATCTTAAGTCGCTAAGTCCTTCAAGTTAACTCTCCCCAAAGTATCCATTGTTTGCGTTCATACCGGTATATCGAATCCCCATTCCAGCATTGATAGTGAACCCGTGGAAAGAAAATTATGATATAGATATAATATATTGAAATGTTTTTTTTTTTCGATTAAAGAATGTTCTTGTAAATATGTACTGACATTGTCTAACGATTCATGTTTAAGTAATTGAGGCACTCTGACACATTTTTAAACTACAAATCAATAACATGAATATGCATACAAATTGAAATACGAAAAAAGGTCATAATGATCATGCAACGGTACTGATAACATCGCGCGTCGCGTTTTTGGGTGGGCCACTCCTAGCGATCCACAATGCATGCCGCTCTTTATTTGAACAGCCATGCAATAGAGATGGTGTTGTGAGTAATGTGAATTTACAGACTTATCGATGTTACGTTAGCCTCAATCGATTTGCATAATTCAGTGATAAAAGATCAAGTGGATGAAAATGTCTAAACTATGATGCTGCCTCTTCTTAACCCATGGACAAGACCTTATCTGACTCAACCGAATTTTAAAACGATTAAGAAAAGATGTGACAATATCTTTTTCAAGAATATTCCAGATATGACTCGTTCTGCTAGCATATGTGGTCGTACTAAATCAATCTGATGTCACTGGATATAAATATTATAAGTATGGTTATACGGAATGGGTGATGCGAAAAGTCCGATTCATTTTTCGCAATCTCGATTCATTTTCATGTTGCGATCAAATAAATGATAGTCCGTAGCTGCGCGCATCATTGTTACAATAGATACAGTCCCGCAGAATCGCCGCCTTAACAGGCGTCACGCCACGTCACGCGGCGTGACGCCTTGATCGCCATGCTGTTTTCTGCTCAACTGTAAGTGTTTTAGGTGTCTCAAATACGTTTTTGATAAGCTATTCGGTCATATGCATATAATGCACATGAGAAAAGAATAGAAAATTATTTTAAAATTAATGAAAATTAATTTTTAAAATATTCAGTGGTGTCGTGTAATACCGAAATTCTCAATTATCGATTGGGAAAATGAAGAAATACAGTAGTACACCACAAAACGGTATTGCCGTGCCATATTTTAAAAATTAATTTTCATTAATTTTAAAATAATTTTCTATTCTTTTCTCATGTGCATTATATGCATATGACCGAATAGCTTATCAAAAACGTATTTGAGACACCTAAAACACTTACAGTTGAGCAGAAAACATCATGGCGATCAAGGCGTCACGCCGCGTGACGTGGCGTCACGCCTGTTAAGGCGGCGATTCTGCGGGACTGTACATGTCCCTACAAATACATACAATGTCATCTATGCATCGCTTAATCTCTGTAGACCCTTCATTTAAAAAGGTTAAAAAATGTAAACCTGGATTGCGTTAGGCACACGAAGTCCTGCGGAGATCACTGCTAGGAAAGTTATAATTATTGTTATGCCAGTGATTATTTTTTAAAGTAACAAATACTTTTCTGTCAACATAATACTTTATTCATTAAATTACATACATATTTCACACCTAGCATACGTAGATCGAATCCAGACAAGTTCTAGTTCATTTTCAACTAAATTGCTTGATCGATCAAACTTCTATTTTCACAATACTTTCCTTATCTTCTCTTTCTTCCATTCTTCGTACGGCCCAATTAAATGAAAATAATGACATGATCAGAATGGTGATAAGGATAGAGATATGGGCGGTCATTGATAATGATGGTGATAGGAAGAAGAGCACTGTTGCCGTCAACGCCTGAATGGCAGACATATTGTTAATTTAATAATTATTAGAATGTACAAATATGTATTGTGCATGAGCAGTAATAGTATAACTTGGAAATGTTAGTAATATTAGCATATAAAGTGTTTGTTTCATTGTTTCGGTCGTTACGTCTATACACAATAAATAGTGATAACTTGAATCTCTCCACTCTGATATCACGCTGGGAGAGTGTGGCTAGTAATTTGCTGATAGAAAACATACGATGTAAAATCGAGTGGCTGTATAGGTATGGGAAGCTTTTCCTTTGATCAATCTTGAGCACAATACAGTGTTAGACGAAACATTTGATGTATCTGCGATTCCAATCAATATTGAGATTATTATAACCCATATAATGCTGAAATTGATTGTTTTTTTTGTGAATTAAAAAAAAATGCTGACTGGGGTTCGATAATTGCTGAATCTGAAGTAGGTCTAGCAGTAGACCATTTGGGAACCGTAAGATATGCTAATATAAAGATAATCAATTGAACAGAAATAGAGATATAATAAAGCGGTTTCAGTCCGAAGTCTTTGAAACGTTTGTTTAAGGGTCCGATGAGAAACCGCCTAAAAATGAATATTTTGAGGTCTTAATTTGATAACCAAAATACTCACTAACAACTGTTCCAATGCACATTGAAAATGCATAATAAGCCATAAGAATTGGATTGTTCTTCGATAAAATTGTCGAGTATTGTAGTGCAGTAGGATAGATGTTCATCATGAATTTACCGAATAGACCTACATTCAGAAAGCGAGGAATCAATATTAGCAGAGAAGGATCGATGATAATTGCACAATGCGTCTCTGAAATATTGATTATTTTTGTAGCTCGAGTGATCTTTGATCTTTAAGAAGAAACTTACTGATATGCTGAATAGGAGACAGTTCATCATGAGGATTCTCACTCGCGACACTATTCTCAACATGGCGAGTGGGAAGGAAACAATGCATTATCAAACTAATAATCGATAAGAGGAAGAATATACCGTACATTACTCTTAATATTTATTGATTTACTGCGAATCAATGGCTTCGTAATCATACCTTGCTTCTGCCTCACTGTAGTACCTATAATGAGCTGTAGATGCTGATGGATCTGATGATGTGGAAGTTGAGACAATGTATAGCATACCACCTCCGATCATAAAATCGATAAATGATTAAGATCAAAGATCAATTCGACCTCATATGAGCCAATCCCCATGTTCGAGAAGAGTTTCGTGCGAGTTTGTCTCGAGTTGAGAACGCCATTTGATATGTAGAAAAAGCTGTGTAGTTTACTGGAATACTATGGTACACATAAAGTTTTAAATATTAATTAGTGATTACGAGTGACGTAGAATCCAAGTAGAGCACTGGCAATGAAGTAGATAAAGTTATTGATTAAGAAGAAGCTTCCGATATATATATGCTGATACATAATGTACCGATAACCAACGACCACTACAGTGAAAGACAAAATTGTTTTGTGATTGAGCCGTGCAACTACTACACACATAAAAAGAGATGTAACAAGCAGCACATAAGACCTGTGAGAAGAGCTTCAAAACCATTTGAGCTATTTAACAGGCAAAAAGTATTAAATATAACACGTCTTATGTGCTGTGCGTTACACTTTTTTGTGTGCACCTTCGGAGTTAAATATCCAACAATCATTGGAGTAATGAATGTAGCCAAACATGATGTCATCTCCTTGACCGCTTGTCTGAATCGAAAAAAATCAATCGATAATACCTCTGATCTACCGTACCCGTAGTATCCAGCATGATTCATAATGGTCGAGTTATCACGAATATATGCGGAATGAAGGAGTGATTCAACCGTGAACACGGACATGTCCAGTCCGATGAATCTATTGAATAGATCATTCAAATCAATCAATATTGAATAGATCATTCAAATCAATCAATATTGAATAGATCATTCAAATCAATCAATATTGAATAGATCATTCAAATCAATCAATATTGAATAGATAATTCAAATCAATCAATATTGAATAGATCATTCAAATCAATCAATATTGAATAGATCATTCAAATCAATCAATATTGAATAGATCATTCAAATCAATCAATATTGAATAGATCATTCAAATCAATCAATATTGAATAGATCATTCAAATCAATCAATATTGAATAGATCATTCAAATCAATCAATATTGAATAGATCATTCAAATCAATCAATATTGAATAGATCATTCAAATCAATCAATATTGAATAGATCATTCAAATCAATCAATATTGAATAGATCATTCAAATCAATCAATATTGAATAGATCATTCAAATCAATCAATATTGAATAGATCATTCAAATCAATCAATATTGAATAGATCATTCAAATCAATCAATATTGAATAGATCATTCAAATCAATCAATATTGAATAGATCATTCAAATCAATCAATATTGAATAGATCATTCAAATCAATCAATATTGAATAGATCATTCAAATCAATCAATATTGAATAGATCGTTCAAATCAATCAATATTGAATAGATCATTCAAATCAATCAATATTGAATAGATCATTCAAATCAATCAATATTGAATGGATCATTCAAATCAATCAATATTGAATAGATCATTCAAATCAATCAATATTGAATAGATCATTCAAATCAATCAATATTGAATAGATCATTCAAATCAATCAATATTGAATAGATCATTCAAATCAATCAATATTGAATAGATCATTCAAATCAATCAATATTGAATAGATCATTCAAATCAATCAATATTGAATAGATCATTCAAATCAATCAATATTGAATAGATCATTCAAATCTCGTAATGCTCTCTAGCTTTCTTTGCCTACGTGAGAGCATCGCCAGAGCGGAGATTTTCAACAAACTTGAAGAGAGTAGCCAATCCGAGAAGAAATGTGCAAACATTCTGATAGGTGGAATCCCTCATTGTTCATTCGAGTGATCGCTTACATGGTCATCTCTAGAACGCAACACATATTTATACCGTCTATGCATCGGTAATCTCTATGAGTATTATATGAGCAATGTAGACTCTCTTTTCCATATAGTATCTCTCAAACATCAACAGTGCACGTTTGCTCCTCTCTAGCGTTTCATCGAAAGCCATTTGTGTTTATCACAATCGGAGATGGAGATGAAGGTGTTCCTTTCCTCGGCTTCTTAATGTTGGTTTATTCGGGAAATTCATGATGAACATCTATCCTACTGCACTACAATACTCGACAATTCTGTACTGATCGTTTTTGTCTTTATCACGCATGAAGAATTGGAAGAGGAAGAGGGAATTGGAAGGGTTGAACTGGATGGACGATATAGACCGCTCCATGGGCCTTTCGGAGTACGAACGAGATGAGGTAACGAGGATCTTCTTTGTAAATAAAAAAACATCCTAATAAGAATGAAAAGTAAGAATGCTCGCGGACAGATAGCATAATAATAAACTTGGAAGTAATCATCAATGCTACAATAACTCATTTCGCAACATTTTTTATTCATGCTTTGCGTAGATAATCATTATTAGATGTTCTCTGTTCAATTAGGCTCGATTATCGTCGTTTTTCCCCGATTTCAGAAGATCTCCATGGCGTGCGTATCTTCATAGTGTACTCGTCATCGTTGTTGTCTTGCCGTTGCAGCTTCTCCTGTCGCATTAAAATAAAACTTCGTTTTAAACCACTACACTTACTTCATTTTGTCGAATTCCCGCCTAACTTTACAACATAATACAGCTTTCACGAATCTGGAATGAGTAAAATGTCATATTAAATACATATTTTTAAAAAAACTTAAATAAAGCCTAGTTATAGGCAGCATAACATTGCCTTATTTGCCAATTGCCATATAGAATCGTTGATTTAAGCGCAATCATTGTAAAAACATAAATAATGTCTTGTGACATTATTGGTTTTATCATGGCATCGACAAATTTTTTTCCATTCAAGGAATTTGTTCAACGAAGACAAATCTCACTCTCTATATGGCGCAACGTAGTAAGTCGTAATCAACGGAGATATCATTGGGATGAATCCAAGCAGCTGGAATTGGGTTGAACTATGATATTTTTTTAAAATATTTAAATATAGTTTGATCTGCGCCCTATAAAGAAATATGGTGCAGTGTGCGAAAGTCCGAATAAAACGTTAGTTATTCTAAAAGGAGCAATTTAAAATAGAAATAGATCATAATTGTCATGCAAATGTATTCATAGAATTGGGTAAAAGAATTGAATAATAGCGTGCTTCTGTTCGCAATGCCAATTCCATAAATCAGGGTTTTTACAAATTCTGCAGTCTTCTACCTCCATCATGAGATGCTCTTGAAGGGGCGAACATTGTATATCGAATTGGCAAAGGCCATAGTTGATGACAGCGATGGAAAACACTGCAGGAAGCAACGATTGCAGAGAGAGTACCTGTGATTGACCTATTTAGAAGTTACAGTACTTTCGCTTCTTCTTATTTTATCACTGATACTATCAATGAATTTTCTTTAAAATTTGAAATTTAATTGTAAGAAACAATAAATAGTTATTTACCACAGTGCTCTACAAGATCTTCATCCGCGCGAGAACGAAAACACATAATAATATACTGGTCTTTGGTTTACCAAAAATGAACGTCTTTGTGAAGATTGTACCAACCTTCGTAAGCGTACTATGCATAGCCACCGTTCTGCTGCTCATCTGCAGCGATTTCTGCTGAATGACTTGAAGCACCTATTATGAGTTACTCGTCATATTTGAAGGCACACCTGAACTAATTCTACTCTCCGAACACTTTCTAGCAAACAAAGATAGCGAGAGATCATTGTCAGCGTGGAGAGGTTAAAATTAGCTCGGGTTCGTATTGAAACATTATTCGCTTTTCAAGGTGCCGGGTCACAATGTTCTATAGACTGTGAAAGCCAAAACGACCGCTCAACATAGAAACTCTCTCAAATGCAATCGTCTTTCGCTTGTCTCGCTATGGAAACAAAATGGCTTGAGCCAGAATACTGTGGGGTGTGCCTTCAATACCTTTCTTCGTATGAAAATGATTGCGATAAGCGTCGGTCCACATGGCATAGTCATCGCAAGAATAGTGAACATATCGAGGAAATTCAAAATGTCGACGTGACCTTAATTATTGGTGTATTTTCTGGCTGTTGATATTAAAGTGTAAATTGTCAATATTGTAAAAAAATACAATAGTTGTTGTGTTGAATCCGCAGCAAAAAAAAGAAGAAAGAACGAGGACTGTACACTTTTCGCTCATATTCCATCTCAAAATTTCCATTTTGATTAATTTTTGTCAGTCTTAAACCCACACATTACAATTGGGAGTCTCACGTAGTTTATAACTACAAAGCGTGTGAGAGATCAGGCTAAACACGACAGAACATCCCTACACCTTAGTAAAATAAAATCGTAGCCTTGTTAGTACAACAAAATCTTAGAAAAATATTATCTTACATGGATTAAAGTGTACTTTTATTTTCGATCTTGTTCCCCAGGCATCTCACCTTGTACAAGGTATTCATCCAGATCATAATCCGGTCGCACAATACGAAGAGCACTTCGTACGGCATTATTATCGTCCAGTGTGAACAGAAATGTTACCTGACAATTGTGTTGCTTGAAAAAAGAAAAAAAAGTATTGTATAAGAAGGGTCATTGTGTATAAAAAGCCGTAGACTTGCAAGTCTACGGCTAGTTAAACGTAAGTTTACTAGAAGTGGTGAATAATACGGTAATGCATTTCGTCAAATGTCCTTTCACTAATAGTAAACTAACAGTAAACTGCTAGTCTGTGACTTCACGTAAGTAAACTACTAGTTTGGAAATACCAGAGTTGTCGCTTTCATCAACACTCCGATGTTCTCGTAACCTTATCGTCATTGTGGATAGCAACTACGCAAATCGTCGTCGACACATTTTAACTCAAGTTATCGATATTTGTCCCGCAAAGCACAACCCGTTATTCAAGGCACACGAAGTCCTGGGCGTGATCACCGCTACGCCAATGATGCACTACTCCTAACTATAATATTTGCAAAGCTTGAAAAGCGTACCATCATGAAAAGATTGGGTAGATATATGCAACCGCATATCAGTATCATAGTACGTCGCTTCGGTGGTGCACTGTAAAATAAAATTAGTCTGTGTATATTTAGAGTTACTGGAAAGGATTATCCTCGTTACTTTGTAATCACGTATAGTCGATAAGCGAACGACGTTAGAATGAGAAACAGTGATTGCGAGAATGTATGCAGGAGAATGCAGTATGTGGAGTGACAGAACATTCCTGATATGACATGGAATTTGATCGAATTATTTTCACAATATTCTATTTATGTTATTTTTTAGCATATCCTAACTGGCGGACATCCTTCAAAAGACATCTAATTCAAAAAACAGATATATCCTGCTCAATTGAAAGAATAAATTGTTATTGCTTTTATTATCATATTGCATAATAGGGTGTACGAGTAATATATAATTCATAGTAATTCATAATATGAGTGTATGAAGATCAACTTCAGGGTCATCAGAACGAAATGATTTTAATAATACATTTATCTTTGATAGAGCTCTTAACACCTACGTACTTTTTATTAGATTTTCACGCACAAGGCATTCCCCTATCTTTCGTATTAGATTCGTTCAGAGATAAATTCCATCGCTAGACAACTTAGACTAGGAACCAAAATTCCGCTCTATGTAATTAAGGTACTTAGAAACGTAAGATAAGATTTTCAAGACATAAATTATTAATTCCATTTTCGGCTTGACTTTTTCTTCATTCTTATTTCTCACAATAAGTGTTTGAGGAGCTTTTCAAATTAATTATTTCCAATTAATTAATGCTGAATGTTGAATGCATGTAGTGTATTTCAAACGATCGCACTTATCACGGGTTTATCAAAAAATAAATAAATAAAAACCTGAAATATACACACATGGCCCGATATAGACATAGGCCAAGACTCGACGAGCAGGCAACAATCTAAAATAAATAACCAATATGCAGATATATTAGGTCTTCAAAAGCACAAAAGGAATGTAACGGTACATCCCGTTATTCAAGGCACACAAAGTCCTGTGGGAGTTCAACGCTAGGTCATTGATAATTGTTCACAAACCTGATCATAATAAGAAATCCGCTCAAAGACGACAAGAAATCAATCAAAACATTATTGATTAGCAAAATGGAGTATGACCTAAATATTTCCGAAATTTGATAAGAAACATAAGCTTTGGTACCTGAAACTTTTGGGCGACCGAAAGATAATCGCGAACAAAAGCAGAATGTTTCCAATAATGCCCACTCCATCGGTGATGAAATGTTGAATAATGGAAATAAAGTCATGGAGAGGTAGAGGACTAGGCAGGTACAGCATTTCGAAGACTAGAGAACAGTCTGAAAAGACGCTTACTACATGGACAAACTATGAAAATTTCACAACAAATGACGAAATATCTCAGATACAGGGCTGTGATTTACATTTACGGATTTTGCGGATTTTACGGTATTGGTCTGCAAAATTTTTCTGGTCTGAAAGGAAGCTAACTAGCTATTTACACGCTAGCTAACTACAGCGACGAACGATGCAATATTCACACAAAATGACAAATAAGCAACGAGGAATGTCTCTGATATACGCACAATTCCGCATCCGCCTACTACTGCGTAGTGACCAGGAATCGTCAGGCTATATATCGAGCGTGTGGGAATGTTTTGAAAGCGCAAGTAAATATAAAGTTCTATGCAGAGAAATGTCCGAACAGCAATTCGTTAAAATAATCGCATGCACTTATGCTAACTATAGAGAAAGCAAAGAAACGTGGGAGACGAGAAATTGCATTTTATCGGGCAATAATGTTATTCCAAGAATCAGTGACAAATTCATTTGACTCTACCATGCGTCTATGATATAGCCATAATCGCATAGCTCATAATTGGTATAAAGTTAACCTTGATTGCTGCGAAACCGTAATAAGCTATACTAAAGTAATTTCAAATACAGTCAAAACGAAAGAAAACGATATAGGAGATGGTACGGAATTGTAGGACGGAATGCGAATATGATCTACTTACAAGGGATGGTCGCAACTGGTCCTGGCCAAATGAGATGGCAATGACATGACTATGATCAGTTTTCGATGCTGATTACGAATCCGTATTCAGAAAGTGCCTAATCGACCTGATTTTCGAGAAAATCGGTATTGAAATTTGGCTTGTTAATTCGAAAAATCGTGTAGTTTCCTTCATAAACTATCTGGATTGCATCAGAAAGATCCGGCAATGTAAGGTAAAGTATTGTGAGAGTTAATAGATGAGTTCACCAGCCAGCCCGGACGGTTTGCGCAGGAAACCACACGAATTTCCGAATTAAAAGATCGATTTCCTCGAAAATCAGGTCGATTAGGCACTTTCTGAAAACAGATTCGTAATCAGCATCGAAAACTGATCCTAGTCATGTTATTGCCATCTCATATGGCCAGGACCAGTTGCGACCATCCCCTTGTTAGTTCTGTAGTGTAACAAGCCATTTATTTAAGCCGGACGACGAATTTTAATAAAAGAACACCCCGAGCGTATTTAAAACTCTCCGCTCTGGCAATGCTCTATCGCTTTCTTTACTGACGAGAAAGCATTGTCAGAACGGAGAGTCTGATATTAGCTCGGGCTCGGTCTTGAAGATGCACAAATGAAGTTAGAATTGCACAGCATTATAGAAAGTTAATATTATTTTATGAGAAGCAAGAAGAGCTTTTTAACCCACGCACATCAGAGTCCACTCTTAATAAATGTGTTTTTAAACAAAAAAATGAAATATAAATGAAATGAGAATCAAGAACATAATACAATTAAATTTTACTACGTGCTTCCGATCACGCTTAATATTGAAAAGAAAAGATTATAGAGCTCGTCTATATCATCATTAAGAATTAAATACAATTTAATTTTATTCAAAGGAAAATTAAATGTCATAGGAAAGGCTCTATAAGGAATCGAAGCTAGACAGATCATCAATAATAATAACAATAATTATAATTATTATGCGTTTCGAGAAAACACGGTATAGAATACAACGAATAAAATGAATGAATGGAACCAGAAGATAGATAATGACACCAGGGAATATATTATTTGGCAAACGTTGATATATGCTCCCTTGTAAACTAAGAAAACCAACACGATATGATATAATAATAATAATAATAATAATAATAATAATAATAATAATAATAATAATAATAATAATAATAATAATAATCGGAGGTAATTTGAAATGCTACTCCATGGAAAGCTACGTTCAGATAACGAACATTGTTTTTGTAGTATCATCTAGTATGATATTTGTTTAAATTCCAACCATTTATCATAAATCTTATTCAGACTTTATTTTGCCACGTATAAAGGAAGTGTATATCGTATTAACAATAATGACAGCATCAACGAAGCACAATTGAAACGCTCATTAAAGGGAGCCTTGCCTCTCTCAAAGGGATCTATATTGTGCACACTATTTCTCTTTTCTCTAACAACGAGAAAGCATTGCGCGTCGAAGAGACAATTGAGAGAGGGTACGCTCCCTTAAACAATTATTTGTTTGATAAAAGTGCAATTATAATTTAAATACCGCTAGCGTAGTCATGTTGGAAGTAGATCCGACCGTCTTTCCCACGTGATTGTTCGAGATAGTAGTACCCTCTGTGAGTACTCCCAGTACTGACCACCAGATGCACAGCATATTTTTTGCGGTGCAAATCGGGAGCATAGTGCCATGTCAAGATCACTGCTATTGCGATACGGACCAGCCTCTTCCTCTTCGAGCAATCGATCGACATCTTCCATAGCGCGACCGGATCGGTCTTCAGGAAAAAGTCCTGTTACTCGAATATGACTACCCAATTTCTCACCGTTGTTATAGTCAGTTTATAAAATGTACTTGTGTAATTGCCTTGCTACTGGCAACTAAACAGAGAAGGAACTATCGACCTACTCCCCACTTTTCCTCCCTTCCTTCTTCGCTCTCTCTGATCTACCTACTATCTCACTTGTGCTCTCTCTCTCTAAATATAGAAACACATTATGGCTGTGGCTGGCTACTCTCGAAGTGTATTTTATACGGACAATACACCACGTGTTATCTGAATCGAAAAAAATCCGCAGGATACTAGAGGGGCCCTCTCTAGTGGGGGAGGGGGGCCCTCTAGTGTCCTGCTCTACAGGGAGACTGGCAATACGGACAGTGCAAGAATGAAGCGAATGAAGTAAAAAAGAAAAGGACAAGCGTTACCTATATCTTCACCTTATATTTGATACCTCAGGACATCAATATTAATTTCAATAGCTACGTCACACGATACTGATGTATTCTCCACAGTTCAGTACTATTTGTTTTTGCATTCGTTATCAGTGTTATTTTATTTGATTTAAATGTGACATGAATCTGAAAATCACAAATTTCGATAAAGTACATGTGATGTTATATATATATTCACAATATCGAACTGACATGATCTATGGTTCATTAACCATCAGGGATGGGATCTAATGCTGACGGATTTAACGGATTTAGAGGTATTCATCCGTTAAATTTATTTTAACGAAATCAGTCAACATTTTCTTATCGAGAAAAAAACATCTCACATCGTGTGGCGTTATTCCGCGCTATGCATTTTTTAAAAAGATTGATTTCTTGTTTACTGAAAGTATCCAAATAGTTTAGCAGAGGTGAGTGATCAACATTCCATTTTCCCCAAGAAAGTTAAGATGCATATTACATGGATATTTTCTGGAGTTTCATCCGTAATAGGCGTATATGATGAAGATTTATCAGCATTTCCATATTGTAAAATTTTAAAAAAATTGTATGTTTTTTATAAAAAAAAACAAAAAAGTACAGATAAAATAAATTATGTATAATGCAAAGGAATTTTTGTATACCAGTTTAAAACGATCAATAAAAGAATGGAAAAGATAATCACTGGAAAAGCGACGAAATGATATTGCATTACGAAGGACTCCTGTAGTAATTCACTACAATAAGTGCGAACGTGACAAAGATTACTATTTGAAAATATTTTCTTATTATTAACAATTTCACGCCTGTTTTGTTGATGCCGTCATCAGTGTTGTCACGAATTACACTTCCTTCATACACGTCAAAATACAATCTGAATAACCTTTATGATAGATGGAATTTCAACAAATATTATTATTATTACATCATATAGTGTTGTTTTCGTTGTTTATTAATCACATCTCATCGTTTACCTCACAGGTTACCCCTGGTTATCCCCCAGTCATCACTGACTAGAGTATTACGGACCGAAACATCGGAGGGAGGGGAGGGGGGGAGAGATTTCGGGCACGCAACGTCATTTTCCTCCCCTCTCCCTCTTTTCCTTTATCATAAAGATAACTCATTACTGGTAATCTGTCTGTCTAATCACTTTTTATATTTATACTGGTATTCAAAAATAGTATTGTAAATGTTATTTATTTATAAATTTTGATTAAAATTCTTAATGATGATGGAGGCAAACTCCTTAATCGTTTTCTTGACTGTACCCTCCATTCCATTCCCTCAGTTCCTCAGTTTCTCCCTACAGATCTCAGTAAGTCATATTCGCATATTTGATGTTACTTTGGTAACATCAAATATGCGAATATGACTATCAACGGTTTCGCAGCAATCAATGCTAAGGATATACCGAATGTGGGAATGGCGATCTTGACGATCTCTTTCACCGACGCATGCAAGAGTCCAAATATTTTGTTACTGATTCTAAGAACAACATTAATCCCCGATAAAATGAAATTCCTCAAGTCTCTCCCACGTATCTCTGCTTTCTTGCTGGTTAGCGTAAGATCAGGCGAGTATTTAATTGTAAAACGAATTGGTGTTCCGCGACTTCAAGACATCTCTCTGGTTAGAACTTTATATTTACTTGCGCGTGAGAAAAGTTCCCGCATGAAAGATAAAAAATATTATATGAGACGAATCGCGAGAAAATCGACCGTTTCGGAGGGTCCGCGGACATAGAAATTTCGACCCCCTGAAAAATTCAGATTAAGTACTTTGAATGATGCTCTATCGAACTGCGCTTTCCGAATTTGCATATCAGTTCTCATTTTCGAGTAGTGGTAGGTCAAAGTTGGCAGGTACGGTATTTTTGGCTCGAGTGTGCGTCAGAAAAATGATCATAACTCCGTTCAAAATAATGATAGACACTTTTCCAAAAAAAGCATCGAAAGAGGAGATCTTGCGCAACATTTCCCAGTTGGTGACGTCATTTTTCGACCATGCTCCGGTGCTGGGCGGTCGGTTTTATGAAAAAGTGACGTAACTTTCCTAATCGGAAAAAGTGCACTTTTCTTCTATGCGCGTTTTGTTGCACCCATATGTGTCTAAAAATGACCCAAGTTTCAGAGGATTTCCGAATTGGAAAAAAAAAGCGTTGATTTTAGTGACGCGACCTCGGACCTGTCAAAGGAAAGAACGGCTTATTCCTTTATCAAGAAACAGCAAAGGAGCTTAAATGACTCAAAAACATCCGAAAAAGCATTACGAGCTCAAAATACCCACATACGACAGTTATTTGAAACACAAAATCACCGAGTTCCGAAAAATTTGAAAAAACCCATATTTTGCTTTTCCACGTGGAAAAAACGTCTCAGTAATGTTAATTAATCTTTATAATATTTCTTATAATGTTTTTGAACATTTATGTTTTTGGAAGTGAAGGCCTACCTGCTCTTAGAGCCGAGATATCCGCCATCGAGATTACACGCGCGCGCCCCAACTCCGCGCGATGTGTTGCCATAAAATGAACGTTTTCCAGCTCAGAATGACTCAAAACAACTTGTTTCATCATTCTTATCACGAAAAAATACCTTGGAACAAGTTTTCTGTGTCTGTAAAAATCAGCAAAAGATTTGGATCGAACCGGGGTTCGAACCCGCTCGGTGTTCTTAGAGCGGTATCTCTTTACTTCTTTACCTTTACCACCGAGCGGGTTCGAACCCCGGTTCGATCCAAATCTTTTGCTGATTTTTACAGACACAGAAAACTTGTTCTAAGGTATTTTTTCGTGATAAGAATGATGAAACAAGTTGTTTTGAGTCATTCTGAGCTGGAAAACGTTCATTTTATGGCAACACATCGCGCGGAGTTGGGGCGCGCGCGTGTAATCTCGATGGCGGATATCTCGGCTCTAAGAGCAGGTAGGCCTTCACTTCCAAAAACATAAATGTTCAAAAACATTATAAGAAATATTATAAAGATTAATTAACATTACTGAGACGTTTTTTCCACGTGGAAAAGCAAAATATGGGTTTTTTCAAATTTTTCGGAACTCGGTGATTTTGTGTTTCAAATAACTGTCGTATGTGGGTATTTTGAGCTCGTAATGCTTTTTCGGATGTTTTTGAGTCATTTAAGCTCCTTTGCTGTTTCTTGATAAAGGAATAAGCCGTTCTTTCCTTTGACAGGTCCGAGGTCGCGTCACTAAAATCAACGCTTTTTTTTTTCCAATTCGGAAATCCTCTGAAACTTGGGTCATTTTTAGACACATTTGGGTGCAACAAAACGCGCATAGAAGAAAAGTGCACTTTTTCCGATTAGGAAAGTTACGTAACTTTTTCATAAAACCGACCGCCCAGCACCGGAGCATGGTCGAAAAATGACGTCACCAACTGGGAAATGTTGCGCAAGATCTCCTCTTTCGATGCTTTTTTTGGAAAAGTGTCTATCATTATTTTGAACGGAGTTATGATCATTTTTCTGACGCACACTCGAGCCAAAAATACCGTACCTGCCAACTTTGACCTACCACTACTCGAAAATGAGAACTGATATGCTAATTCGGAAAGCGCAGTTAGATAGAGCATCGTTCAAAGTACTTAATCTGAATTTTTCAGGGGGTCGAAATTTCTATGTCCGGGGGGTGGTCGAACCTCTGGCGATTCGTCTCATATATTCTTTTCATGTTTTTATAGTGTCTGGTATGTTATCAATGTATTATGCGTGAACTTTTCAGCATGTTTGCAGTAACAGCTAGGAAATTTATCGGATTGACAATTTGGTAGAGGTTTCAATCATATTCTCTCTTATCTCTCTTCTTCCTCATCCACTGATTCTTCCTGAACTCCATCGTCATTATATTTCTCAATCCCTTGAAGGACAATTTCGTCTGTATGCATATATGAATGTTCTAATATTGCCTCGCTGTGACGAAACCCATGGCCATCAACGGGATATCTGCAATGAGCGTCATCACAGAAAATTATATATGACAACATGAAATACACCAAAAATGGCTCTGTTCTACTTTCCTGTTCCCAAGAAAGTTTGGCTCTGTTCTACTTGCGGGGGCTCATGAAAATTGAGGGGGGGGGCATCAAAATTGAGGGGGCCCATGAAAATTGAGGGGGCTCATGGTATCGTGCTATTGCCTCAAACAATGCTCAAAAAGTTTAGGGGGCCCATAAAAATTGAGGGGGCTCATGTTCCTGGTCAGAACTGATCATGCTATTTTCAAAGTTTTTGTTCTGTTATCTTTGGCAGTGTTTGTTCTCTTGTTGTTATCAGTGTTTGTGTAGTGTGTGGACTTTGCAACGCGTGTGTGATAACAGGAGGGAAATTTATCTTGCCAAAATGGGGCAGAAATCTATTGACTCTCTTCAAATTCTCCCTCTTCTTCTTCTTCTTCTTCTTCTTCTTCTTCTTCTTCTTCTTCTTCTTCTTCTTCTTCTACCCCTTCTCCGTCTTGTGTCTCTTCTGTCTCCACTCCTTCCGCCATCGCTAAAGAGACTTCGGTGATAACGACTCCTCCTCTTATCTCGATGTTCTCGACCTTCGCATATGATAGACGATGCTCGTAGTGTTCGTACCACACGCCTCCAATTGCGATCTACAATGAACGATATCAATAATATTTGCAGAAAAATACGAGAAACAAATTCGACTGAATAAAAAAAAATAACCTCAGACTCCTGTTGTTCAGCATGCGGCCCCTTCCCTCTCTGCTCAACGTGGTACTCGAAAGAGAAAGCCAGTTTCTGTGCACAGTCCCTCTCCGAACCTTCCTTCTGGAAGCGGAACGAAGAGAGTTAGAGGTGGTGCATCCGCACCTGCCGTTTCCCCTGCAAACAATGGCGGCGGCAAAAGACGCAGCGATCAGGGAACGAGCAAGGCTGCAAGTGGATCAGTCAAGAAGGCAGGCCGCGGCCGTCCCTCTGGCAAAAAGAATTTAGTGAGCTCGTGTTAATTGAATGAGCGTTGTTGTCCCGATAAATTTACTTTCATGTTATCATACGAGTTGAAAAGTTCAAACATTACACAAACACTGATAACAGAACAAAAACTTTGAAAATAGCATGATCAGTTCTGACCAGGAACATGAGCCCCCTCAATTTTCATGGGCCCCCTAAACTGTCATGGGCCCCCTCAATTTTCATGGCCCCCTAAACTTTTTGAGCATTGTTTGAGACAATAGCACGATACCATGAGCCCCCTCAATTTTCATGGGAACCCTAAACTGTCATGGGCCCCCTCAATTTTCATGAGCCCCCGCAAGTAGAACAGAGCCGAAAGTTTACTGATCCCATGAAAGTAGAGCCAACCGAGAATGTGGTTGATTTGGAGAAACTTACTGCGAATAACTTGCCCACTTCATTAGTATTTTTATTGAACAAACTGACCTACTCCTCCCAGCTTGCCATGAGTGGTCGCCGCCGTTCTCTCCAAAATATACAGCCACATTTCGAATATTCTTTTCGGGGTTTTCTACCCAGTTAGCTGCGAGATACAACACTTGTTGGATAGTTAGATGACCTCCTTCGGAGAATGAATAGTCTCTGTGAGCTCATTCATTATAATGAATCCTAATGAATGATCGATCAAAATACCTGACAGATAACTTGGAGAGGGTTTTTGCCTTGGTGTTCTTATACCGCCAAAGTACTTTACCCAAGGTTGGCAACTTCATTATCTCCACATGCGAAGATCATCGAATCTGATTATTTCGTTTCTCATCGGGTTCTCCATTATTTTCAGATCATCTATCTGACCCAGGGGACACCACAACGCTAACTACTTAAATCGCTGGTGAATCGAATTTTGTGGCTTTTGGTATGAATTCAAAGGCTGATTATCAATCAACGAGATAAGACGCAAAGCAAAATGTATTATTTACTTTATTTAACGAGTTAGCGCTAAGGAGTTCGCTGGGACAGATAGATGATTAATGTATACCAGCTCTCGCATTACTTACAATTTTTGCAATATGGCCATTATGGTTGTCAACCAACGAATTTATTGTCTGGGCGTGTTGATGTCCCATGCATATCATATATAATAATATAATTACTTGAGGAAAGAGTGAGATGATATAGGCATCTGCAACATCTAATTGATTTGGGGATCCAATGTAACTTCCATGCGAGCAACGATAAGCACGAAATCAATGAGGGATCATTAAAGCGACACTCCAAGCTAATTTGAAACTCTCCGCTCTGGCCACACTCTCTCGCTTTCTTTGTCTACGAGAGAGCATTGCCAATGCGGAGAGTAAAATTAGCTTGGGGTGTGCCTTTAAAGAAGAGCTTTGACAAGCGAAATGTTAAAGAGAAGCGGAAAGAATAGTGAAACCCGTCTACATCAGGAAGACATCAGGTCCTAAACTACATCAGGAAGACTGTGAAAGAAAGAGCGATAGGCAGATAATGATTCTAGAGGGGGCCACACGGGAGAGAGTGCAATGTTATCCTGGTTAGAGAGTGTGAGAGTGTAAGAGTGCAATGACCTCAAATGATATGGGTACCCATTGGGTATCGATCAAAGGCGCAAGCCAAGCTACTCTGGGAAACCGACTCCCGAAATAGTCACCGAAAAAAGCTAGATAGTGGCTAGATTGTAAAAAATCACAGAAAAGCTGCTTGATTAAAGCTAGATAGCCGCTAGGCTAGAAAAACATCCAGGAAAAAGCTAGATAGCCGCTAGATACACATATCCGCTAGATTTTCTCCCACATAGCCGCACGCTAGATTTTCTCCCCGAAACACTCCCACATATTCTCCGTATAGGCACTATCTAGCTTTTTTCTGTGACTTTTCATGGAGTCAGTGTCTCAGAGTACTTTGAATGTCTCCGCTGTGGCAATACTCTCTCGCTTTCTTTGTTTGAGAGGGAATATTGCCAATGAGGAGATTACATGAGAAGAAGAATGCCTAATTGTAAGGATATTTGCACATGCGATTGTATCTGATTGTTTCCAAATAAAGCATAATTCCCTGGAACACAATATTGTTCAACCTTTTCTCTTTGTTATTCTTGACCTCATCGTCATTCACGCTATCAAGCACACAGAATCGATCCAACATGTCCTACTTAGACGTCTCATCATCGTTATCATTGAGAAACCATATGGCAAAGAAACCGAACTTTCACGGCACAACCCGAACTAATCTGAAACTCCTCGCTCTGGCAACGCTCCACCGTAGACAAAGACAACGAGAGAGCAAACCGTGATATCATCAGTGGCCGTATTCATGAACAACCGAAGACCGTTTTCCGGCAAAAGTGACGTGATTAGCGTAGGCTTAGGATTTTTGGAAAACGCCTCCGTCTACCCCATGAATACGGCCACAGGAACACCCGCTACATACATCCAACTTTAATGGGCTGTGAAATTTTAAAAAAATAGGAAAAAAGCATTTACTTACGAGAAGAAGAAAGTCGTGCGGATCATTTCTCATAAATAGACTATAAAATTGTGAGGTTTTACAGATAAAGTGAAGTAGAGTGTGCCGAGATAGGAGATACTTCACGCGAATTATATACTACAGTTACTGAACTGATAAGATGCTATTGTCCGTATAAAATGTACTTGCATAATTACATTGCTACTGCTGCTAAACAGAGGAAGAACTATTGATTAACTCTCACTCTTTCCTCATTTCCTTCCTCGCTCTCTCTGATCTACCTACTCTCTCACCTGTGCTCTCTATCTAAAAATAGAAATTCATTGTGGCAGTGGTTGGCTACTCTCGTGCCAAATAAACAAGTGTATTTTATACGGTCAATAATTGAGTCTTTCCTGATCTTGCTCGTTCTTTTTTATATTAAAAAATCATGAAGAGAAAATATGAAGGAAAACGAGTGTGCGAGATTTTTTTTTTGCTTTTATCATCTTTTCGGAACTTTTTAACAGAGCAAAAAGCACTCATATCATGATATGGATCGAGAAGATAAAGGTGGTAATAATCGACAAATGACTCATCTAATATATAAACATTACGCATTTATCCTGATATTATGAAACTAAACGCAGTGAATCATATCTGACCCTAATCGTGCATCGAAACAGCATTGGATCATGATTCGTCAGATTCGTCAGAATAATTCTGAATCTTTCTATATTGAGTAGGCTATTTAAATTGTGAAAGAAGACGATCATAAGAGAATTTTTGGACAACATCGATTGCATATGCAGTGAGAACAATGCATATCAATACACTATAAATAAAGCAGAATGTCACGATGTTTGTTACCGGCCACGCCCACTTCTCTCTCTCTCTCTCTCTCTTTCAACGTTGTGCTCGGCGTACACCAGACGGGTTTGGTGCGCGATGGAACTGATCAGGCGTGGGCGGGGCTTATGCTGTGTTCAGAACTTGGAAAATGCAAGAAAATGCGGAAAATGCTGTTCAAAAGTTCAGGTGGAAAATGCTCGAAAATGCTCGATTTTGGATCGAAAAAGATGGTTTTATACACTTTAAAAGCGTTGAACCTCGATGTTTCATGGAAAACAGCTAACTTAGGTCATTTATAAAGTATGCTGCTGAAATAAATATCGTATGATCCTTTTTTGAGCACTTTAAGCCGAAAATCAACGAAAATGCTGCGAAAAATCAACCTAGCGAGTCCATATTTAAAATTATCACTTATCATCAATAAAATGCGTCCATAACACTGTTTGCGACCAATAAACGTTGATATTAAACAAAAAAAACCATTAAAATTTGCTTAAAATCCTCGAAAATGAGCATTTTCAGAGCATTTTCCGGCTGAACTTCTGAACAGCATTTTCCGCATTTTCGTGCATTTTCCAAGTTCTGAACACTGCATAAGTCGGTTCCAAGTCATACCAAGTTAGCTAATAAGTCAAGTCGTCAATAAGTTATAAGTCAAGGATTAGTTAAGTAATAAGGCCATAAGGAATAAGTTAAGTACAGTTAAGTAAACGAAGTAAAATTAAGTCATGTTAACGTAAATTAAGTTAAGGCAAGGTAAGTTAACATTATTGTTATACGTCATGGTACATATTACTGTAACAGAACCAAGCACATCACCGATTACGGTAGGATAAGGAATATGATTATTAGCTACCGTAACCCGGTTCGGTGGGTCAGATTAAGTACCGATGGTCAGCTTTGAGTAAAAATTGTCGTACTACAGTGGTGGCCAGAAGGATATCATATTTTGGTTTTTTGAGCATAACTTTTCTTGTAGTTAACCGATCACCTTGAAATTTTTATATCGTGTGCTCAAACATGTTTCACAATGTATACCGAGGCATGGGGACGGTTTTTCAATTTAGACGGCTTCCCGGCTACAGTATCCCAAAATGACCACATTGCTCATTTTGAGTACTTGAAGTTGCGACGTATTTTCGGTGTTTTAAACAAATTTTTTTCGCCGTGTAAAAAGTATTAATGCATGCTTCTATAGCCATTCATCGTTATTTCTTACATATATTTGATATTAATATTCATATCATAGGTTAATTGTAAATTTCAAAATTACGAACGTTTTCCATCCTTTTTGCTTGTTTCTTGTGATTTTTTAAACGTATATTTCTAGTATTTTTGTTTTTATACTATGATCATACCAAAAGGTGTGCGATATCTCTTTCCTGATATCTTGTGCGTGAGGTTTGAATGGTCTGAAGCAATCCGACCCAGTTCACCAGTTTGGTGTAAAATAGGGAACGATCTCCCGTGTCATCAAAACGGTTCCCAATTCCGTCAAAAACCATAAACCCTCTTTGCCTGGTGTTTTATGTACCACCTAGCACCTTGATGACAGGAATCGCATCGCCATATCGCGCGAGATCCCGCGGGCGAACTCCATAAACAACCATCAAGAAATGGCACTGTATGGTGCCACTCCTCCTCGACTCGCATCATCCGTAGACAACCCAAACACGTTCGTTTTAACGGTATAATTGTTAGTATGAAGCCCATAAGCTATCCTAAGAACAGATAGAATCTTCTGAAGTGGGAAAAGGTTCATTTAAAATATACAGTCGCAGAGTAGCGAAAGGCCGTCTGGTCGGACTATTCCAAGTTCAATCTCTTGGGCTCCGACGGCCGGGTTTACGTTCGTAGACCAGTCGGGGTTCGAGGTTATGTCACCAGGCTCGCCGCCATGGTGAATCACGGAGGCTGAAGCGTTATGGTGCACAGAAACTCGGACGATATCCACTGCAGCGAATCAATGGAATCATGATTGCAACGGCTACCGTACGCTCTTCCTCACCGCACATTGTTATTTCAGTTAGAAGCACGGAAACGAAGTACTAAATTAATATATGTTTATTTATTTTTTTTTTAATGATCGATTTGAACCTGAATTGTTGCCCAGACATCACCCACGTGAGCTATTCACTTTGTTAGTGACTTAATCAAATATTTTGATTGTTAGCATGTTGAATATTGCATTAAATTTGTTTAATTGATTTTTAAAATATTTTGGCGAAAAAAAACGAAAAAAAACACATGAATTCATTTAAAAAATAGAGAAGAAGTAACTTCCTCAAAATGAGCGGACACGGTCATTTTGGGATACTGTAGCCTGGATGCCTCTAAAATTGAAAAACCGGCCCCATGCCTCGGTATATTTTGTGAAACATGTTTGAGCACACTATATACAAGTTTCAAGGTGATCGGTTAACTGCAAATAAAGTTATGCTCAAAAAACCAAAATATGATATCCTTCTGGCCACCACTGTAAGTATTATTCGAGTTATATGATTATGCCTATTGTAGACTACCGTATCCCGGTTCGGTGGGTCAGAGTAAGTACCGATGGTCAGCTTTGAGTAAAAATTGTCGTACTAAGCATTATTCGAGTTATATGATTATGCCTATTGTAGACTACCGTATCCCGGTTCGGTGGGTCAGAGTAAGTACCGATGGTCAGCTTTGAGTAAAAATTGTCGTACTAAGCATTATTCGAGTTATTTGATTATGCCGTTTGTAGACTACCGTAACCCGGTTCGGTGGGTCAGATTAAGTACCGATGGTCAGCTTTGAGTAAAAATTGTCGTACTAACCATTATTCGAGTTATTTGATTATGCCTATTGTAGACTACCGTAACCCGGTTCGGTGGGTCAGATTAAGTACCGATGGTCAGCTTTGAGTAAAAATTGTCGTACTAAGCATTATTCGAGTTATATGATTATGCCTATTGTAGACTACCGTATCCCGGTTCGGTGGGTCAGAGTAAGTACAGATGGTCAGCTTTGAGTAAAAATTGTCGTACTAAGCATTATTCGAGTTATTTGATTATGCCGTATGTAGACTACCGTAACCCGGTTCGGTGGGTTAGATTAAGTACCGATGGTCAGCTTTGAGTGAAAATTGTCGTACTAAGCATAATTGTAGTTATATGATTATGAATATTGTAGACTACCCTAACCGGATTCGGTAGGTCAGAATACGTACGATTAATCAGATTTGAGTAAAATTTTGTGAAGTCATCGTCAAGTCTCATGCACCTCATTGTCAGATAGATTCAAAAATACGAAGAAATTCTCAAAAAACTGCTGATTTTCTACAAACGTCAATAAACAACACACAACCCAACCTAGCGCGCGACAAGGCACAATGAAGTCGATAACGCGCGCCGTAGGCGCGCGCGACCGGCTGGTTATGTTATATTTTTATTTTATGTATGTGCACGCAACGATACATAAATAAAATGTGCTGATACGAGTTATAAGGATAATTTTGGGGAGCACTGACAATGAGAACAGGGTGATAAAACACGACAATTGGTAACAAAAATTCCTCGATTATATATATCAGTATTCCTTGATTCCTTGAAAAAACACTGGTTTGATTCCCGTTCGCAATTTTCCATATATTTATCTTTCAAATTAAAAAAAATCGCGCCTTTCTGCGCTTTCCTCAGTGCAACAACTTTCAGCTCGGATTAAGTTATTTCGGGACATTTATAAATTAGCGAAAATTGGTTTTGTATTCACGGATATGTGATCCATAGTCCTGCCCGATCAGTTTACTAAAAAACTCAAGGGGTTCCCTTCTTAAAAGGAGCTTCATTAGAGCGTTTTCTACAACTTGATATTTTCACATTTAGATAGCTTTATTCAGCTAGGGTCAATGCAAAATGTTACTTAAAATAGTTATAACATATTCCATTGATCTAATGAACAATATTCTGTACTTTTCTCCGTGACAAGCGTAGATGATGTAGGAACATCAAGATCTTGCAACATATTTTTTTAAATCATATGTTTTTTTATAGGAAGCAAAAAAATGTAAATTTCAAATAATTTTTTGGAATCATGAAAAGAAAGCAAATTACTCCCTTAAAGGGAGCGTTGCCTCACTCAATGGTCTCTTCATTGCGCACACTATTTTTCTGTTCTCTAACAACGAGAGAGCATTGCGCGTCGAAGAGACCATTGAGTGAGGTTACGCTCCCTTTAAACAGCTGGGATTTGTTCCTTGCCAAAAGGAATCCCTTAAAGATAAGGGAATCATTACCATAGCTTGCAGGGAAGAACTCCCATTGGGTACCTTAAAAAATGTAAAGATTACTTCTCTTCAAGCAGTGAGATTTAGCTCTCTACAACGAAAACCATGATAAAACTACGAGAGGCCTAGAGAGGGCGAGAACACAACCGAGTAGAGAGACACAGGCACGGCGGTTCAATGAAGAGAAATCCCTACATTTAACTTTGGCTTGAAGCCTCTTGCATTACGAAAAATCGGCAAAGTTGATTTGCACTGGGCGGGATTCGAACCTACGAGGTTCGGATAGATACACAAAAGCTCTATCCACTAAGCCATATCGGCATGTCTCGCGAATCGTAAAACTCGATGATAGGTTTAGTCAGAAGCGAGCGCCCAGAAATACCGTAGTCAACTTTCGCGCTGGGAGAACCTAGACGTTTTAGTGCTTATCATCACTCAGTTTGCGATAGTTTCTTTCTCCGGCAAGAGCTTCTTAGTTACTATCATTGAGCCGCCGTGACAGGAATGACTGGGTTGATGCTATTGTCCGTATAAAATATACTTGCATAATTGCATTGCTACTGCTGCTAAACAGAGGAATAACTATCGATTAATTCCCCATTCTTTCCTCATTTGCTTCCTCGCTCTCTCTGATCTACCTACTCTCTCACCGGTGCTCTCTCTCTAAACATATAAATTCATTGTGGCAGTGGTTGGCTACTCTCGTACCAAATAAACAAGTGTATTTTATACGGTCAATAAGAGGTATGCGGGCTAGGTCAAATAGAGGGTTAGAAAGAGAGAGAGTATGAGAGTGGTCATAGGTCAAAGTCGATTGAGGACAATTTCTATACGCAGTTTCCGATTCGTTTCGCTTGTTTCTCTACCTCTTTGTGATTGGAATATTCTATCCTTTGTTAATCAATCGTGTTCCAAAATCATATCTACCCATCCAATCTAATCCTATCTCTATGTTTAAGTCTTTCCGTATTCATGTTGACAACCAAAATTTACAATAGATGTTAATTTGTAATTATTTATCTACAGAGATAAGTCTGGATGCAAAATTCGAATTGTTATAACTTTCTACGTCCTTGGACGATCGGCCTCGGTTTCATTTTTTCTAAAGAAATATACAAGCACTTAAAGGGACCCGGAAACGAAAAATTAAGTTGCTCTCATATGATAGAGCTTTTAATTCTGCTTCGAAAAATATAAAAATTAAATAATAATTTGTCTTTTATAAGGAAATAACGTAATTAGAACGTTGAAAAACTGCTGGTGAATTTCGCCGGGTTACTGTAGTTTATTCGACTTTTCCTAATGTGCACACCACAAAGATCTCGACACTTTTTTTCACTTACAGTGTCCACTCTTTCGTATATCTAACATTATAATTCCAATATTTAACCTTTGCTGATATTTAGAGATGTTTTTATCACGACAACAAGATATAAAAACAAAAATTCACAATGATGATCAATTCAATCGACAATTTTGTCTCGCAGACAACATTCATTCAATATTATATAGTTTATTTATAACATATCCCATAATATACAAAAGCAATATATCGAATACAAAGAAATACATCGGAATTGGGCGATATAGAAGACTTGTATCAGCATGAAATTATACAGTACAACCATAGAAAGCAAAGAATGAAATCTTAACGGTTTAAATCAATAGCCCTCCATTGGTAGGTAATTCTAATAAATGGTCTCTACACCATGTCAATCAGTTGTGCCGTCATCCTTCCTGTCGATGATGCCAGCATCAGACCATCGCATGGGATGCATAGCCGAGCCAGCCGGCTTGCGCCATGACCTGAAAAAAATTGGCGAGTTAAATCAGTAAAACAAAGTCCATTCGATAAAGGTTGTTAAATGAATACTAAACAGGTAGATTCTTTTCTTAAAGTTGCGTTAAAGTTAATGTTTTAGCTACAATTCACGCTAACACGATAACGAATATTTTAAGCGTAAACAAGTTCTTCTGAACTCATTGTCAGGATGAAACGTATAAAATAAAATGTAAACTAAATGTAGAAGAGACACACCTTCTGGATCCAGAATAATTAGTGATAGAAGCTTCGATAGCCTTGTCGAAGGCGACTTGATCAACCTAAATCACAACAATACTGTACAAAACAAATATTAGATTGCTGTAATGGTTTCCTGTTATGATAATGCACCTATGCTGTCATCGCAGGGAATAGTTGCCACCATATACGGGCGGATAGATAATTAAAAATCAATTATAAATTATATATAATAGAAAATAAATATTATAATATAATGATAGCGACTTACTCTCGCGGATCTTCTGTTAGAAGTAGGGCGCTGAGCGACACGCATTATAATAGTAGATGGTGAAACCGATGTCGACAGCGCCTATAAAATGATATAATACGCTCATTTTACGTGTAGAAATAGCCGTTGAAAGCGGTTTCATACATTTTTCTGTATTGCATGACTAAAAGTGATCGCAAAGACAATGAAACAAAGTGTTATCTGGGCATAGAATTGGTTATATCATAACGAAAGTTGCACCGAACGTAAAGAAGTCGATAAAAAACGGAATACCTGTCAGTTCCAGCGACCATGCCGATGTTGTTCTTTCCCCGCTCGATGATGACTCCAGAGCTCTGACAGAACCGTGTCATGTCTGCTAAATTATATATACGAAATATAGAAGTATTTAAAACGACACTTATGGACGAAAATGCGTGTAAAACTATTCTTAGTTGTCGTACTTTCATAGCTAAACATGAAATTGTCGCCGTTTTTCGCGTTAATAAAGCCATACAAATGGAGCGATGGTCTCCACGCGCGCTGCAGGAGCATTTAAAAAGAAAATAATGGAACAATAAAGGACAAATGCGTATAAAACAAAGAATTGAACGAAGAAAAACAAAGTGGAACGAAAGCGTGAAACGACGCCAATACCATAAGTCTTCTGCTGTATTTTCCCCACACCACAATTCCATGGTGTGGAGAAAATGCAGAATCTTTAGCGAAATTACAGTAACCCGTCATTTTTTTCATACGCGTTTTTATGCGTTTTATATATTTTTTTTCAAAATTCTTTTTTATCAAATGTTTAATTCACACCTCGATAGACTCTCTGGCAAAAAATTAAGAAAATTAAAAATAGTGAAATTTTGGCTGCATTTTCCCTTTAAAGGAATACCCCATGCTAATTTTACCCTCCGCATTGGCAATACTCTCTCGTAAACAAAGAAAGTGAGAGAGTATTGCCAGAGCGGAGAGTTTCAAATTAGCTTGGGGCGTGGGTTTAAAAGATCAGGAGACCCTCGAGTTTTTTCGTAATAAGCTTGTTCGGATAGAATGATAGAGGTTCATCGCACGAATGGAAAGACATATCTGATATTGATTCCCGATATGTTTAAAGCTCACTATGCGCTTTTAAAGTAGGTTCTTATCGTGGCGGGAGTCAGTCATGCCAACTCATGGGCCTCCTTCTTTAATCGAACACTAAATAATCTGTTAAGACATCGGCTCAGTAAGATTCCAGGAAGTGCCGGACATCGACCTCACCGATTTGGCCCAAAATTTTTTTATAGATACCCCCATGGGCCCCCATCACAAAATGGGTATTCATTTGGGCTGGTTCCTTGAAACACAGATGTGGCGGGTTTTCGAAATTTGAAAACTCGATTTTCACCAGAGAAAAATGGAGCGACATAGGACCAATGTTAGTGTCGATTAATTATAAGTATAAATAGACAACAAAAACAGGCTATACGACGGTCCGGAGATCCGATCGCAAACTGATTTTTTTGCCGTCTCAAAACATTCTAAAATTAATTAAAATTTTAAAACAAAAAAAGTGCAGTCCAATTTTTGCCTCATCTTATAGAGCAAAAAACTCCGCGTCGAATAAAGGGAAAAAATCAAAAATCGAAGGACCCGTCTTTTGAGATAAATGAACCTGAAGATGACCCGAAAATATTTTTGTTTTCAAACCCCCTCATGTTTGTACTCATATTAAAGAGCTCGTCGAGTAGAACAACTTTTATGTTGAACGTTTTGTCTGAAACTCATGCACAAGAGAAATACATGAATTAAGATTTACTGGATCCTAATCATTTTGATTGTTTGTATCTTGAGAACAAACGACTTTCATAGAATACGACCAACATAAAAAATGATGTACTTGACGAGTACTTTAAAATGAGTATAAACGTGGCAAGGTTTCGACAACTTTTTTTTCAAGACTACTTTCCAGTCCATATTTTTCAGCATGGGGGTCAACAATTTTTTTTCGTGAAACAACAAAGTAAGTGTGGATTTTTGCGTTCTACAATATAGGCGTGATCATTTTGTACACAAAAAATATTTTACTTTCATTTTACTCAAAATTGGGTGAACAACCGTACGAATAAATTTAACTCATGTATTTCTCTTGTACATGAGTTTCAGACAAAACGATCAACATAAAAGTTGTTCTACTCGACGAGCTCTTCAATATGAGTACAAACATGAGGGGGTTTGAAAACAAAAATATTTTCGGGTCATCTTCATGTTCATTTATCTCAAAAGAGGGGTCCTTCGATTTTTGATTTTTTCACCTCATTCGACGCGGAAGTTTTTGCTCTATAAGATGAGGCAAAAATTGGACTGCACTTTTTTGTTTTAAAATTTTAATTAATTTTAGAATGTTTTGAGGAGGCAAAAAAATCAGTTTGCGATCGGATCTCCGGACCGTCGTATAGCCTGTTTTTGTTGTCTATTTATACTTATAATTAATCGACACTAACATTGGTCCTATGTCGCTCCATTTTTCTCTGGTGAAAATCGAGTTTTCAAATTTCGAAAACCCGCCACATCTGTGTTTCAAGGAACCAGCCCAAATGAATACCCATTTTTTGATAGGGCCCATGGGGGTATCAATAAAAAAATTTTGGGCCAAATCGGTGAGGTCGATGTCCGGGGTCACTGGCTCAACCCTCGAATCTTACTGAGCCGGTGTCTTAATCTGTTTATTAAACTATCGCAATTGTCCTTACACTGAGCTGAAAGATACTTAATAGTAAGCATACTAATTGCTACCTCAGTCGGATAAGATGGCGATATGCTTACATATAAGCATGGGCAAATGCTTACCGAGTTGCTTACATGAAAGAAACAACTCGGCAAAAGATCGCAATAAGATGTGGGGCCGAACCACCAACCTACCGATAGCTAGTGAAGGCGCTTACCACTGCGCCACCTAACCATGTCAACATGAATAGTATAACTCAAAGTCTATTCCGGGAAGCGAACGCCCGCCTCTTTCTAGCTAAGCATACGCTATGCTTAAATATAAGCATCTCTCTTCTATGCTTAACTATAAGCGATCGTGTTGCTAAGCTAATGCGTAAGCAACGCATTTGCTAAGCATCTTTCAGCTCAGTGTACTCGACTTTGACCTATGACCACTCTCATACTTTTTCTTTATGACCCTCTATCTGACCTAGCCGTCATACCTCTTGCATCTACCCAGTCATTCCTGTATCTCTCTACTCGGTTGTTTTCACGCCCTCTCTAGGCCTCTAGTAGTTTGGTCATATTATTTCTTGTAGATACGCCTTAGGAAACGTCTCACGCATAACATTTGATCTCACACCGTTCCAAAAATTTAAGAGAATTTTACATCGATGTGAAACCAATTTCCATTCAATTATCTACATGATCAGCTATCGTTTATATTCTTCAGTCTCAGAGCCGCTACACTTTGATCCTTTTTGATACAAAATATCGACCATATTGATCATCTTTCTTCACATAGTTCACTGGCGTCAATTTCTTTCCTCTTCTCATTTTCAGCACATTTTTTCTATCCTTCACCCTAATCGATAATGTTATTATTATTCTTAATTATAGAGAGATGGTTAGATTCCGTGATGATCCCGAGGTGCAAGTGTTGTCCGTTGTACACAATCATATCTTGCTCACAGTTCGGCAAGAAGACGATGGTGTATTTTTGAATACCTCCAACCTGATCACTGGTACGATCAGGTGTTTTTATCATATTACATTTTCGATACCCTCGCCGTTATTTTTATATAGTGGGTCGATTTTCGAAATATGGTTGGTAGAATTCGAAAACTCGCTTTAAAAATAGGCATTTTAGCTTATTTTCGCATCAAATGACTGAAAATGAGCCATATATTATGGGGGGGGGGGGTCCTCGCATTGTGAGGGTATGAAAATGTATGGTTTTTATGTTCAATCGCATTTATCGTTCTAAGCTAGCTCTTCATGCCTCTTCGCAGACTCCTACTTGCTACAATAGTTATACAATACAATACATTTATCTTATCAGCACTAAGTGCAGAAGAGTCAGGGGCAGGGGGATTTTGCTTGCAAGTTGAAATTCTTCCGTCTCTGATTATGAGAGATATTTTTCCCATTCAAGAAAACGATCGAACTTGTTAATTGAAGTATAAAACCCTCGAAAACGTTCCGCTATCGTCCATTAGGCCTGCTTGACAGTTGGAAGTACACCTCCAGGCATTGCAAAGCCTTCTAGGAGGAGATTCGACTGGATAGTTACAATACAATAAGGGATACAATTGGATACAATAGTTATAGATTGTGTTTTATTTGTGCATTATATGGTCCAAATGTGTACAACCAATTTGTGCATACGTCATTAATAATAATAATAATAATAATAATAATAATAATAATAATAATAATAATAATAATAATAATAAATTTTTTTATTATATTATTTTCAGGCTGTCAACTGCGACATTTTCCAATTCAACCATTGGCAGTTGATCTCATTCCTCCCATGAAGATTGTGACCAGCCCTGAAAATGCCTTTGTCACCTTTCACGTCAAATATTGCAAATCTCGCATTGTGAGCCGGTAAGCAACTAGTTAATCGATAATTTTTTTCCTGAAATCAGAAAACAGAAAATAGAAATTCCCGGCCCTGATATCGTTCGATATTATCGATCGTTACATAATGATGGCTTCTTCACAGGTACGAAGTTCAGTTTCTCAATTCGAACTGTGATAAAATTCATAATTTCAAAACCATTGCCTTCAATTCAGTCGTATTGAGATATGGAGAAAAGGTCAGTGTACAAACTATCTCATATTTGAGCCATAGGTTATCCAAGATCCGACAACTAGAGAAACGTTCTCTCATATGTGAGATAATAACTTAGTTAGCTTACTCCGGTCTCCGTTACTATCTCGAGCGAGAGAGTATTTTCCAACATGCCTTTTTGAGAGAGTTTTGAGTAAGCTAACCTTTCTCTTTAGCTGAACAGTTAGACAACCTATATCTAAGAGAATTTGCCGTGAGTGCACTCATTTATTGATAGGTTCTATTATCGATTTATTTTCACATCTTACCGTAATCCGTTCAGATACACGCTTAATAAGTTGCATCATGGTCGTCAATTGCATAATACTAGGTTTGGTAAGTTCTTTATTGGCTATTCTCTGGTTATTCTTGCGTTATTGATCGATCAATCAATCAATAATTCAGGTCATCCCAGTCGAGGTGAACAATATTTCTGTGTAGCCTATGAGGAGGATGAGAAGTTGTATCTCGCAGATAATCGACTATATCGATTCTTTTCTTTGTACGTTGAATGATTATCGATTGACTTGTATCGATTGATTCAGTTATGGGGATTCCTTCGTCGTCAACGACAAAATTCACTTTAACAAGCCTGCTGTATCGCCTCTCATGCTGAAATGTAGAGGAAAGGTACTGTAGATGTCTTATTTATCGTACACCGCAATGGTGTTTAAATGTGTCTTGATATGTCTTGATATTCGGCATACTGTAACCGATATTTATTGATTAATTATAGCTCTACTTCGCGATAACTCGTGAAGATCTTTTTATCGTCGATGAAGTAAATAGAAAATTCGTTCCCGTCCCTTTGCCTCCTAATACTATCTATATTAGGTATTTGATTTACTGATTTTTATTGATTTATCATCAAATCAATAATATTTTCAGGAGCTGGTCTCTGCTTTGATAGTAACGATCGATTGATTGTTACAGATGAAGAAGGTACGGCTATTGATTTATTTCTCCTCCGGAAGTTACCGTAACCTCTGTTGTTCCAGGCAGGAACCCTCGTCCAGTGAATCTCCCTGGCCATGGTATTGATTCATTGACGCATATGGCATGTGCTATGGTACGAACGATTTATGATCATCGACTCATGATGGAATCGTCATCTAAGGTTAGTGTACAGCTTGATATTTGTAAAATTCAACTGATGTTGATTTTTTTTTGAACTCATCTAATATTGATTGATAAACTTTTATAACTAACGTGATTCGTATACAGATTACTTCTTTCGAGTCTCTCATTCGTCTATTACTCACTTCAAATAATTGATTTCCTCCACTTCCAAAGTGACGTCTGTACAAAAGGAGATCGGGCTGTACTAAATTGATAGAAGTATATTGCAATTGTTTTTTTTGGTAGAATACCCTTCGTCTTTCCACTTTTATGATTACTTTCCAATTGTTGCATCCAAAATGTGATAAACTCGCTCAGCATTTCATCTTTATCGATACAAACTCTGATCACACAGTGAAAAAGACACTCAAGAGGCACGCAATATGCGCGAAACAGTCGGTTAAAGATGATGTGAGGATCCAGCAACGAATACTATATCATGACAAAACTGTGAATAGGGGGTGGTGAGATTACGGTAACTCTGGTATTTCCAAACTAGTAGTTTACTTACGTGACGTCACAGACTAGCAGTTTACTGTTAGTTTATTACTAGTGAAAGAACATTTGACGAAATGCATTACCGTATTATACACCACTACTAGTAAACTTACGTTTAACTAGCCGTAGACTTGCAAGTCTACGGCTAGTGGGAAATATAAGTAAACTACTAGTTTGAAAATACTATAGAAGGGGCGGAAATTAAGCGTCGCTCTTCTGGAATTTAGCTCTGATAAATAGCGCAAAGAATCCGATAAGACGATAAATTACGAAGAAACCGACGAGACAAAGGACATCGGGCATGAAGCTCTCTGAATGTGCAATCTTTGATATTTAGTCTTTGATCTTTGGTCTTTGATCTTTGATCATCATCCCACCTGTTTTCATGCCACCTCTTGTCAATATGCCTAGTCCATCATAGACAGTGCAGTCCTTGGGCAATGTATCATCCTACAATCAATCAATATTGTCTACCATACTCTACCGTAACCGCATATCTAATACCGTAACCGCATATCTAATACCGTAACCGCATATCGAATACCGTAACCGGCATATCTAATACCGTAACCACGCTTCGATAAACTCACCGGCAATAGAATCGATATCTTCCCATTGATTGATTTGCAGTGATTCAAATCCATACTTGAACCACGATTGATGTGATAACCACTGGAAGTACACGGGGATGCCTGGAACGATTTATTCTCTCGCCGCCAAACTTCCGCAAAATTTTTCTACAACATTTTCAGCTACCGTTGCCCATCTACCGTAGTACTACGTTAACGCAAACTGACTTTATTTTTCAAACTTGCGTTAAAAATTCTGTGCACCTCGTGAGAACTTCCTTAGGTAACTCGACAACACATTTTTTTTCCAGAAAATTCTCAGCCATAAAAAAAACCCATCGACCGTACCCCTACCGTACCAAACCAGCCAAGAAGCATTGGGAAAACGTAGTTGAGATGGCGCGGAGCTCCATCCCAACGATTATAATACATTTGCGCAAAATTCTCTGAGGCGCGAACGTTGTTCGCGCTAGTTATTATTACATCATATCGTGTTGTTTTCCATAGTTTATAATTCACATTTCATTGTTTACCCCACAAGTTACCCCTGGTTATCCCCCAGTCATCACTGATTAGAGTTGGCTATTCGGGCCCGAAACATCGGATGGAGTTGAGCGATTGCGGGTCCGCAACGTCATTTTCCTCCCTTCTCCCTCTTTTCCTTTATCATAAAGATAACTCATTACTGGTAATCTGTCTGTCTAATCACTTTTTATATTTATACTGGTATTCAAAAATAGTATTGTAAATGTTATTTATTTATAAATGGTGATTAAAATGCTTAATGATGATGGAGGCATACCATAATCTTTTTCTTGACTGTTCAATACCCTCCATTCCATTTCCTCCTCACAATCAGTTCTCATATGTAATTTTCTCCCAACAGATCTCACTAGGTCATATTCGCATATTTGATGTTACTTTGGTTCAACTAGCAACGGTTTCGCAGTTGCTACACTCTTACAGGAGACCGATGTTATGTTGTCACAGTTGCGACATAGTATTTCATGTGCACTATAGTATCTTACCCCAGTTGTATCTTTTCTTTCGCCACTATCACCACATAAAGAAATATTATTACTAGGTCATATTCGCATATTTGATGTTACTTTGGTTCAACTATCAACGGATTCGCAGCAATCAAGGCTAAGGTTATTCCGAATGTGCGCTGGCGATCATGACAATTTCTTTGACCGACGCATGCTAGAGTCAAAATAATTTGTTACTGATTCTAAGAACAACATTACTGCACGATAAAATGAAATTCGTCAATAGTCTATCGTTGCATTCTGTGTGTGGACATATTTGTGGTAACATTTATCGGCTTGACAATTTCGAATATATTTCAATCATATTCTCTCTTCTCTCTCTTCTTCCTCAACCATTTATTCTTCCTGTACTGCATCGTCTTTATATTTCTCAATCCCTTTAAAGACAATTTGCCCTATATCATAATGGCATCGATCGTTGATCATGGCCATCAACGGGATATCTACAATGAGCGTCATCACAGAAATGATATATGAAAACATGAAATACACAAAAAATGGCTCTGGTCTACTTTCCTGCTCCCAAGAGGGTTGACTGGTCCCATGAAAATAGAGCCATCCGAGAATATGGTTGAAATGGAGAAACTTACTGCGAATAACTTGCCCCACTTCATTAGTATTTTTTATTGAACAAACTGACCTACTAATCCCAGCTTGCCATGAGTTGTCGCCGCCGACTCAAGCCATTCTTGGGTCAGATCTCGTAACCATTGATAATAATCGAAAACGGTTTGAACGCTAACTCCAAAATCTACAGCCACATTTCGAATCTTCTTTTCGGGGTTTTCTACCCAGTTAGTGGCCAGATACAACACTTATTGGATAGTTGGATGACCTCCTTCGAAGAATGAATCGTCTCTGTGAGCTCATTCATTATATTGAATGACATTATCGATCAAAATACCTGACAGATAACTTGTAGAGGTTCCTTGGTGTTCTTATTCGGCCAAATTACTTTATCCGTCTGAGCGGCTTCTATATCCTTTATCAGAGACATGGGCAGGTTATTTTATGTTGTTCTCTGGTTGTGTATCATCTAAAACGTATTTCATTTGAAGAACTAGCAAACCTGTCCACCTGGATAACAACAAGCGTGCAGATGTCCCATGCATATCACACAGAACAATATTTATACTTATAAGTACGAGAACAAATAGATGGTATAGGCATCTGAAAAATATAATTGATGAATTCTTTCATGTGAGAAAGGAAAATGGCGAAAATCATGATGAATGATCAAACAAGAACGTTGAAAAGCAAAAGGTTAAAGGAATACCCCAACACTCTCTCGCTTCCTTTGTCTGCAAGAGAGTATTGCCAATGCGGAGAGCAAAATTAGCTTGGGAATAACCTTTACAGAGAAATGGAAAGACTAGTGGAATCCTTCCTAAACAAAAGCGGAAGGGTCTAGACTGTGTGATAATGAGTGAAAGAAAGAGTGATAGGCAGAGAATGATTCGAGAGAGGGCCACACGGGAGAGAAAAATTACAAAACGAGTTCTCCCCAGTTTTATTCTTGTTTAGGCATGCCCTACCATCCCCCAAAGTCCCATTGTGTAAATATCATCCTGGGGCTCCCTACACCGGGTCGGTCATCCGGAACCCAACTTTGAACTGAAATATCTCGGTTCAGGTGCATTTCTGTGAAAACTACCACGAGGGTAACCCCCGCTATTTTTCCGAGCTCTATCGATCTAAACAAACCAGAGGTCATAAAAGTGCTTCCGAACAGCGCTAGACTCTGGGACAAATAACTCAAAACCTGCCGATTCGGCGCGGATGACCCTGAAACATGTTATGAAACTTTTGGAGGGCTACAAAATGAGTGGTTTACGAAAAAAATACGTCCATGGAGACGTGTGGATCATCCCCTTTGAAATTTCCTGATTATTTGAAGTCATTTTCGCCCAACCACAATCTCTCGTTTCACACACTCTCTCGCCGGAGAGTGAAAGAAATACTGGGAAGAGAAAGGGAGAAAACGATATGTTTCATTCCGCACCGCGCGCTCGAGACCGTGCGGTGTAGAATGGAATGAAAAGGAATGGGCGAGAGTGTGTGTAAAACGAGAGATTGAGGGCGGCGAAAATGACTTCAAATAATCAGGAAATTTCAAAGGGGATGATCCACACGTCTCCATGGACGTATTTTTTTCGTAAACCACTCATTTTGTAGCCCTCCAAAAGTTTCATAACATGTTTCAGGGTCATCCGCGCCGAATCGGCAGGTTTTGAGTTATTTGTCCCAGAGTCTAGCGCTGTTCGGAAGCACTTTTATGACCTCTGGTTTGTTTAGATCGATAGAGCTCGGAAAAATAGCGGGGGTTACCCTCGTGGTAGTTTTTCACAGAAATGCACCTGAACCGAGATATTTCAGTTCAAAGTTAGGTTCCCGGATGACCGACCCGGTGTAAGGAGCCCCAGAATGATATTTACACAATGGAACATTGGGGGCTGGTAGGACATGCTTAGAGGTACCGAAAACTGATGCTAACTCATTTCATGATTTTCGCTCCATTCCGAAGAATTGCCATTTTAGCTCGATTCTCTCGTGACAGGCGTGGTACATAATGCTATCTTGGTTAGAGAAGAGTGCAAGAGAGTAGAATCCCCCTCCCTCCGAGGATGCGGGCACGCAATAATTTTACGAACCCCCCTACAAGAGAGTGTAATGAGAACAGATGTCGATCGATAGATAGTGATAGATAGTGATAGTGCAGGTGAGATATTGGTACACACTATTGTATCAGATTGTTTCCTAATAAGTACTATTAGTATAGCGGGTTGTCGGATCACCAAGCAATATTTATCAGGTTCACACTGTGGTGTGCTGGGATATGGTTGTAACAGTGCTTTAGGGCATATTCTCCGCTTTTGCTTTAGGTCATCACGCCAACGGGTCTTCGAGAAGCCCATTGATGGGTATCCAATTGGTGACAATTCTGGCCCATCGATCAGTGTCCAGCCTGAATACCTTGTCTGCCCGAATAATCTTTCTCCTGTCCGCATCGTCCAAACAATCCTTCAAACCAGTAATTCCTCTAATTCTTTTGTTCCTCCTTCAATCAATAAATCACCAACCATCCATCTCTCGCTCCATCTTCCTCTGACAAACCGCTAACTTTTCTCGATCCTTCACCGCCAAAATAATATTAGTATAGTCTGATCCACGGCGGTTCAATGAAGATAAATCCCTACATTTAACTTTGGCTTGAAGCCTCTTGCATTACGAAAAATCGGCAAAGTTGATTTGCACTGGGCGGAATTCGAACCTACGAGGTTCGGATAGATACACAAAAGCTCTACTCACTAAGCCATATCGGCATGTCTCGCGAATCGTAAAACTCGATGATAGGTCTGGTCAGAAGCGAGCGCCCAGATATACCGTAGTCAACTTTCGCGCTGGGAGAACCTAGATGTTTTAGTGCTTATCATCACTCAGTTTGCGATACTTTCTTTTTCCGGCAAGCGCTTCTTAGTCACTATCATTGAGCCGCCGTGTGATCACCACTATACTATAATAATAATAATTTATCATGTCAGCATATCATATGCAGAGCATATCATTCAAGAAAACGTCCAAATATGAAGCTTGATGCGACCAGTCAAATAAACAACGAAAACATTGCGTTGTTGTTTCAATAGGGTTGCTTGACAAGACAAGATGGGAATACCGCCCGTGAATTTACAAGGTCTTCTATTATAGGAGGAGATTCAACTGTTGGTCCTTTTCATTCAATAGTCATGGAAAGAAAATAAAGAGGCGTGAGATTGTGTAAAAGAGGAGCTTTATCTTCTTTTCGTAACTTTAGCACAGAACATAACGCACTCATATGTATCACGATTTGGATCGATAACTAAGGTAATGATCGAAAAATGATTCATCTAATACATAACTCTGAAGTAGAAAGCGAGGAAGCTTTCCATCGAAATTAAGACAACAGTTCAGTGAGATTCCAGGTAGTGCCGGACATCGACCTCACCGATTTGGCTCAAAATTGTTTTGAGGATACCCCCATGAGCCCCCATCACCAAATGGGTATTCATTAGGGCTGGATCCTTGAAACACAGAAGTGGCGGATTCTCGAAATTTGAAAACTCGATTTTCACCAAAACAAAATGGAGCGACCTAGGACCAATGTTAGTGCCGATTAATTATAAGTATAAATAGACAACAAAAACTAGATATATGACGGTCCGGAGATCCGATCGCAAACTGATTTTTTACCTTCTCAAAACATTCTAAAATTAATTATAATTTTAAAACAAAAAACGGCAGCCCAATTTTTGCTTCATTTTATAGAGCAAAAATTTCGCGTCAAATGAGGCAAAAAAATAAAAAATCGATCGACCCGTGTTTTGAGATAAATGAACCTGAAGACGACCCGAAAATATTTTTGTTTTTAAACCCCCTCATGTTTGTACTCATATTGTAGAACTCGTAGAGCAGAACAACTTTCATGTTGAACGTTTTGTCTGAAACTTATGCACAAGAGAAATACATGAATTTAGATTTATTGAATCCAAATCTTTTCTATCGTTTGTATCTTGAGAACAAACGACTTCTATAGAATATGACCAACATGAAAAATGATGTACTCGACGAGTTCTTTAAAATGTGTATAAACATGGCAAGGTTTCGACAACTTTTTTTAAATTGACCACTTTAGAGGCCATGTTTTTCAGAATAGGGGCCAGCAATTTTTTTTTCGTTAAACAACAAATTAAGTGTGGATTTTTGAGTTCTACAATATAGGCGTAATCCCTTTGCGCACAAAAATATTTTACTTTCAATTTACTCTAAATTGTGTGAAAAACAGTGAGAATAAATTAAACTCATGTATTTCTCTTGTACATGAGTTTCAGACAAAACGTTCAACGTGAAAGTTGTTCTACTCGACGAGCTCTTCAATATGAGTACAAACATGAAAGCAAAAATATTTTCGGGTCGTCTTCAGGTTCATTTATCTCAAAACACGGGTTGATCGATTTTTGATTTTTTTGCCTCATTCGACGCGGAATTTTTTGCTCTATAAAATAAAGCAAAAATTGGGCAGCCGTTTTTTGTTTTAAAATTTTAATTAATTTTAGAATGTTTTGAGAAGGTAAAAAAATCAGTTTGCGATCGGATCTCCAGACCGTCATATATCTAGTTTTTGTTGTCTATTTATACTTATAATAAATCGACACTAACATTGGTCCTAGGTTGCTCCATTTTGTTTTGGTGAAAATCGAGTTTTCAAATTTCGAGAACCCGCCGTTTCAAGGATCTAGCCCTAATCAATACCCATTTGGTGATGGAGGCTCATGAAATTTTGAGCCAAATCGGTGAGGTGTCCGGGGTCAGTGGCTCAACCCTCGAATCTTACTGAGCCGGTGTCTTAAAGGTAGATCCGAGCTAATTTTACTCTCCGCTCTATCGTAAGGAAAACGAGAGAGCATTACCAGAGCGGAGAGTTTCTATTTGGTGTGCCTTTATGGCTCTGATATTATAATAATAAAGCCTATCCTGATCTTATGCCAATAGTCACGAAAACAAAATAAAGAGGCTCGAGAATGTGCAAAACGGTTATAGTTATACTTTTTTTCCTATCTTCTTTTCGTAACTTATGTGTACATATCTTTTCAGCACTCCGTTGTGTAGAAGAGTCGGTAGGGGGCAGGAGGAAATGGATAGATCCTTGTCTGTTTGTGGAATTGGCGAGAGTCGAGAGGGGGGGAGTAGTTAAACCCAACAGCACCGCAGACAGAAAGGAATCGACAGCAGAAAGAACAGAGCACAGCGCACTGATGTCACGATATCTATTGAGAAGATAATGTTGACAACAATTGAGATATGACTCATCTAATACATAAAATATTGTCCGTTTATCCTGATGTTATGAAACAAAACACAGTGAATCATATCGTGCATCGAAACATCATTGGATCCTGATTCGTCAGAAAAATCATAAGACCAAGATTCGTCAGAAATATTCTGAATCATTCTATGTTTAATAGGCCATTTATGCAAATTGCGAAAGTAGAAGACCAAGAAAGAGCTGTCGAACAACATCGATTAAATATGTAGTGAGAACAATGAATCTGTAGTAAGAGAACCTTACTTCTATAAGAGCTCAAACTAATATGAAACTCACTGCTCTGGTCACACTCTCTCATTCAATTTGTCTGCGGGAGTGTTGAGAACGGCCAAGGGCAACGATGAGAAGGGTAAGAACGTACTATTGGAATTCAGCATAACACAGAAACACAGCAGTGTGTTTTCATTCATTTCATAATAAACTCAAAACGCACCAGACGTGATGTTTAGTCTTCATCTTATCTCCATGACTCACGTGATTAACGTCTCATTATTTATCTTATCAGTAAATAACTTCAATATATAATTCGCATGAAGTGTCCCCTATCTCAGTACACTCTACTTCACTTTATCTGCTGAAAACGTTACAATTGTGTAGTGTATTATTTCAGAAATGATCCGCAAGGCTATATTCGTTACGGTCTTCGTAGCTTTCGCTCAGTCTCGTAAGCAAATACATTTTTTAAATATTTATTATTATTATTATTATTATTATTATTATTATTATTATTATTATTATTATTATTATTATTATTATTTTTAATTTAAGTGTCAATTGGTCGCAGTCCATTCAAGTTGGATGCCGCATGTGCTCCTGATGATTTCAAGGTTTGTATTCTGAAAGGCACACCCCGAGCTAATTTTATTCTCCCCTCTGGCAGTACTCTCTCGTAGGCAAAGAAATCGAGAGAGTGTGTTCAAATATGCTTGGGGTGTCGCTTTAAAGGCACACCCCGAGCTATTTTTTTTCGATTACAAGCATATTGACCGTATGAAATACACTTGTTTATTTGGTACGATAGTAGCCAACCACTGCCACAATGAATTTCTTACATAAAAATTCATTGTGGCAGTGGTTGGAGAGAGAGCCCCGGTGAGAGAGTAGGTTGATCAGAGAGAGAGAGAGCGAGGAAAGAAAGGAGGAAAGAGTGGGGAGTTAATCGATAGTTCTTCCTCTGTTTAGCAGCAGTAGCAATGCAATTATGCAAGTACATTTTATACGGACAATAATATCTTTCTTCTTTGCTAGAGCACCAAGGCTTGTCTGGACAGCTACTTCAAAGGATACGGTTTCGATCCTGCTCATCTCCCCTCATATCATGATTTCTTTGCGAATATCATCGATATCACCACCAAGTTTGGATCCGGCGGAGTTGACATCTTTTGCAAGTAAGAACAATTCGCGATAGAATCGACCAACCTTAACCAGGGGGCGGGGTATAATGATTTTCTCAGTTGATTAGCCCAACTTTTGTGATAGGACAACTTATTGATCACGAAAATCGACAGCTATCAAACCTCCATATAATAATAACATAACATAAAATAACATAATTTATCAGGTGTCGCATAGTTGCGCTGATCAGGCTTTAGGCTAACTATTCTTCATCAGTTAGGCTCCACCAGCGTTGTCCCATTCTCTTTGTAACCTCGTTCCTCCATCTCTCCATATATTATATATGATAATGTTCGACAAAAATTCAGCTACGAAGTATCCCTCGAATCGTGCCTCGGACCTCTGTTCTCTTCTGATTGTATGAGAACTGAAGCGATTCACGAGATGTACGATGGAATGTCATGGGTATGCAGAGTTATTGATCGATTATTGATCGATTATTCATTGATTATTGATTGAACTCCTCATTCTGAGACGTATTCTTTTGAAATCCAGAAAGCGTGAGAGCCAGGAATAATTGATTTGACTATTTTATCAGGCTTTCGAAATATATTTCGAGAACTTCATATAATGCATCGGATTTTAATTTTTAATCTTTAGGCTGATGCGGGCAAATACAGCACGGACTTCCAAGTCAGAGCATTCGAATGCGACAATAAACAGTGTATGCACTTACTAATTACTTATGCTAACAAGGGAACTATCCCAACTTAATGTGGCCATATGACATGGGAATAATTTACCTGAATCAGTTTTCGATGCTGATTACGAATCCGTTTTCAAACGTTGCCCAATCGAGATGAGATTCGAGAAAATCGGTCTTGAAATTCGACTATTTGATTCGAAAATTCACAACTTACCTACAATATCCACTAAATTACAGCAGGGGATGTTTGAATTATTGATGGATGAGTTTATGAGCTCATTGTGATGGTTTATATGGGAAGTCTCACGAATTTCCGAATAAACTAGCGAATTTTAATATCGATTTTCTCGAATCTCAGCACGATTGGGCAACGTTTGAAAACGGATTCGTAATCAGCATCGAAAACTGATTCAGGTAAATTATTCCCATGTCATATGGCCACATTAAGTTGGGATAGTTCCCTTGTAAGTGAATGTTAACATTTAGTTGTTTTAAGCATCATTAAGTCCATTAAAGGCACACCCCAAGCTTATTTTACTCTCCGTAATACTCTGTCGTAGACAAAGAAAGCGAGAGAGTGTGGCCAGAGCGGGGAGATTGAAAATATGTCGCTTTAAGTACTAAGTCTTTAAGTCATCAAGGACAACAACGACTGCTTCGATGATGTAGTAACGAATCACCTTGATGAAAGACAACAATGTAAGGCGCAATTGGATATTGATATCGAAGCAGTCACTGATGGCGATTACTGCACGTGAGTCCTTTGAATATGCGGCACAATGAACTATTTTGGAGTACTGAATTTGAATTAATGAATTATTTTGAATTAATTAATTATTTTGGATTAGGGAGGATGAAAATATTTTTTAAACGAATGCAGTACGCTCTAAATCTCTTCAAATTACACAATCACCTGGGCTTGAAAGAAAGTTCTTAAGAAAAGAAAAGCTCAACCGAAAGTACAACGATTGATGTTGCACCATGCGTTTTCAATTTAATTCTTTATTTTAATAACAATAATAATATTTACTATGCGGGCGACCACTAAATAGAAGGACAATTTCAGTCCATTCATTCCCTTCATTACCTGTGAGCAAGATGTGTACGCGAAGTATTGCGGAGAAAAGACTAGAGGGTAACAACTTCTTTTTATTTAATGACTCGAATAATTAATCTAATCCAGGTACATTTGTCAAATCCTCCAAATCGGAACTATCTTCGACTCAAAGGGAATTTGTACAACTGAACTACCTCCATGTCCTTCCTTCTAATTTATTATACCAGTCGAGTAATTCAATACTACTGTTGTGAATTGTCTCAATAGTTCGAATAAATAAACAAGAGTCTCATCAATTAGATTTTTTGCAAACATTTATATATATATTTATCGAGATGCTCAGCATGAAACAATACAGGTTTAAAAAAGCAGAAACAATGGATAACTGAATACTCTCGACATAGCTAGATGATTGAAAGAGGGTAATATTGGACAAGATACTTGAGGAAAGAAAGGATAGAATGGGGTGGAAAAAGGGGGGGGGGATCTCTCATTGATGGGACCATCCCTCGCACGTGTCATTAGTCCGATGAATAGCTTAAATTGATGAGATCAAGCAGGACTTGAATGGATGTTATATATTATACTACTAAGATCACGTGTGCTACTAGACTAAGACAATATGTAGAATAATCGTGTTACAGAATTGTAACATTTTCTCCTATTCATTTTAAACCGTTCTTCATTTCTGTTGACAAGAGATCGATCCTCTCTGATCCCATTGCCAACCAGAGATAAATTTAGACTTTTTTTACAAAACACTTTTACAGTAAAATAGCAATTCATATCGGTAATATTTTTTTCCACAGAAATAGTAATAGTAATAATAATGGTTTCCTATTCCTTTAAAATTTTTCCTCAATAATGTTGACATTAAAATCGATCCTCTCTTACCCACCCCATATCCATTTCCGTGCTGCCTTCAATCGATTCGTTGATAACGCGACGGATCTCCAACATCAAATGCTAGTTATCTATTATCTCTCTAATGTGTTGCGATGGAAATAAAGAATACAAATAAAAATAAGTAGCATAGATCAAGTTCATTTTAATTTAATTTTATACTTCCACATTGAAATCGTTGAATAGTGAACATACGACATAAAAAAGATTTCCGTTATTCAAGGCACACCAAGTCTGTGATTTCCCTTTCCGACATTAGCGAATCAAATTTGTAATGAATTAGATGTTCATGTACATATCTTTTTAATGTCCTCCATGTATGAATCATTTGTAATTTGTATCTGATCAAATGCACATATGTATTTCGTCACTGATGATTCTCTTGAGATCCACTATTTAAGAAAATCCGGATGTTGAATCCGCATCACGTTTATTCGATGACATAAACCCCAGATAAAACAACGTCATCAAAAATATGTGAACGTACATAGTGACAGTTCGGAAATGTCGTTCTGTAGTAACAATTAAAGTGCACCAGAGCTTATTTTACTCTCCGCTCTGGCAATGCCCTCTCGTGAGAAAGCTAGCGAGAGGGTACTGCTAGAGCGGACAATTTGAAATTACCTCGGGGTGTGCATTAATAGGTTCTTCATGGTGAAGAAAAGTTTGGCGTCCTTATTATTTTCTCATGCACATGAATAGTTTTCAAAAACAAAGATGACTGATGAAAGTTTCGGTAGCTCAAGATAGCAAACAAATAACGAAGAGGAATGATAAACAGAAAACTTCCGCATTAGATCAGAGGGTACTGATCTTTAATTTTGCCGTTCTTTAAATTTTTGAATTGTATAATAACAAAAACAATAAATTATACGCTTGAACTCTTTTATGAAATGCTCATTGCCGATTGAGTAGCATCAGTTTCAAAACTTATTCTCGCAAAAGTTTGGTGCCTCATGCTGGAATCGAACCAGCGACCTTCTGTTTACTAGACAGACGCTCTGCCACTGAGCCAATGAGGCGATGGAAGAAACATTCAACCATTATTCTCATTTATAAAGAGATCTAGACTAGGTCTAGAAATTGCAAAAGAATTACGACCACGGTAGGGATCGAACCTACAATCTTCTGCTCCGTAGGCAGACGCGTTATCCATTGCGCCACGCGGCCAGTGGTACTGCAAGCTAGTAACACATCCCATGAGGTCTTGAACTCCGATCCTCTGAACTTTTGTCAACTGTTACTCATTGCCAATAAACATTGCAATGAACTCCCTCAACCAATTTAAGGTTTAGCGTTAACGAATTTAAGTTACTTTGTTCTCATTAAATTGTTGTACGCATGGGTATCGAAAGCAATCTATTTTTGTCATATGATTCTAATCGGTTGCTCGATTTTTGATCGGTACTCTTCTCCTGACCTCGTTATAAATATGGTTGCACTCAATTGATACCATTTGGCAATGTGTCGTCGGAAAATATGCCCTCCCATCAGCGTCCCGCATTGATAGATGTGAAGGCTGGCAGCTTTCATCATTTCCACATGCGAAAGTGACGTCGGATCCGATTTAGTTCGTTTATCATCAGGTTCACAGAAAGACTATGCATTCCAACTGACATACAGTACCGTGCAAAAGTATGGACGCAAAATTCGAATCGTTATAACTTTTTACGTACTTGGCCGATCGGCCTCGGTTTAATTTTATTATATAGTATGAACATTGGAGAAAATTATGAAGGTATCGATTGTTACCTACGGTGATGAAATGATTTCATCATTCTTGAAATGCCGAGGTGCCATCGTAAAAAGAGGTTTATTCTCAGGTAGATTTTTTCTGTGAGTCCAATTTTTTTGTGAGGAACAGACAACTGTCAGTGAACATTTTAAGCCATTAACCTCGCTGGTTGCACACCGCTCCGAGGAATTAGCTAATTTCGCCTGACCCATTAAAATTTCGTAAAAATGCCATAACTCAGTCCCTAGTTGAGCTACAGGCCTCCGATTCAACATATATTATCGCATAGTCATGGGGCAGCACCATGCCAATTTCGGAAGGTTTCCGGCTCTTAAAGAGAAAATTCGAAAAAAATCCCAAACCATTTTTTGGAGTTAAGCTATTTCCCAGCCGGTTTTTCTAAAAATCTAAAAATATGGTATGATGTGCCCAAACATCTACCTAACACATCTACAAAGTGGTGAGATTACAGGAGTTCAATTACGACTTTGCCCATAAAAATGCCATTGACAGTCAAAGTGGAATTTTACGAGAAAAGAGACAGATAAAAAAGGTGGAATGTCCAATAGTGGAACTAAATTGAGGATACGTGCAGGAAATGTGCTTATTAAACATGATTTTCAAAATCCGATCAAAATTGATATGAAATACTTGCGTTATTGACCCGTAATAATTCTCCATAGCGAACGAAATTAGGTTCCGTCCACTTTGACTGTCAATGGCATTTTTATGGGCAAAGTCGTAATTGAACTCCTGTAATCTCGCCACTTTGTAGATGTGTTAGGTAGATGTTTGGGCACATCATACCAAATATTTAGATTTTTAGAAAAACCGGCTGGGAAATAGCTCAAGTCCAAAAAATGGTTTGGGATTTTTTTCGAATTTTCTCTTTAAGAGCCGGAAACCTTCCGAAATTGGCATGGTGCTGCCCCATGACTATGCGATAATATATGTTGAATCGGAGGCCTGTAGCTCACTAAGGACTGAGTTATGGCATTTTTACGAAATTTTAAATAAGCGGGTAAATCAACAATGAGTAATTAAATTAACATAATTAATAAAAGTACATGTTTAAATTTGCATGCACCTTGAATGTTAAAACTTTTATTAAACTAAATTAGTTAGCTAATAATGTGCTTCATGGTGTTTCGGTCCAAGAAGAGCGTTGGCAAGAGAAAGAGGCTAAAGAGAATCGGAAAGAATAGTGTGTGCAATAGAGTTGGCAATAACGCACTATTTATTGCGGGCCCGCAGAGCGGTGTAATTCATTGCGGGCCCGCAAACTCGAATGGTGCGGTGTAAAATCATTGCGGGCCCGCAATGCCATTGCGGGCCCGCAAAGTCATTTTCCTCTCCTCTTCCTTCTCTCTTCATTCTCTCGGAGAGGAAAAGGACTTTGCGGGCCCGCAATGCCATTGCGGGCCCGCAATGATTTTACACCGCACCATTCGAAATTGCGGGACGCAATGATTTCACACCGCATTGCGGGCCCGCAATCGCTAGCAATAAAAAGCCAATTTCTTTGCGGGCCCGCAACGTCCGAATTGCCAACTCTAGTGTGTAATGAGAACAGATCTCGATCGATGATCCCTATCAAGGGAACTCTTTAACCTTACCACAAAATTCTCTAATTTTGACACCCTGGCGTAAATCTACATGGAATAAGGTTTCTAAAAAGTTAGGTCAAAAGTTCCACATTCGCGTTTTAAGGCCTGTTTCGGGCCTCTGAAAAGAGCATTTTTAGGCTTTTTGGGCCTGTTTGGACTTTTTTTGCCTTTTTCGCCCTCTTTGGGTCTACTTTTTGTCTATTTATGGCCATTTTTGAACATTTTTGGCTTTCTGCGCCTTTTAGTATTTTTTGGAATCTTATTGGACAAATTCAGTGCATTTTCAGAGGCCCGAAAAAGGACTTAAAAACGAATGTGGAACTTTTGATCTAACTTTTTAGAAACCTTTTTGCATGTACATTTACGCAAGGGTGTCAAAATTAGAGAATTTTGTGGTAAGGTTAAATTGTTCCCCTGTAAGGTCTGATATTTGTGCGCGCTATAAACGAAAACGCTGGGTTTTTACTATCTTTTTACGCTGTCTTTTGCTTGTAATGGAAGGTACATACTTCTTCCTTGTTGCGAATCTGTAGAACATCGAATAATAGTAATAGTAAAAGACAGCGTAAAAAGTTGCAAGAACAGAAATAATTAGAAATTTTGGACTTAATTTCTATTGAAAGATCAGTGCTCATTGTAAAATTATTATACTCACATCAAATGTTCTCGGGGGAATCGAACTCGTGTGCAAAAAGTTATGACCACGAGAACTTACCACTATACCACAGCTCGACTGAGTATGAGAGTGTATCCTTCCGCCTATGAAAATGATTGCTCACCCTTCCCCATGGAAGATTGAATGATCGTTGTTTGATCGTGCGGCGGACATGCGACGGGCTTTTTCTCAAAATTCAAAATCGATCAACCGCAGACTTTTAAAGTTGATTCTTACTAAATCGATCATGCTGATTATCGCTAAGTAGGTCGCTAACCGTAATTTCATGCATCAAAGAAACCATTCCCTAGTTAGTGCTATAGGCCTGCTTCGCAAACATTTCTCTCCGCTCTGACAACGCTCTCCCGTAGATAAAGAAAGCGAGAGAGCATTACCAGAGCGCAGAGTTTCTATTTGGTGAGCCTTTATGGCTATGATATTAATTAAATCTATCCTGATCTTATGCCGTATTCCTTGTCTGTTGATGGAATAAGCGAGAGTGGACTGGCCGACCCAACAACTCCACTGACAGAACTGAATCAACAGCAGAAAGAACAGAGCGTAAAGCAATCACATCACGATATGGATCGGGAAGACAACGATGGTAACAATCGAGAAATGACTCATCTAATAAATAAATGTTACCTCTTTATCCTGATATTATGAAACTAAACGAGGTGAATCATATTTGACTTTATCGTGCATCGAAACATCATTGGATCATGATTCGTCAGTAAAATCATTAGATCAAGATTCTTCAGAACCATTCTGAATCATTCTATATTGTGTAGGCTATTAAAATTGTGAAAGAAGAAGACGAAGGCAAAGCCGTCGAAAAAATTCATCTTTTTCAACAACCATATCTCAGCACACCACAGTGAGAACCTGATAAATATTGATTGATTGATTGCGTGCCCGCAACCCGCGAAATATACTCTTCGAAATATACAAGCGCAAAATATACTCTTCGATTTTCAACACGCTCATTGAACATGCATTTCTAAAATATTTTCCAGTCCAGTTGTGTTTTCATCCATTTCATAATACACACAAAATGACCCAGACTTAATGTTTAATCTTCTTATTATCTCAATGACTCACGTGCTTATCGTCTCATTGTTTATCTTATCAGTTCATTTACTTCAATATATAATTCGCTTGACGTGTCTCCTATCTCAGTACACTCTACCTCGCTTTATCTGCTGAAAACGTTACAATTTTGTAGTCTATTTTTCAGAAATGATCCGCACGGCTTTCTTCGCTACGGTCTTCCTAGCAATCGCTCAATCTCGTGAGTAAATTCATTTTTTACATTTATTTATTTATTAATATTATTGTTATTTTTATTTTCAGTTTCAATTGGTCGCAGTCCATTCAAGTTGGAGGCCGCATGTGCTCCTGATGATATCAAGGTTTTGAACAATTAAAGGCACACCGCGAGCTGATTTTACTATCGGCTCTGTACTCGAAAAGCGCAGAGAGATCTCAAAACAGCCATGAAACTTGTTAGATAGAAATGCAGGATCTCAAATTCGGAACATAACTACTTTCACCCTTATATCATTCATAATGGTCTCAATTTCAACAATCCGGGCTCGCTATCCGATTACAGGCCTAATATATATTCTTTGCTAGATCACCAAGACTTGCCTGGACCGTTACTTCAAAGGATACGGCTTCGACCCAGCCCATCCTCCTTCATATCATGATTACTTCGCGAATATTATCGATATCACACCAAGTTCGGTTCGGGCGGAGTTGATATCTTCTGCAAGTAAGAACGTTATGCGACGCGGTTCGCGGTAGAACCGACAAGCCTTGTAAAAAAAACGATTAAGATTTTTCATTATTTAACTGAATTAGCCCTGTGATAGGACAAATTTTATTGCTGATAATGACAATCGACACCGAAAAAATATAATTTCAGCGATCAAAAAGTGTAGGAAAAATAAAATATCGTAGTAAAAATCTTGTCAATTCTCTCTTGAACCGAGCCGGATTATCCTCCTGAAATGCACAATCTTTCAGAAAACAAATATCTAATCAGCAAATCTCCACATAATAACAGGTGAAATTTCAGCTACGAAGTAACCCTCGAATCATGCCTCGGAACTCTCTTCTCTTCTGATTGTATGAGAACTGAAGCGATTCATGATATGTACGATGGGATGTCATGGGTATGCAGAATTATCGATTTATTATTGATTTATTATCGATTGATTATTTATTGAACTCTTCATTCTGATTCGTATTCTTTTGAAATCCAGAAAGCGAGAGAGCCAGGAATAATACATTTGACTGTTTCATCCGGCTTTCGCAAAAATTTCGAGAACTTCATATAATGCATCGGCTTTTAATTTTTAATTTTTAGGCTGATGCTGGCAAATACAGCACGGACTTCCAAGTCAGAGCATTCGAATGCGACAACAAACAGTGTATGCACTTACTTATCACTTAAGCTAAGTGAATGTTAACATTTAGTTGTTTTAAGCATCATTAAGTCCATTAAAGGCACACCCCAAGCTTATTTTACTCTCCGTAATACTCTGTCGTAGACAAAGAAAGCGAGAGAGTGTGGCCAGAGCGGGGAGATTGAAAATATGTCGCTTTAAGTACTAAGTCTTTAAGTCATCAAGGACAACAACGACTGCTTCGATGATGTAGTAACGAATCACCTTGATGAAAGACAACAATGTAAGGCGCAATTGGATATTGATATCGAAGCAGTCACTGATGGCGATTACTGCACGTGAGTCCTTTGAATATGCGGCACAATGAACTATTTTGGAGTACTGAATTTGAATTAATGAATTATTTTGAATTAATTAATTATTTTGGATTAGGGAGGATGAAAATATTTTTTAAACGAATGCAGTACGCTCTAAATCTCTTCAAATTACACAATCACCTGGGCTTGAAAGAAAGTTCTTAAGAAAAGAAAAGCTCAACCGAAAGTACAACGATTGATGTTGGACCATGCGTTTTCAATTTAATTCTTTATTTTAATAACAATAATAATATTTACTATGCGGGCGACCACTAAATAGAAGGACAATTTCAGTCCATTCATTCCCTTCATTACCTGTGAGCAAGATGTGTACGCGAAGTATTGCGGAGAAAAGACTAGAGGGTAACAACTTCTTTTTATTTAATGACTCGAATAATTAATCTAATCCAGGTACATTTGTCAAATCCTCCAAATCGGAACTATCTTCGACTCAAAGGGAATTTGTACAACTGAACTACCTCCATGTCCTTCCTTCTAATTTATTATACCAGTCGAGTAATTCAATACTACTGTTGTGAATTGTCTCAATAGTTCGAATAAATAAACAAGAGTCTCATCAATTAGATTTTTTGCAAACATTTATATATATATTTATCGAGATGCTCAGCATGAAACAATACAGGTTTAAAAAAGCAGAAACAATGGATAACTGAATACTCTCGACATAGCTAGATGATTGAAAGAGGGTAATATTGGACAAGATACTTGAGGAAAGAAAGGATAGAATGGGGTGGAAAAAGGGGGGGGATCTCTCATTGATGGGACCATCCCTCGCACGTGTCATTAGTCCGATGAATAGCTTAAATTGATGAGATCAAGCAGGACTTGAATGGATGTTATATATTATACTACTAAGATCACGTGTGCTACTAGACTAAGACAATATGTAGAATAATCGTGTTACAGAATTGTAACATTTTCTCCTATTCATTTTAAACCGTTCTTCATTTCTGTTGACAAGAGATCGATCCTCTCTGATCCCATTGCCAACCAGAGATAAATTTAGACTTTTTTTACAAAACACTTTTACAGTAAAATAGCAATTCATATCGGTAATATTTTTTTCCACAGAAATAGTAATAGTAATAATAATGGTTTCCTATTCCTTTAAAATTTTTCCTCAATAATGTTGACATTAAAATCGATCCTCTCTTACCCACCCCATATCCATTTCCGTGCTGCCTTCAATCGATTCGTTGATAACGCGACGGATCTCCAACATCAAATGCTAGTTATCTATTATCTCTCTAATGTGTTGCGATGGAAATAAAGAATACAAATAAAAATAAGTAGCATAGATCAAGTTCATTTTAATTTAATTTTATACTTCCACATTGAAATCGTTGAATAGTGAACATACGACATAAAAAAGATTTCCGTTATTCAAGGCACACCAAGTCTGTGATTTCCCTTTCCGACATTAGCGAATCAAATTTGTAATGAATTAGATGTTCATGTACATATCTTTTTAATGTCCTCCATGTATGAATCATTTGTAATTTGTATCTGATCAAATGCACATATGTATTTCGTCACTGATGATTCTCTTGAGATCCACTATTTAAGAAAATCCGGATGTTGAATCCGCATCACGTTTATTCGATGACATAAACCCCAGATAAAACAACGTCATCAAAAATATGTGAACGTACATAGTGACAGTTCGGAAATGTCGTTCTGTAGTAACAATTAAAGTGCACCAGAGCTTATTTTACTCTCCGCTCTGGCAATGCCCTCTCGTGAGAAAGCTAGCGAGAGGGTACTGCTAGAGCGGACAATTTGAAATTACCTCGGGGTGCACCCCAGGGCACATTGAATCACCCGGGTGTTCGTATGAACACACAAAATGAGTGCTTTTAAAAGCACACGCGACGCGCTGTATTTAACACTCAAATGGGTATTAAACGCACCACCTCCACCCCCCCCCCCAGCTAGCTCCGCCCCCTTTCATTTAGCCTCCATTCAGTTCAGTTTCATTGTAATAGTAATTGTAACCACTAATATATTGCAAATACTTTATTTGATACTTATTAGTACAAAAAATCAGAAAAATCAGAAACTCATCCGCCTCCTGCTTGATCTTGTCACTGTTGGCGAAGTTGGCAGCAGACACGAACGTCGTAATCCTCCTCGAACGTATCCTATGCAATTTCTTCCATCTTGCCACCCAGGAAGGCGATGCCTTGAATCCAGCGACGAGGTTGCGGGCATGGTTGATGGACATTGCCATCTGTCGAAGGTCAAGGTCATGTAATGAATGACCTGAAAAAATAGCTATCAGATCACAGAGTTCAAAGATCAAAGATCATGAGTTAAAGGTACCTGCTTCCATCCCTTCTCGAACTTTTTCCCACAGCCTTGATGCCAGCTCTTTGAGTCCAGTCATCCGAGTCTTCTTGATAGCCTTCGACTTCTCGTAGTCCCGCAAACGTTGAAGATCATGTGATGTCTTGATGAAACGGTGGTTGTGCTCCATGACGGCCAAACTTCGACTCTTCTTCTTTGTTGAACGGTAGAATGAAAGAGCGGATTCCACCTACAAATATCAAAGACGAAAATGTGTTCAAGAAAAGTTCAAGAACGAATCGCTAGTCGAAGAAAAAAAAAGAAATGATTTACCTCTTCAACAGTAGCTGTTCCATTCGAGAAACTGTGCAGATGATTGTCGACGTCATCTCCAGAATCTTCTCCATCCCATGTCCCATCCGAATCATTGTCATCGTCGACCTCATCTGCGTCCAACTCCTCGTCCTCGTCGTAGAACATCTGGTCTTCCGCTGCAGCTCGTAGCTTGGAGATGATCACTTGATCAAACTTCCTATATTCTCGATTGACGTCAGAAAGATCTGGAGTTTAGACTTCTGCCAGAAGAGCAACGATGATTGAAGGAGTAATAGTCATGAGATATGTTGAATAAGATGCACAAAAGCCTTTTAACGACATGCAAAAGCGCGCGAGAAAGGATCAATGAGCGAATAAAGTCGATCGATAACGATCTACCCAGACAAATAAGCATGAATGTTTGATCTTGACATCAACAAAAATTAGCAAAAGAAAAGTGCCGCAAGAAGGATCGAACCAGTAACAGTCAAAAGGTGTCGTAGACAAAGAAAGCGAGAGAGTGTGGCCAGAGCGGAGAGTTTGAAAATATGTCGCTTTAAGTATTAAGTCTATTTAAGTCATCAAGGACAACAACGACTGCTTCGATGATGTAGTGACGAATCATCTTGATGAAAGACAACAATGTAAGGCGCAATTGGATATTGATATCGAAGCGGTCACTGATGGTGATTACTGCACGTGAGTCCCTTGAACATACGGTCATACGAATCCTTTATCCTGTCTGCAGATCATTTGCGGAGGGGGTTAAAGCAGGCAGTTAAATGAATATGTAATTTAGGAGTATTAATTTTTAATTAATTTATTATTTTTATTAGAAATGATGAATTATTTTAGAGTATTTGATATGTTACAGTTAGGGGGGGATGGAAATAAAACGAATTCGCTATGCTCTAAATCTCTGCTAATTACATAATCAATGCTGGTGTTGAAAGAAAAGTTCACATCCTGAGCTAATTTGAAACTCTCCGCTCTGGCATTGCTCTCTGTCGTTTCATTGGGGATAGGTCAGATAAATTTATTATTATTATTATTATTATTGTCTGTGAGAGAGCACTGCCAGAGTGGAGATTTTCAAATTAACTAGGGGTGAGTCTTTAAAAAGGGAAATCGTAACCAAAGAAGGATTGATTGGGACCTATTAATTTTCAATTCAGTTCTTTATTTCAGTCCATTCATTCCCTTCATCACCTGTGAGCAAGATGTGTACGCGAAGTATTGCGGAGAAAAAACTAGAGGGTAATTGTAACATTTTTACTTTTAAATTTTGACTCGAATAATCAATGTATTCCAGTTACATTTGTCAAATCCTTCAAATCGGTACGATTTTCGACTCAAAGGGAATTTGTACAACTGAACTGCCTCCATGTCCTTCCTTCTAATTTATTATATCAATCGAGTAATTCAATATTACAGTTGTGATTAATTGTCCCAATAGCTGAGTAAATAAACAAGAATTTCATCAATTAGATTTTTGCAAAGCACTTATATATTGAACTACTGACAATAAGGTTACATGCGCTAGTAGTACAATTCATATATGGAGTAATCTTATCACAAATATTGCAACATCTTCTCCTATTAATTTTAAACTTTTCTTCAACTCTGTTGAGGTCGATCCTATCTTACCTACCCCATACTCCAATTCCTGCTGACTTCAACCGATTCGCTGATAATGTGAAGGATCTCCAATATCAAATGTTAATTATCTATTCTCTCACAAATTTGTTGTGATGGAAAAAAAGAATACAAATAAAAATAAGAATTAATCCATTTAGAAGTGGCCATATTGACTACAGATCTAATGCATTTTAATTTCTTTCTACACTTCCACATAGACATCGCTCATCCGACATTATCGAATCAAATAAATAACGAATTAGATGTTCATGTTCATATCTTTATAATATCTTTCATGAATGAATCATTGGTAATTTGTATCTGATAAATGGGCATACGTAGATAGTCGTCACTGATGATTCTCTTGAGATCCGTTATTTAAGAAAATCCGGATGTTGAATCTGCATTCGTGACATAAACCCAGGATAAAAAAACAACGTCATCAATCACGTGTGAACGCATACAGCGACATTTTAGAATTGTAGTAACGCTTAAACACCACAGCTTATTTTACTCACCGCTCTGGCAACGCTTTCTCGCAGACAAAGAAAGCGCTTTATTGGACTATAGCATTGCAAGAGTGGAGAGTTTCAAAAGCTAGGGATGTGTCTTTAAGGGTCAATCAAGATAGCAAACAAAAAAAATTACGAATACTCTATAGATCACCTTGAGAACGTCAGAGCATACTGCCCTTTAATTTCGCCGTTATTTAAGTTTCTAAAATGCATAATTACTAAAAACAATCAATAATTAATTTAAGTTCTTCCATGGAAAAGCTCATTGCTGATTGAATAGCATCCGTTTCAAAACTTATTAACGCAAAAGATTTGTGCCTCATGCTGGAATCGAACCAGCGACCTTCTGTTTACTAGACAGACGCTCTGCCACTGAGCCAATGAGGCGCTTGGCGAGTCGTTCCGCCATCTACCTCATTGATAAAGAGAAGAGAGAATAGGTGTAAAAAGTGCAAAAGAATTACGACCACGGTAGGGATCGAACCTACAATCTTCTGCTCCGTAGGCAGACGCGTTATCCATTGCGCCACGCGGCCGGTGTTTAAACACCCGAGTAAAACATCTCATGAGCTATTGAACTCTGATCCTCTGCACTTTTGACACCTGTCAGTCAATCACTGAACTCTTCCAACGAATTCACAACGCAATCTACTTTGTTTTCAGAAGTTCGCTGCTCAACTCAGTATTTTAGGAGCGTTGTGTTTTACCCTCTCGGACACTTTTTAGGCCTCAAAAGCTTTTTGCATTCACTGCAAAAACGACTGTTTTTGGACAAGGTTTTTGGACAAAAAGTCTCCGTTGACACTTTTTGATGTTTATATCAACTCTCACAAAATGATGCGATTATGATTCATGATTCGTGTTTACACATAAAAAATTATCATGAGGTGAGGAGGAAATAACCATAATTCCGCGTATGCATTTTGCTTCTCGGGATTTATTTATATTCCGAGACACTTCCTTGTTGTTGTTGACTTTTTTCCCATTTTATACGCATAAATGAGTTATAATGACTAAATTACGTTATATGATTATACGATTACAATGAATAAATGGTGGTGGCAACTGGTGGAATGTGTGTTTTTCGTCCCATTCTTATCTAGCAACTAAACTTGAAATGATAATACGAATATTTGATTGAATTGTTAGCAGTGCCCCGCATATGGGTACTCCAACACGTCCTGACTAATCAGTCGTTTACTAGCAACCATTCCCTCCAAAATGGTTCTGTTCTTGATAATTGCCATTGTATTGACAATATTGTGTTACAATTAAAATGACTAATAAAAGTAAAATAGACGCAATTATTTCAAAATATCTATCTCGATAAAGCCCAAGTTCAGTCTGGCCCTAAAAATGTTATTGTGCAATTGTAGTTATGCTCCATTGGATCGGCATCCGGCAATTAGTCTTACCACGGCCGGAGCGGAATTTCGAATTTTTCGAAATTCGCGCCGGCCGGGTCCCGCCACGATCTCGACCTAGACTTAGTCGAGATTTTCGTAATTCTCCATTCTACGGTTTTGCTTCTTAGTCAGCTTTTTTTTTCCTTGGTTTTTCTTTCGTTTTGTTTTGTGTTTATTTATAGGCCTAAATTCAGGTTAGACATCCTTGTCATGGATGTGAATCCCCCCAACCCCCATATTCCCTCCGAGGCCGAGCAGGCGCAAGCCCTTGCCCAAAAATTAGCCCCTTTCCTATTAGCGCAAGCTCCAGTGCAACCGAAAGTGCATACACCTCCTGCTACCAATTCGGGTTCCATCAAGCATCAGCTTTCGTTCAATACTCAAGTCCTCAACAAGCTGGAGGAGCTCAAAGTGGGAATTGGCAGCATCGACGACGTCATCACTTCTATCCTCGAGAGGAACAGTCTCCTTGCCGCTTCTGAGAAAAATCCTCATATCTTCGAAATAGCCGAGAGCGCTAAAGCTATGGAGAGCCTCGCGGGTTCTTCTAATTCCTCACTGTCTCTCGCTCTTCTTGCTTCCTCCCTGTCCAACAACATGGGTTCCTCGGCCGCGCCCCAGAGCAAGAAGCGCAGGCTCGGTGGCGTGGATTCTGGACAGCCCTTTCGGGGAAGGGGTGGGTACGAAGGAGAGTACTCGCCCCATCATCAGTCCCATCTCCCTTCCCTGCTTTCCTCCTCCTTCAAGCCTGTCAATCAACAGCCTGGTTCTTTCTCTCGTCAACCCAACTATCAAAGATGCTTCCGTTGCCACCAGATTGGCCATCTCTCCTACGCCTGTTCTTTCCCTCCAAGGTATATCTGTTGCTCCCTTTATTAAGGTACAAAATTGCATTGATTTCTGGAGAGGAATAGGTGCCTCTCCATGGATTATTTCTGTTTTATCAGATGGTTATCCTCTCAATTTCTCAGTTGCTCCTGATACAATTAATATTCCAATTACAGACAATAGAGCTTCGGCGCGTCAACATCCCGATTTTGTATCCAGGGAGATCAATACTTTGTTAGCCAATGGAGCCATTGTTGAGACCGAGGAGGCCAGAGTCATTTCTCCCTTGGCTGTGGCAGATAATGGTAAGAAGCTCCGTCTCATTCTCGATTTGAGTGCCCTCAATAAGTGTCTGGGTAAGACAAAGTTCAAGATCGAGGATCTTGCCACCGTTTGGTACTCCCTCCCCCCTAATGGGTATCTGGCCCTGTTCGACCTTCGTTCCGGGTACCACCATATTTCAATCGCCCCAGCGTCCCGCCCTTTCCTCTGTTTCCGATGGAACAACACCCTTTACCAATTCCGTGCACTGCCCTTCGGCCTCTCACCCGCTCCCTATGTGTTTTCCAAGTCCCTTCGGCCCCTGGTGAGTAAGTGGAGAGAGCAAGGTGTTAACGTCACTATTTACATTGACGATGGTCTTATCGTTGCACCCACCTTTGATCTGTGTCAGAGAGCGGTTAACATTGTAAGAGGTGATTTGGAGAGAGCAGGATTAACCACTGCAGAAGAGAAGTGTGAGTGGTCCCCCTCTCATACCGGTACCTGGCTCGGTTACCACATAGACCTTTGCGAAGGGACAGTGCGGTTGTCAGATGATCGATTGTCCTCAACCCTGTCCAGATTGAATCGCCTGAGAGGCAGCCCCTGTCCTACGGTCGTGGACCGCAATCGAGTGATTGGTACCCTAACCAGTGCTTCTCTCGTTTTAGGTGACTCGGTTCTTCTCCTATCTCGTGCCCTGATGACGTCAGTAGCGCAATCTCAAGTCCTTCACTCTCACTCTTCGTCCCGGTCTCCGCTTTCCACCGCTGAACGTGGTGAGTTAGATCGCTGGTTGTCAGAGCTCCCCTACAGGTCTAAGCGTTTTTTCACTGAGAGTGTTTGGTTATTTAATTTCCAGTTGGAAACAGATGCCTCAGGATCAGCGCTGGGAGCGGTGTTGAGAGAGAAAGACGTGATCTTAGGAAAATCCTCCAGAAACCTCACGCTGTTAGAACAACCGCAATCTAGCACCTTTAGGGAGCTCCAAGGGGTCCTGTTTGGCCTTCGCGCTTTCCAGGATCGATTATGTAATAGTACGGTGCTATGCCTTTGCGACAATATTGGAGCGGTGTCTATATTGCGCAAAGGGAGCATGAACCCATTCCTTCACAAGGTTGCGCTTGAAACGGAGAATTGGTGCAGAACGAACAAGGTCAGAGCTAAATTCATTTGGATTCCCCGGGATATGAATCAAGCGGCAGATGCAGCCAGTAGAGATATCGATCCGGATGATTGGTCGATAAAGGATTGGGCTTTCAGAGAATGTGTAAAGAGATGGGGAATGCCTAAATGGGATCTGATGGCAGACGAAAATAATCGTAAATGTCCGTTATTTATTTCCAGAAGTCCCTGTGCGGGTTCGGCAGGTGTCGATCTCTTCGGCCACTCCTACTCCTTTCAAGGATCTCTTTGTTGGTGCGTTCCCCCTCCATCTCTTATTCCTAAAGTAATCAGTTGGCTCAGTCATACTGGGCACAGATGTGTGCTGGGTGTCCCTTACTGGCCTTCTCTTCCGTCTTTCCCGATCCTTTTCCCCAGTTCATACTCTCCTTCATTCATTATAGATTATTTAACTATCCCTTCGGGTTCGGACCTATTTATTTCTCCTTCTTATAAGGCAGGACCTTTTGCTAACTCTGTTTCTACTTTCCCTTTTCTTTTCCTTCTTGTTCAATTTCATAATTAACGGGCTTTACCTTTTTCTATGCCTGACAAGTTGCATAAAGCCGATACCTTTGGAGCATAACTTAAGTTATGACGGATTATGAGTGAAACGAATAAGAAGTTATAATTGTAGTTATGCTCCATTGGATCGGCATCCGGCAATTAGTCTTACCACGGCCGGAGCGGAATTTCGAATTTTTCGAAATTCGCGCCGGCCGGGTCCCGCCACGATCTCGACCTAGACTTAGTCGAGATTTTCGTAATTCTCCATTCTACGGTTTTGCTTCTTAGTCAGCTTCCCCCCCCCCCTCCCTCCCCTGCTGACTTAGAAGTTGTTTTTTTTCCTGAATTATAGTGTCAGTAAATTATACATATCATCCCAATCCTTCCTCAGGACCCATGAAAGGAACGGTTTCGGATCTGGAGAAACTGGCTAGAGCGGTGTGCCCGACGCTCGTGGATACCCTGTTCTCGTCCTTGGAGTCGTCTAGAAGCAGGAACACCATCCGAGCCTACTCGGGTTATTCCAATAAGCTCAGGTACGGTACTGATAGGGTTTTGGATTATTTCACTTTTTCGCACGTGAGCCAAGGGTGGCAGTTACGGTACGAGGTTAGGGTGTTTTTTACCCAGTAATCATTGCTCTCTATTGTAGACTCTTCGCTCGTGATAAGGGAATCGATCCGTCTTGCCCCGACACGCTGCTCATCTTTGCCCTAAAGGGTATCCAGGAACGTCGCTCCCTGTCCTTCCTCAAAGGACTGTCCGCCGCCTTCGCTTTTTTCTCGGGTCCCATTCCTCCCCACGTTGCTACGGTTCTGGCTCGGCTCCAGGATAGTCAGAAGAGGAGCATCCCTGTAGTCCATCACGGGAAGGCTGAGAAGGAGGACATCGTTCAGCTTCAGCGGTTCGTTCTCTCGATCCCCTTCGACCTTACCAAGTACCGCACCGCGCTCGCGGCGTCGCTGGCCTTCGCGGCCTTGCTCCGTGTTGGAGAGCTCGTCTCGTTGCGTTGGGAGGACGTCATCGATCAAGGGAATGGTCATTTCTCCATCAACGTCGTTCGGTCCAAGAACGATCAGTATGCGGAAGGGCGTTCCACTTTCATTCATATCCCTCCTGATTCCTTGGGCTACCGCATCCTCGATGCGTACCGGGATTCCCTCCCTCTTAGGTGCCCTTGGGTATTCCCTTCCTTATCCAACTTCTCCACCCACATCACCTCGGACACTTTCCGCCAGCAGCTACTAGCTCTTTGTGCGGAGGCAGGAGTAAGCAGACTTACCCCACATAGTCTACGCGGTGGAGGAGCAGTTCAGTCCATAAAAGACGGAGCCTCTCTCCTGGAAGTGCAGCGGCGAGGACGGTGGAGATCTACAGGTGGTATGGAACCTTACATATCCGACTCTGTTGAGGCTCAAGGGGGTACCATCTCCATTTAATCTTTCTCACTTTTTACCTCTTTCCACTCACTTTATCTTTTTCCACTCTCTTTTCTTTTTTTGTTCCGCCTCAGTCTACTTGGTTTTTTTCACTTCGTTACAGTATTCTCTTTTTTCCTACTACGGTATTATTTTTCAATTAGTACGGTTTCTCATCCTACCATTCCACGTATCTCACTCTCACCTTTCTTATACACTTGCTATGTGTTTCACATTTTATCCTCTACTCGTTGTACTCTTTATGTTGCCATTCATTAATTAGGCCTTTCATAGTTTTATTCGTTCATACAGTATTGGTTTGTCGTGTGTTCTGTTGTATGTATGATGCCTGACAAGTTGCATAAAGCCGATACATGCATGCCTGACAAGTTGCATAAAGCCGATACCTTTGGAGCATAACTTAAGTTATGACGGATTATGAGTGAAACGAATAAGAAGTTATAATGTCCTATTATACGCAATTTTGCACTAGAATGAGTTTCTAATTGAATACGAACGCTGCTCAAGAAGAAATTACAGAAAGAATTTTCACACTACAAATGTAGTGATTTCACTGCTTATTGTTAGTTTATCAGATAAAGAGTGTTAAATTGTAAAACTCTAATTGTAAGCGTGCCTTGCTCACGCTGCATAAATTATCATCGTTAATTCAGAAACGAAAAGATGATGAACGAATAATGAACTCTTTCATTCATCATGCGTGGTAGGGTAATTACTAACTATCCAGTCTCATTTGCATTTTGAATTATCACAGTATTTCATTTGAAAGTAATTCCAAACAATACGAATAAGCTAAAAATAGGAATTCGTCAATTTGGTAAGCCTTTGCCATTTGTCATTTTCATCTTTGAATTCTAGTCCGTATGTCTTTTCTTCTATTTTCTCTAATCCATGAAAGGAGACTGCTCTTTTCCATCTCCAGACCATTTTTTTCTCATCTTAATCCATCTCATTTTTACGCCTACATCCATTACCCGTTCCTAGATCAAAGCAGGTCCGAAGAAGAGATTAGGCCCGCCGGACTGAATTGGCATTGAATTATCACTACCACTGACATCACAGGAGTTGATTTGGTTGAATAACTGCATAGATTCACCTTTTTTTACCAGCTATACTCAATAAAATTCGAATTTATACGTTCTTTCGCATACGAAAGAGCACAGAACGACGATATCCCCACTGTTTTTGACTGACGTTTTCATCCATGACAGATAACAAATTCCGCTTTTATTACAGACTACGTACGACTATTTCCTTCCGTTGCCGTAAAATGGAGAGACCGTGAATTTACGTGACAGTGATTATATCAATCATTTCGCTGATTAAAATTACTTTTTAGTTGATTGTTTTTTTCGATTGGCATTTATTTGCGATGTCTGAAGCCAACCAGGATATGACGAAAACATTCTTCTTTAATCTGAGTCTTACTAAACTTAAAGTGACACCCCAAGCTTATTTGAAGCTATCCTCTCTGGCCATACTCTCTCACTTTCCTTGTCAGCGAGAGAATATTCCCAATGCGGAGAGTAAAATTAGCTTGGGGTGTGCCTTTAAAGGTGTCCCCACTCATCGTGATTAGTTTCGCCTTTCTGAGATAATCGTCGAGATTAAATTGTGTTCGAATGTCGTCGTTTATATTTCTTCCTATTTCCATTCGACTAATTGAACATAAGTGGTACAAAGAACGGCGCAACGTTTAGAGCGACACCCCAAGCTAATTTGAAAATCTCAGTTCACTCTCTCGCGTTCTTTGTCTACGAGTGAGTGTTGCCAATAAGGAGTGTAAACTTCGCTTGGGATGTGCCTTTAAATGCCGAGACCTACATATATGTTTTCACCATTAGTATTATCACCGCCCCATCTTAACCATCTCGCTATAAATATAATCTACGCAGAAGCATTATCATTACTGCTATAGAATTTACGAATCCTTAGACGATTTCCGTGTGAAATAGGTTCCAGCGAATAGACCACAAAAAAGATAAATAAGTCAAGACAAGTCAAGAATTACGTGATTCTCAGGCATCAACGTGGACGTCAATTTATCTGAATTATCATATGAGATGCAGAGAATAACATCTATTTGAATACCTTTTAACTTTTTTTTAGAATTTCCTCTTCCCCCTTTCTGGACCAAATAGACATGTTTATGATTTGTTACTCTTATCACCAATGTTTACACCGAATTATTCGGGAAATATTCGCTGTTTGGTGTACTCTGTAATCTTATCAACTTATCACGCGTGTCGCGTAAGGTTCGAATAAACAGTGGCACATTGAAAAAATCGAAAATGAGCAGAGGTCATTTTTTGGTAGTCCATATGGTCCCTAACAACGTACCGTCGAGCTTTTTTGCATATCTTCATTTTCAACGTCGGCAGACGTCGTCAAACTTTTTGGACGCCGAAAATTGCCGACTTTGGAGCTCTGTAGCTCTTCAGGATGTAGTTTTGGTATCAAACTGTCAACAGAAGAATTCTTCAGAATATCAAGGAGAATGCGCTTGCATCATTGCCATATCGATATTTTAATTAGTTTTTTCGTAAATCGATTTTATTGATTATTGTTCTTAAAAATATAGAAGCCGAAACTTTTCAATAGCTCAATAGATAGAGCTCGACGAGAGGAATTCAATGGTATGCTGACGGTTACTGTATGTGGTTGTCTTCGAAAGTTATGATCATTTCAATATTTTCATTGCATGCGATCACACAAGAGGAGAGTGACGCAGCCAGTGATCTACCCACTCTTCTCCCTCGTGCAATGACTTCGATCATTGAAGCTAGTTTTACTGTTATTCTTGTGTGCATCTACTAGTTATTTTTCATTATTTTCGAATATTCATTTCTAAAAAAAATCGATTAATATCAATCATCATGAATGCAAACAACACAACAAAGAGGCCTTATATTCACAGGAATATTTTATTACAGTCTTTCGTCGAGAATAAAATACCATCCTAAAGAAGTCGTTTTCATGTTGTCCTAGAATTTTCCTCGTCCTCATCCTCCTCAGCATATCCCTCCTCGAAGACGTCATCGCCCAGCACAGAGTCCTCGGACTCCTCCGCAACTCTTCTCTTCCGAGTCATTCCACTGGCCGATCGAACACTCGACCTCGTCCCAGTGCTCTTCTTACTCGTCTTCGATGACATCTTCGTCGTCGAACATTGATAAGATCGATAACTGAATTCAGCCGAAGAGAACGACGTGAGGTTGGATTTCATCAATGAAGAGAGATACTAACTGCTCCCTTGATTGATGCATGTGAATGAGATCAATGGAAACTTTTAAAAGTTAATTCTTACTAAGTCGACCATGCTGAATATTGCTATGTAAGCCACTCCCCGTACTTTCAACCATCAAAGAAATCAATCAATAGTGAGACGATAATAGCAAGAGTGAGTCATCAGTGATCCAAAAAGAATAATCATACAAAAAAACGGAAAATGGCGTTAAAGAAGGGGACCCTTGAGTTGGCATGACTGACTCCCGCAACGATTTACATGGGATAGAATGTTAATATTGTATGGAAATTAGCGTAAGTGACAATGGGAAAGTGAGAGAGTCAAGTGTGCAAATCGGATAGACAACCTCTACTTGCCTGAAAAGTTGTACTTTCAATGCGCATAACAAGCTTCAAATATATAATCACGCAATTTGAAAAATTTTGTTCGGTTAGTGTGATAAATCTCTATCATTCTACCCGAACAGTCTTGTTACGAAAAAACTCGAGGGTCTCCATCTTTAAAACGGAAAACCGTACCAAAATCGCACAGACTGTGAGGAAGGACTCATTCGTCTTTCCTTCCCTACAGTTTGTCGATGCGAAATGATCCACTCAAAATCGCCTATCGATCTGCAAGAGTCGGCATGAACTGACTCCATTAATGTTAGCCGTTTTCTCTAATTTTCGATTTTTTTAGAAATGAATATTATATTAAATTATGAAAAATAACTAGGAGATGCACCAGAATAACAGTAAAACTAACTTCAATGATCGAAGTCATTGCACGAGGCAGAAGAGTGGGTAGATCACTGGCTGCGTCACTCTCCACTAGTGTGATCGCTTTCAATGAAAATATTGAAATGATCATAACTTCCGAAGACAACCACATACAGCAACCGTCAGCATACCATTGAATTCCTCTCGTCGAGCTCTATCTATTGAGCTATTGAAAAGTTTCGGCTTCTATATTTTTAAGAATTCACATGCTTCAATCAAGGGAGCAGTTAGTATCTCTCTTCATTGATGAAATCCAACCTCACGTCGTTCTCTTCGGCTGAATTCAGTTGTCGATCTTATCAATGTTCGACGACGAAGATGTCATCGAAGACGAGTAAGAAGAGCACTGGGACGAGGTCCGGTTTTCCGTTTTAAAGATGGGGACGAGGTACGGTTTTCCGTTTTAAAGATGGAGACCCTCGAGTTTTTTCGTAACAAGACTGTTCGGGTAGAATGATAGAGATTTATCACACTAACCGAACAAAATTTTTCAAATTGCGTGATTATATATTTGAAGCTTGTTATGCGCATTGAAAGTACAACTTTTCAGGCAAGTAGAGGTTGTCTATCCGATTTGCACACTTGACTCTCTCACTTTCCCATTGTCACTTACGCTAATTTCCATACACTATTAACATTCTATCCCATGTAAATCGTTGCGGGAGTCAGTCATGCCAACTCAAGGGTCCCCTTCTTTAACGCCATTTTCCGTTTTTTTGTATGATTATTCTTTTTGGATCACTGATGACTCACTCTTGCTATTATCGTCTCACTATTGATTGATTTCTTTGATGGTTGAAAGTACGGGGAGTGGCTTACATAGCAATATTCAGCATGGTCGACTTAGTAAGAATTAACTTTTAAAAGTTTCCATTGATCTCATTCACATGCATCAATCAAGGGAGCAGTTAGTATCTCTCTTCATTGATGAAATCCAACCTCACGTCGTTCTCTTCGGCTGAATTCAGTTGTCGATCTTATCAATGTTCGACGACGAAGATGTCATCGAAGACGAGTAAGAAGAGCACTGGGACGAGGTCGAGTGTTCGATCGGCCAGTGGAATGACTCGGAAGAGAAGAGTTGCGGAGGAGTCCGAGGACTCTGTGCTGGGCGATGACGTCTTCGAGGAGGGATATGCTGAGGAGGATGAGGACGAGGAAAATTCTAGGACAACATGAAAACGACTTCTTTAGGATGGTATTTTATTCTCGACGAAAGACTGTAATAAAATATTCCTGTGAATATAAGGCCTCTTTGTTGTGTTGTTTGCATTCATGATGATTGATATTAATCGATTTTTTTTAGAAATGAATATTCGAAAATAATGAAAAATAACTAGTAGATGCACACAAGAATAACAGTAAAACTAGCTTCAATGATCGAAGTCATTGCACGAGGGAGAAGAGTGGGTAGATCACTGGCTGCGTCACTCTCCTCTTGTGTGATCGCATGCAATGAAAATATTGAAATGATCATAACTTTCGAAGACAACCACATACAGTAACCGTCAGCATACCATTGAATTCCTCTCGTCGAGCTCTATCTATTGAGCTATTGAAAAGTTTCGGCTTCTATATTTTTAAGAACAATAATCAATAAAATCGATTTACGAAAAAACTAATTAAAATATCGATATGGCAATGATGCAAGCGCATTCTCCTTGATATTCCGAAGAATTCTTCTGTTGACAGTTTGATACCAAAACTACATCCTGAAGAGCTACAGAGCTCCAAAGTCGGCAATTTTCGGCGTCCAAAAAGTTTGACGACGTCTGCCGACGTTGAAAATGAAGATATGCAAAAAAGCTCGACGGTACGTTGTTAGGGACCATATGGACTACCAAAAAATGCAATAATATATGGGGGTCAAAAAATGTGCCAACCACCCCCGGATTTTATTCGATTCTTCGGTGACACGCGTGTTATTCTATTCTCGTCGTTCTTAATTTGTTTCATGATCTACATTCTGTGATTCTTTATTTCAATTAACGCTTGCGGTTTTTTCAATGTTGATCGATCATTTCCGATATTCGTTTTGAACACGCGAGCACACGCGTACTAGCACGACGTTTTACCACTGCGCTAGGGATTGAGGAGCGTTCGCATCTTCTTGCATAGCACGTCACACGAGATTTGCATCAGTGTTCGCTGGTCTCCACCTTTAATGACCTATCACAGCATTAGAACCGAGTAATAACTTGTGAGAAACCGATAAAGTGGATCATAAAGGCCAAGGCAAAGGTGTTCCCGTATTAAGACACCGACTCAGTAAGATTCGAGGGTTGTGCCGGTGACCCCGGACATCGACCTCACCGATTTGGCTCAAAATTTTTTTGTGGATATCTCCATGGGCCCCCATCACAAAATGGGTATTCATTTGAGCTGGTTCCTTGAAACACAGATGTGGCGGGTTTTCGAAATTTTAAAACTCGATTTTCACCGAAAAAAAATGGAGCGACCTAGGACCAATGTTAGTGTCGATTAATTATAAGTATAAATAGACAACAAAAACTGGCTATACGAGGGTCCGGAGATCCGATCGCAAACTGATTTTTTACCTCTTTAAAACATTCTAAAATTAATTAAAATTTTAAAACAAAAAAGTGCAGTCCAATTTTTGTCTCATCTTATAAAGCAAAAAATTCCGCGTCGAATGAGCGAAAAAATTGAAAAATCGAAAGATACCTATTTTGAGAAAAATGGACCTGAAGATGACCCGAAAATATTTTTGTTTTCAAAACCCCTCATGTTTGTACTCATATTGAAGAGCTCGTCGAGTAGAACAACTTTCATGTTGAACGTTTTGTCTGAAACTCGTGTACAAGAGAATTACATGAATTAAGATTTACTGGATCCTAATCGTTTAGATTGCTTGTATCTTGAGAACAAACGACTTTCATAGAATACGACCAACATGGGAAATGATGTACTAGATGCGTTCTTTAAAATGAGTATAAGCATGGCAAGGTTTCGACAACTTTTTTTTCATGACCACTTTAGAGATCATGTTTTTTTCAGAATAGGGGCCGACAATTTTTTTTTCGTGAAACAACAAATTAAGAATGGATTTTTGAGTTCTAGAATATAGGCGTAATCAATTTGTGCACAAAAAATATTTTACTTTCGTTTAACTCAAAATTGGGTGAACAACCGTGTGAATAAATAAAACTCATGTAATTCTCTTGTACACGAGTTTCAGACAAAACGTTCAATATAAAAGTTGTTATACTCGACGAGCTCTTCAATATGAGTACAAACATGAGGGGTTTTGAAAACAAAAATATTTTCGGGTCATCTTCAGGTCCATTTTTCTCAAAATAGGTATCTTTCGATTTTTCAATTTTTTCGCTCATTCGACGCGAAATTTTTTTCTCTATAAGATGCGGCAAAAATTGGACTGCACTTTTTTGTTTTAAAATTTTAATTAATTTTAGAATGTTTTAAAGAGATAAAAAAACAGTTTGCGATCGGATCTCCGGACCATCGTATAGCCAGTTTTTGTTGTCTATTTATACTTATAATTAATCGACACTAACATTGGTCCTAGGTCGCTCCATTTTTTTTCGGTGAAAATCGAGTTTTCAAATTTCGAAAACCCGCCACATCTGTGTTTCAAGGAACCAGCCCAAATGAATACGAATTTTGTGATGGGGGCCTATGGGGGTATCCATAAAAAATTTTTGGGCCAAATCGGTGAGGTCGATGTCCGGCACTTCCTGGAATCTCACTGAGCCGGTGTCTTAAATCCGAATGTCCTAACCAAGTTAAAGGTGGAGACCCGCGAATGATCATGCAAATCTCTTATATCTCGCTTATGCAAGTGTCTAGTGATATGCAAGAAGATAGGGAGACTACCCATTGTCCCCTCAGCGTAGTGGTAAAACTTCTAACTAGAAAGCGCATGGTCACGGGTTCGAATCCTATTGCCGAACTTTCTTATTTTCAAAAAGCGCGCCTTTGCCTGAGTTTGATAGCATGATTCATTCATGATTCTAGTGATCAATATGCTGAATTAGCATAAAATAAATAGTGTACGGTATGTAGAATAACTTTTGCTATCATTCTATCTTCACAGTTTGTTCACGAAAATATTCGCGGGAGTCCACCTTTAAACGTGGAGTCCCTCGAAAGATCAGGCCCGTGCAGGGAAAGGCGTAATTTTTGAAAATTGAAGAACGCTAGCAGAACGTTTTGAACTCGCGCCTAGGGAGGAATGACTCCGAACGTTTACCACTGCGCTGTGGTAGATGAGTGGTCGCGCTAACTTCTCGTACAAGAGAGGTGTGAGGGATTTACATGAACATTCTCTGGTCTCGAAAACAATGGAACGTGACAACGCGAAACACGACATCGAAACGTGATGTTTTTTGCGAACGTTTTAGGGTGAACAGTGTCACAATGGTACTTTTACAAGGTGCCTAAAAAGTACTGTTACATGGTTAAAACCATGTATGTTTCTCAAAGACCATCACAAACAATTCGAGGCACAGTATTTATCACTGGCGATAGGAAAAGGACAACGAACGATCACTCAAGTTCCAATCTCTATGCAGTCACCTCATATTTTGCGGTTCACATTTTTCAGTCCGTCAATGAGAAAGCCCCGACATATTCTCTCCCAGACATCACGTATCCAGTTGGTGTTTTATCAAATATTCTTGGGGTATACCTGTACAGACTCATTCGTTTTTAACCATGCATATTCAGCCTGAAAATAGATATAGTTGGGCGAAGAGATGAGTTGTGGTTGCATCTTACGAGTGAATATGTGAGTGTTTATCTGATAGGCAATGTCATCATTTACTGTACTTCCCTCACTGACATGTATACTTTAAATTCAATTTGAATGGTCAAAGATGAACTTCGTTAGGATCTATAGTGAATGGGAAAGGCGTGTTTATCGAGGATAGTTATAAAAAAGTGCTCTTTTAGCGAGGAATGTTTTTTAATGCTCTGGCTGATATACAGTCCTTGAATTATTTCAACATTAACATGAGAGATGTATATTAAATATTTCTTTCTTTCTTTTTCTTTCTTTCTTTATTTCCATCATAGCAAATGCCCAAGAAGGGCAGGTATGTGATTAGTATAGGTTAATGGAGGTCCGTCGCATTACCAAAGAATCCGTTGAAGAAGCATCATTTGAATTATAAAAGTGTTAAATTGCGTTGATGAGTCACATGAAAATCACACCGACTAATTGATGGATTGGTCTCATCTCACAATCAGACACCTGCGAGGGTGGACCAGACACCTGAGATCCAATGACAATTGCTGAGACGTTCGCCAATAACGGTTTCTCAAACATACCAATCAACAAAATGCGTCTATTTTTAGCCTTCTTTTTCTATTTCATTCAATCTCAATCCACCCACTCGCGTAGTTTACTGAACCCGTTCTTTTTGTTTAGTGTTTTTTTACTATTTATCCCTTTCGTTGCAAATGATAGCCCTAGAGAGTTCGGGAAATTCAAAACTTTCGACTTTCTCAAGCAAGGACTTGTTCGATGAGCTGTACAAACCTATTTGCGTAGTTCTACACGGAAAACTCCTTGTATTTTTTTGTTCCAACAACATAACATCCTTGTTGAAGGACACGTAAGGGGACGCTGCCAGGAATAACATGGTTAGGCCCGACAGCGTAAACACATACTGTGAATAAGGGGATCTAACAAACGAACAGAGGAACAAACTACGGTATTGATAATAGCGCTTATTGTTAGGTCATCTTATCATTCAATGAATGATCACTCGTTAGAACCAATAATAATACTTCATTATGCGGGTACGCATTAGGTACATATTAGGATATGTACAAGAAACTGGTTGAAGAAATACTTTAGAATAGAACGTGGTATAAGAATAGCATGAACATCGGAAAATTAAGTTAAGAAGATGTACTGCGTACAATAAAACCTAATAATCTAATAATATACTTTTCTTTATACGATAAACATAGAGAGGAGATCGAACCCAATCAAAGACGCTATGGGACACGTTATGGGACGAATTAAGGACATTTTTGATTGTGTTGAGTGCAAAGTACCAAGGATAGATCTCGTCAACATCCAAGTTGTACGCCCCTACCACTTTTAAGCTTATGGTCCAATATTTTCCATCGTCCAAAACACTCCAATTTTTTTTCCGTTAGGGTGTTATTTAGCAAACTATTTTTCTCAATCAACTTTATCATTTCCGTTGTATCGCATAATATATCTAAGTGAAGACATCTCAGTTGATATGATCTTTGTTAGCTAAGGGAATGGACTACTTTGCTTATCCGGGGATTCGATGACTATAGCTTGATTGAATTCATTGAAATAATCACTAAAGCATATATTAGGGGATGAATGAGTGATAGATGATACGATGAACGGGAGTGATATTATATTGCATAACATAATCATTTCCGAGACTTAAGTTCGGTCAATATTTGCTGATTGCCAGACATGTCATTTTTAGCAATATTCTTGAGTAGATCTTATGTAAGCATACAGTCCACTGTGAGAGTTTCAATTTTTGAAAAAAAAATGAGGGCCGAGAGAAGAGAGCCTTTTTAGCTTTAGCATATTTTTTGTGTTCACAATCAAAGGTTCTTATCTGGCAATGTTTTCTTGTAGACGAATAAGCGAGAGATTGTGGCTAGAATACAGAGGTTCAAATTCGTTTGGGATGTCATTTTAAAGGGAGCGCAACCTCACTCAATGGCCTCTTCATTGCGCACACTATTTCTTTTTTTTCTCTAACAACGAGAAAACATTGAGAGAGGTTACGCGCCTTTTAAAGGGTCTGATTTGAAATTAATCACTCTCGCAACACTCTCTCACTTTCTTTGTCTGCGAGAGATTGTGTCCAGAGAGGAGAGTCAAATCGAATTCCATAATTCCCACGATATCTTTTCATTCTAAATTCTTCCCAATCTATTCGCGTTTACTTTTATTTCTCTAGCATTCCCGAGGTCTTGAGATAGTTATTTATTACCCCTCCGCATATCTCAGGGGCTATCTCTCAATCAGTTCAGGTCGAGATAGTCAAAGAGTAGGCATGAAATCAGGGCATGTGAAAATCGGTCTGAATTTTGGTCAGGATTTGGGCTAATTTCAGATCCATATTTTTGGACTGAATTGAGAAATCAGGCCAAAATATATTTTCCGACAAATCGTAAAAATCATTAACCGAACATCCATATTATATCTTTATTGCATCGTGACTACTCGACCTAACATAGACGGTTGCGGGTCCTGATTTTAGAACAAAAGTTGGATCAGAAAAAACAGTCCTGTCTATAGTTTGGTCTCCGCTCCACCCCTCTAAATCCATCTATCTTCTTTCCAGAGAACGCAGTAAAGACCGCTTGGCGGAATCATTTTCTGCACCTATAACCCTGATTCTCTCAGTCTCCCTCTCTCCCTCTCCTTCTATCACTACCCCACCCTCTCCTCTTAACTTCTATCATTTCGCTATTCTCGCAAGACACGAGGACTCATGTGTTTGATGTATAATATGCTCATATTTCAATGTTCTTCATCCATTTCATATAGATGATGTATGGCTGTGTTATTATTTATGTGATTTCTGAGAAATGAATAGATGGCGAATTATTCATGCGGTATTTTATAATGGAAAAGGCAGGATCGCAGTTGTTTGTTGATTTCTGGGAATTTTTATATATGATATGTACATGAATCGGCTGTTGACAAAAATCACACCACGAGACTGATAAAGAGTATAAACTCCAAATCGGCTTGTTTACAAGCTCTAAGGAAACTCGAAATTTGATTTCGCGGGCCCATATCAGGTGCGGTAATTCGAATTTCGACTTACCGACTGCAAATTTCTGTGTTCTAGAAATGAAGTAAATCTTTAAAGTACAAATTTTAATTACCGTACCTTCTTCGCGCCCTCGAATTCAAATTTCAAGTTTGCGTTTTCCAGTTTAACGCGTATGAGCTCTCCGATTTCGACATACCAATCTTTGGGACACTTTACCCAATTTTCGAAAAGGCAAAATTTTATAGGCAGCACCCCTCTCGACGCATATAGGTGAAAGTACAAGTATACGATTCACATTAGACTTAAAATTGTAAGATGTGAGCCATGTAAGATATTGTCGATCTGTGTATACAATCTATACAACATTCATTACTATCTATACTACCTCTATCTTTATACCCTCCGACCCGTTCCAGTTATTCGATCTTATACCTCTTCACCCCTCCATCAACCCATTCTCCCTCTCCTTTCTCCCTCTCCCTCTCCTTCTACCCTCCCTCTCCCTCTCCCCCTCTCCCTCCCCATCGTTTCTTCCATGCATACTCTATTGTCTATCTCATACATTTCCTCCACTATTCTTCTTCTTCTTCCTTATTGTTAGCATTATCAATCTTCTATTTGATCATTCACTGAGTATTTTCCATTGTTTTATTGATATGAACCTAATGTGTACTCAAATAGTAATGCGATAACACCAACTCATCATTGAAATCCTCCTGATCTTTGCCACTTGCACAGAATATTCTATATAATTTTTCTTTTTCTACTTTTACGATTAGCGATGACTGAGAATCTGCTGTAGATCTTCTTTTGGCTAATTCTTTCCAAATCTAATTTGATCTTTGATCTTCGCCAATCAGTTTTCAAAATAGCAATCATATTGGATCAGAGGGCTTCCCAGCATTCAAACTTTGCCCCTGCAATCAAATTCATCATCATTCTCTTCCCTGACTTTATTCTATCGATGATGAATCACATTTTTCGTCTTCCATCATATCTTCCCTTCTTCTTCTCCTTCTCCATATGCTTCCACGACAGCATCATGATTAATCCTTGAATGGTTATAATCGTATTACTCGTCTATATTGAACATTTATTCATATTTTCCAAATGCATTCCGATCCATATATCACACATCCGTAGAACACTTATTTTAGATATTTTTTTAGTGTTTTTCGTTCGCACAACAATTCTCAAAGCTATTCTAGTTACAGTTAGTTGTTGGATACACGGAATTCTTGGTACTCTTGAAATTTTCGCTCGTCAGATTTCGCATGGAAGTAAAAACGACTTGAGTCCGATTACTGGCAGCAGACTACACTCGGCAAAACAAACACTACTTCCCGTAATGAGATATAGCCTCCATGTTCTCTGAATGCATTATATTGGTTCTGCGTTTTCTCATTTTCTAATTCTCCACACATGATCTTAATGAATTTTTTCTGGTGAGAAACATGCCTCCTCCCTCATATGAAACCAATTTCGTCCGGAAAGAAGAGGAAGTTAGAATTTCCGCCTAACGCGGTCCAGATATTGCATCAAGCCAGGAATTAAACCCTGGCTGGCGCAATTCGAGCCTCGCATTCCCAGCACGGGAGTCTACTATAAACTGTGTAGATCTAATTTCATTCCGTCTCTACCTCTTCCTTTCTTGTTCGTGAGAATGTCCTGAATTCAGAGAAGGCTTTTGATACCTAGAAGAGAATCGGAAAGGTTAAATTCATTTAAACTCTTCACTCTGGTCATATTCTCTCATTTTCTCTGTCGACGAGAGAGTTTTGCCAGAAAGTAAAATTAGCTCGAACCTGCCTTTAAACATTTTAATTTAAATTTTAAAAAAATTTAAATAAGCTGTTTGAGTGAAGATGAGTTCACGTGAAATCCCTGTTTCGATTCATTTTGTTCTTTGAAATTGAGTCTTTTGGGAGGAAAGAACGATCACTGTGTTCGAGGATAATCGGTTTAGCGCTGTTACAAGATCAGTGCAATCGCGGTCCAACCGTTATATGCAGACAAAGTAATCTGGAGTCCAACTTTTATAAGTAGATCAATGATCAATACTCATCGATCAATATTCAACGATTAAACGTTAGAAATCATATATTGATCGATCAAGTTTGAACAATGATTGAGCTAAAATAAGTAATGCTAATGATTTGTTGTACGTTTGCTTCACGTGCTTCTGCCGTAACAACGGAGATGTCCACGTAAACTTTGCTGGCAATGAGTTCAAATTTCGAACGGAATTTAGGAATAGATGAGATATTGATAACATTTATATTTTATTTATTTTTTGATTTCTCTCTCTTTTTCGCTCTACGTTTTCTCTGTCACTCCACGGCCACTCTCGAAATGCAATGTTGCTACATTCTTGAATCAACAAAGTTACATTCTCATAACGCAAATTTGTTTTCGCAACTGACTGTAATCAAGATTGTTGAACGGAAAGTAATTAACATCTATTTATCATTAGCTCGAATTGATCTTTGGCTTGTAATAGATGACTAATCTCTGATTGGCTCATTAAAAGGATCATGTCATCTTCGATCTATTGATATTCTTGTTCTCGTTTCTGATTGAACTAAATTTTGAGCATTTTTCTTTCTAAAGCCTATGTAGAGGTTGCAGATACATGTTTATTGTTTAAAAGAAAAATTTTGTCGTAATTCACCATCATCAGTTGCGTTTAATACCTCAAACTTGGGTAATATTACAACTGATATAATATTTATATAATAAATAAATAAATAAAGGACGTGACTGGGTCAATGTTCATTAGATTTCAAGTAGATCAACGTCATACCTAATCTTGCCTCTCTTCAACTATATATACAAACAATTACTTCGTACTCACTTTTTATCATCATCCTCTGCGTCTCTGATCATCAACTCTAATTATCTATCTCTTTTCAACATTGTAGGGTAGCTTCTTATCCATCACTCTCGTCGTCTGGCCGCTCTCTCATCTCTTCCTGTACCGGCTCCGCCCCCTTCCGTCCTCCCCTTTCCCTCTCGCCTATACCACCGAACGCACACACAGACGGTGGTGTCGGGGAAGTCGGAACGACCTTTCCTAATATGCAACTCTAGTCGAACTTTGCACTGCGTGTGGTGGTTTCTGTGTTTTCCTAGAATGGTTGTAATTGCATCTATTTCACATCCTAAAGGCAAAACAATCTATTCCATGTGTCACTCTTCTCTCAAGACTTTCTTCCGCCTTTCCTTGCTCATTTAGCATTAAGTAACTTCGCGTCCCATCGTGTTCTGTTGCTTTTGCTGTTTTTTCATCAATCAATAATACGGAGATTACGGTATTCCAGGTGAGAGTCGATCAGATCAGGATACCATGGAGGAATCGACCACTTCTGAAGAATGTTCAGTTAGCTTCACTTATGATCCCAATAATAATGGAAGAAGGATACGGTAATTTTACAAATTTTAGAGAAAAAATTAAATAAAAAAAAATAAAAAATGTTTTTTTTCAGAGAGGGCAGTGACAAATCATCATCGGCCGATATCGAGGACGAATTCGAAGACGACATGAGAGAGGATGTAAGTGACCCAACCTTAACTCTTGACTTAGCCTAAGTCATCCTGACTTAAGCTTGACTTAGACTAAGTCATCCTGACTTAAGCTTGACTTAGGCTAAGTCATCCTGACTTAAGTCTTGATTTAACCTAAGTCAACCTGACTTAAGCTTGGCTTAGAATAAGTCATCCTGACTTAAGCTTGACTTAGGCTAAGTCAACCTGACTTAAGTCTTGACTTAGCCTAAGTCATCCTGACTTAAGCTTGACTTAGACTAAGTCTACCTAAGCACATTACAGTCACCACCAGTCGAGCTAGCCGTGCCCACTCCCGCGCCTCCCATTGATATCGATGTGCGCATCACAGATCTGGAGAGTATCTGTACAATAGGTACGGTAGTTGAGGTACAGTAATCGGAAATTCCGCGCAGAACCAGGAATCTGTACATTAGGTACGGTAGTTGAGGTACAGTAATCCAAAACCTCTCGGAACCGGGAATGCATATCTTGTATTTTACTGTGGCGATGATCAGACAAACATGTTTTGGTCCTTTTTATCAAAGTGATAGATATTATGTTCTCTTTCTAATCATCTAGAGTGTGTATAGTATATATTCGGTACTTTGGAAGATTCGTTTATTTAAACTTGATTCTCTCTTGGCCTCTCTCTGTCTCTTCTTTCCAGTAAGAATTAATCATTTTGTCCAGCTTATTTGGTTAATCTCGCCGCGCGCGCAAAGTACACCAACTTTACACTACACTTAGCTATAAACAATTCGCGTCAATAACTGATATTGTTCCGGTAAATAGCGCCGGTAAACACCGTAAGTCTGCGGCCTACCTCAATGTCTAATGATCTATGCGCGCTGAGGACAACAATGCTAGGTAGTGTGTAAAGCGTGAGTACTCTCAATCGCGTCTGTCACTATATCTCATCCGAAACACAGCTGATGCGTGGGCCCTCTGTCAACTGCCGCTTTTTGTCGAGAGAGGCTCAAGGTCCACCACCCTCAGGGCACTTAAAATCGGACCCAAGCTGTTTTTAATCTAGTGTAGCTTAAAATCGGAACCAATGAACACGCACAACACTCTCCAGCAGACAAGTAAAGCGAGAGAGTGTGGCCAGAGAGGAGGGTTTTGCAATTAGCTTTTGGAATTCCTTGAAGAAACCATGTAAGACATAAGAGATTAGAAGACAAACCGCGTGCCAGAGTCTCCCAGGAACAGCGCATAAAGCAATTTGTTCCTTTTTCGCTCTTTGTTCCTAGCAAGAGCAGAGAGCACGGAGCAGGAGAGAGTGCAGAGATGCAGAGATAGAAGAGATAGTATAGATGAGTGCAGAGAGTGCAGAGAGTGCAGAGGTTCAGATAGATTGGCAAAGAACGCAATGAAATTAAGCGCACGAGCGATTTGTCCTTTCCTGGAGGCAGTTTAGCGATTCAGAAACTTGCATTTAAAGAACGATAAAGAAATTTTTTTCCGAATTGAAGGGTGCCTTAACACTTAAGTAATAGTCCAAAAATCACCCATGCTAATTGTGCTCTCCCCGTTGGCAACACTATATCGTAAGCAAAGAAAGCGAGAATGTAGCCAGAGCGAAGAGTTTATGGTACTTTAATCACTAAATACTAAGGCTAACACCTTTGGCTATTCAACCTGGCTTGATCTATCATAAACAACAATCTATACGTTTACACTTTTGTTGGCTCATTCTTTGTGCCATAGAAAAGAAACAACTGGCCACTATTGAGATATGTCAGATTTCGACAATCTCACGCTTCAAATCTTTCGCATGGACTTGAGCTTTAAACTAGTACTTCAGGGGTCCATAGGGAGCGACTTAGACAATTAGCCTTTAGTTCCCTTTTTAAGCATTGGCATAAGTTCAAAGGGAGAAATAAGTCTTAAGATCTTAAATTAAGTCTTAAGTTACTGATAAGTCATAACGATAGAGAGTTAACGACTAAGTCCTAGGGGAGCCATAAGGTATCACGACTAACACTATGCATTGTTGATGTGTGTGTGTTTGTTGTTTTTGTTGTTCGAGGCATGTAAACCGCCTTTGATAGGAACGACTTGCACATACAGATACTAGGGGTTTACATTTAAACCGAGTCGAAACCGAGCATAAACCGAGTCCCGAGCCGTCTTTCCTTTCGCCCGTAATATGTTTATATTAGATGGAATACTCAAGTAAATGAATAAATAGGGTCGCCCAACTTTACGGACATTACGAAAGAATTTAGCGTTGTGAAGAGTCCATTCGCTGAAGGTTTTCGACCTTTAATCATCCTTCTTCCCTTCTCTTTTTTTCCATTTTCACATCAACGTAGCGAGAGAAAATTGCAGATGAGAGAGGGGAAATGAGCAGTTTCCATTTGAAAGAAGAGAGAACTTAATCGGCCCTTTTCTGCAAACGATAGGAGGCAATTTCGAATGAGCATCATCAAGAGGACCAAGGCACATAGAGAGAAAAGTATACTCCACCGTACACAAGACCTCTGAACTGTTACATTTAACTGTTTTGCGTCATTTTCAACAGAAAGTGTGAAATATAACACTTCACAGGTCTCATGTACTGTGGAGTATACTTTTCTCTCTTTGTGGAGGACTTCGTCCAAGAGGAATCCAAACCTCCCTATCTAATCCAACACTCTGACCGCACTCTCTCGTGGGCGAGAGCGTGGCCAGAGCGGAGAGTAAAATTAGCTCGGGGTTGTTCGTTTAAGCCTCCGGGTGTGTCCTCCTACCCTTTGTTTATATGCACATAGTAGAAGTAGTACTCGAGTAATGTCATTCGAAGTAGAAAGGGGCACAAAAAGTGAATCCCCCCACTCACACTCTCTCTTGTTTTCATTTTACCCTCTCTCTGCAGTCCACTCTCTTAGCCTAGATGACATTTGAGTGGTCAGCAGAAGTAGAGATTAGTCGGGAGAGGGAGAGGGGGGGGGAGAAAAATGACAGAGGGAGAAGGAGAGGGAGACGGAAAGGTATAAAGAGAGGGAGAGGTAGAGAAATAGCCATTCTTATCATCTTAACAGCAAACACCTGTTTCTGCGAAGACAATAATTTATCATGTACTTCATCAATCAGAGAGCCCTTGTACTTAGCAAGCCTTTGTTGATCTAAAAATATCCCTTGTTCTATCTATCTATCTATCTAGCTAGCTAGCTAGCTAGCTATCTATCTATCTACATCTTTCTATCTGGCTAAAAAGCTTTATACCTTATTTACCATCTATGATATACCTACTGCGATTTGCCCAGACTATGATACTTATTCCAACAGATATCGAATCTACTCCAACGATGCTTCCATGCTCTAGCCATGAAAACTCAGATTAAAGAGGATTAAAGACACGCCTCGAGTTCATTTGATACTTTCCGCCCTGCCAATGCTCTCTCGCTTTCTTTGTCCACGAGTGAGCGTTGCCAGAGCGGAATGTAAAATTAGCCGCTTGCAGCTAGCGCGGAGAGTTTAAAATTAGCATGGTGTAATCCTAATGAGGGACCCCCTCCAAATGTTTATAGTGCCTATAAGTAGGCTTGTTTTGTCGTGAGAGAGGGTGCGTAAGCCGGGGAGCGATTTACTATTTCGCCCCTGCTCCTTCCAAACTTAACAAATCTGTGAGCGAATTAATTTGTTGAAGCGGGGACGACGACTACACACGTTGTTGGCTGAAAAGAAGAAGAAGAAGAAAGAAAGGAAAAAGTGGATTTAACGTCGCGCGCGCCGTCTTACAATACGAAATTGGTGAATGTGTGTGTGGGGGAGTAGGACGGATAAAGGGAGAGGGAGAGATAAAAAGGAGAGGTAGAGATCGTTTCTGAGGGTGCAGCCATAATATCCGTGAGGGAATCATAGTTCAAGTGTGCTGGAAATGCACTCAAATATAATTTGAATATCTTTGACCTAACTATTATATTTCACTTTTGAAGAATTAGCAAAAAGGGAGAGTTTCCTCTAAATATCCGTTGGAACGGAACTTTACTTAATCTCACAATTTATAGTGAGCGCAGAGAGGATCATGGGGTATTATGTGAATATTTTGAATTCCCTGATAGATATCTGGTGAATTACACTTCATGAGCATTTTTAGTTAGTTTTGTATCTCGATTGATCATCGGTTTGCTGAGAAGAAAATTGAACGGAGAAGAGGTTGAATGACGTTTATAGAAGGGAGGGAGAGAAGTAAGGAGAGGTAGAGGTAGAGGTAGAGGTACAGGTAGAGGTAGAGGTAGAGGTACAGGTACAGGTACAGGTAGAGGGAGAGGGAGAGGGAGAGGGAGAGGGAGAGGGAGAGGGAGAGGGAGAGGGAGAGGTAGAGGGAGAGGGAGAGGGAGAGGGAGAGGAGAGGGAGAGGGAGAGGGAGAGGTAGAGGAAGAGGTAGAGGGAGAGGGAGAGGGAGAGGGAGAAGGTGTTGTAGAGAGAGAGGGAGAGGAAAAAGTGGAGAGGACAGGTAGAAAGATAGGGAGAAGGAGAGGTAGAAGGAGAGTTAGAGAGGTAGAGGTAGAGACAGAGGTCCAGAGATTGAGATAGAGTAAGGAAGCTAGAATAGATCCCACCGTTTGTTTTGTCTCTGTTCAAAAAGAGAGTCGAGCACTTGCATACAATGGATACAATAGTAGACAGAAGATAGAGAAACAGTAGCATAACTATGCCTGAGAGAAGCATACTATATACTATGTAGATTTGATACAATCAATCAAGTATCTGATGCAAACGCGGGGCGTAAAACTAGCTAGGATTATGGCTTTCAAAGTCGCAAAATAAACAAAAAACGAAAGAATGATTAAAATTTGGAGAGTATTCTCTCATTGGTTTTTTTTGTTGCAGAATCGATTAAAAAAACAATGCATAACTGAAAAAAATCCTTTTCTTCAGGCACGGGTACATTTGGACGCGTGGAACTGTGCAAACACACCGACTCCGGGAATCACTACGCTCTGAAAATACTCAATATCCATAAGGTGATTCAAACTCATTATTTTTTAAATTTTTTATTGGAGCACATTATTGGTTAATAGCTATGTTTTACAAGCTATATCATAAGCGTGCATGCACATCACCTACGAACATTATATTTAATACTAACTTAATTAATATATTTTGTTATTATTATTATTATTTAAATGATTTAAGGTCGTGGCCACGCGTCAGGTCGACCACGTTCACAATGAGAAGCGGGTCTTGCTGCAGATGGATCACCCATTTATCGTTAAATTGTAAGTTGATCTTTGATCTTTGGTCTTTGATCTTTGATCTTTGCAAAAAGCTAAACGACCGGAAGCACTACTAGTAGGTGCGAGGGTCGGGGACAACTGCTACTCCTTTAGTTTCTGACGTCATCAGTCCCCTAAGCGCTCACAGATGAACCAAAACAAAGGAGGCTTATACCTCAGCTCATATATTTTACTACTTAGACGCTCTATGACTGGTGGGTGTGTTTACTTTCGCTTAGTATAGTTGTCGTAGGAGAACCCTGGGTCTTCCCCCTTTAGTGTGATGGATCTGTCTTCTGGGATTTGCGGGACTTTCTGCTATCTATAAAATTTCGTCCTCGAAAAGGCCAGGGCCATTTTCTACTCGACAGATGTGAAAACTTCCGGTCTTCGCAATTACTCTTTCCAAGTGTGATCTGCACTAAGAGAAGAATAAAAGTTGGCATGTTGCACTGGAATCAGAAGCCTTGAGTGCAAGTGTATGAAACTGGAACCCGCATCCAAAGATTCTCGATTCCAACCCAAATCACATGGTTTCGGTTCCATCCCGAATCCGAAGGTTCCCGGTTCCAGTGGTCCATGTCAACTCCTGGCTTTGCTCCCTTGGTGTATCTTGTTTAGATTGCTCTGGTTAGTATAGCTCTCTCTCTCATTCAAAATAAGATGAATGGATGGATGACTGGTCGAAGAAAGTGGCTGGACTTTGGCCACACTTATCCCCGCAATGACATGTGTTTCAAGAGCGACGAAAGAGTGAGAAAGATCAGGATAATAGAAGGAGGGGAGAAAAAGATTGAGCGAGAGAGAGCGATAGAGGGTGAGAGACGCAGAGAAAGGGGGTTAGATGGAATCTCAATCTCAAGCGATTGCTCACAGGGAGAGAGGGAAAGAATGAGAGAGCGAGAGTGAGCGAGAGAGCGAGAGTGAGAGAGAGAGAGAGAGTGAGAGATAGAGGGTGAGATTGAGAAATTGTGTGCATTTCATTGAGCGAAAGATAGAAGGGCTAGGGACCCATCTGGGCTATAACCGAGAGATGATACTGAACATAAAAGATTGATGATCTCACCACAAGGAACTAGGAAAGTGTCTACGGACCCGGAATTTCGGGTGAAATGCGAAATTTTAAAAAATTAACCCAAATTTTCAGACGAGCAACCGTAAACGATGACCGAAATCTGTACATGATCATGGAGTTCGTGCCGGGTGGAGAGCTGTTCTCGTATTTGAGGTGAGAGATCGGAGATCAAAGATCAAGTACTGGAGATCAAAGATCAACTTGCAATCATTCTAGAGCCTCTCGAGTGTTCTCCAATGGTATGGCTCGCTTCTACGCTGCAGAGATCGTGCTCGCGCTACAGTACATCCACTCGAAGAATATCGTAAGTTGTCGAGTACAGTATACTACCGTATCACTTGGTGTCCTTGCCTGATCATTCAAAAGGGTGATGGTATCAAGTTATGGTGGAACCTACTGCTATCAATCTTTGATTGATCTTTAACGAACAAAAAAGACACAAAAGAGTTTAGTTTGACGCGAATCGATCGTGACAATAAGGAAGTGGGAACGAGATTGATTTATTAGCCGGAATTAAAGTGTTCCGATGGTTGTTCCGATGACTATTTCGGACATTTATCGACTTACGAATTGAGATGGAAATATGAATTTGTGAAGAAAGAAACTAACAATAAGATCAGTGGAACTATCCCGTTGCTGTTGCTGCAGATTCTATGACAGCTGATCACGATAAAGTGATTAAATGTCACCCCACAACATTCATACTATGCCAGACACGAATCGATGATCACTGTTATTATAATTGGATTAGTCGTCTGGGCGAAACGGAACGATTAAATGCAGACCACACTCTAGTTTTCCGTCGTTTGAGTGTCCATCAATAAACATGTAAAGAACTAGGAAGAAGTAGGAAGTGCGTAGGGTAACCCGATAGCCTATACCGTGTGTCTCTGTTTTGCAAACTCGAGAGGAAGAAGGCTGAGGTTGCGAGAAAAATGAGAGATCCATCAGAATTCCTTCGAACTATGATCGGCTAAGTGGCCTATCCATCATTCCTACATGCCGAATATTACGCAGTCCCCGCATTTTTCTGGGAAAGTTGAAGGGAATGAAAAGATTTTCACATGCATTTTCATATAATAATAAACGTATTTATACGATAGAAAGTTCCGAAAATCACTATTTAGAGGGACTTCCGAGCTAATTTTGTCCTCCGCTCTGACAACACTCTCTCGCAGACAGTGAATGTGAGAGAGCGTTGTCAGAGCGGACAATTTCAAATTAGTTGTCCCTTTAACACCGGATACCACGTTTTTGACCTCAAACATCTCACTGTTCCTCGAGTAAAAAACAATTGAAATGGCAGATCAAAGGATTGGGCCCGGTCAAAACAAATCAAAAAAAATGTGTATTTATAGTAGCGCATTTCGTCATTGTAGGTGTATCGAGATCTCAAACCCGAGAACCTCATGTTGACGCGTGAGGGACACATCAAAATGGCCGATTTCGGGTTCGCCAAGGAGCTTCGGGGAATGTAAGTTAATCAATTATCGATTAATAATCAATCAATTGATAATAATTATCTTGATTTAGGACCTACACGCTCTGCGGAACACCGGAGTACCTCGCGCCAGAGTCGCTCAATCACAAGGTGCGTCACATCATTCTGCGATTTACTAATAAACAAAAACTAGTTGAAATTTCGACTAAACTTGCGATTCTTACTTTTCCCAATACACCACACTACAGGGCCACAACCGGGCTGTCGATTGGTGGGCTCTCGGTATTCTCATCTATGAAATGCTCGCTGGCAAGCCGCCATTCAGAGGACAAACCACTGGTACGATCGAAAATCAATCAATAATTAATCGATTTTAAGTGAAAAATCAATAATCAATAATTAAAAATCAATAATCTATTCAATTTCAGCCGAAATCTACGACGCTATCATACAACATCGACTGAAATTTCCTCGTAACTTCAACCTCTTAGCCAAGTAAGAAATGTCCTGCAACAAATTATCCAATTATTGATTGATTTTCAGAGATCTGGTAAAGAAGCTTCTAGAAATCGACAGAACTGCCAGACTCGGGTGCTTGAAGGTTCGCATTTTCGTCTTTCATTTTATATTTATTTTTAAAGTTAGAGTTATGGTGTTTTTAGAGTTTAGAGTTATTGCTTTATTTTTAGAGAATTATTTACATAATTATAGGGAGGCGCTCTTGATGTGATGGAGCACCGCTGGTTTGATAAGGTCCAATGGAGGGATATGGAGAGATGCCAGGTAATTTTTTGACATAAAATGAGCGTAACCTCTCTCAATGGTCTCTTCGACGTGCAATGCTTACTCGTTGTTAGAGAACAGATAAATAGAGTGCACAACGTAGAGACCATTGACCATCGCTCCCTTTAGCATTATCTTATCATTTTAAATGCGATTTGTTGGAACTAATGATGATTTTTTGCAGCCTCCAATCGTACCCACTCTCTATCATGAAGGAGACACGGGTAATTTTGACGAATACGCTGAGGTAATTTAATTAATTTCGTTAAATTTTAAAAAAAAATAATTATCGTAATTTCAGGTAGAAGACGATGGTCCTTTTGCTCCTCAACGGGAACGTGATCTATTCCAGGACTGGGAGTCGTCCTCACTCCGATAGTCAATATTTAATGTACAGTATTCTCTCACTAGCACTCAATTGTACTATATAGATATGTAATCGTTCAACACTCCACTGCTAAACCGGTTAATTCGTTCATTGTTCTACTATCACATCATATACGTCTGTGTTTTCTCCATCTTTTTTTCATTGTATAGAGCAGGGCCCTTAGCTTTAGCAGTTAATCATTCTAGATCCGATGATATTATGACCATTTTTGCCCCGCTTATCCGGTGATATTTGTGTGTGTAATAATTCTGTATAATTTATGATCGCATATTTTGAAGATCAAAGCAGATAAACATGCATTACATGCATTAATGACTCAGTGTTCCGAAGTTGTTATTTTTGTTAAAGAAAAGATAGAGAGCATTCTACTCTCCGGCCACACTCTCTCGTAGACAAAGAGAGCGAGAGGGTGTTGCCGGAGGGGATTTCCAAAGAATGAAGTACACGTGCCAAGTTCATCTCGGCTTCGTTTTGTTAGTCCCTGTCCTTTAAACAGAACTAGACATGGATGTAATAACTACGTCAAACACAAGTGACGATACAATTCATTTACCTTTCCTCTTCATCTTTTGTAGAAGCACTTCAACTGACTCTTATCTGTATGATTCAATCGTTTTGTTCATCTAAACACTCGAGAGGTTTACTCGAATGTGAACTACAGTTTAGTGTGGTCATTCAATTTGATCATAGTAACACAACAAATCCCATAGATCATAACTGTACAAATTTTGATCCGCGACACTTGATACTTTTCGAATAATGAATCGGGAAAAAAATCCAGAAGAATAGATAGAAATAACCCAGGAAGTCCTGGTTCAATACTACGTCAGTAATTGCTTGATAGGAGGCATACAACTCCTGATTTGCCGTCTTCTAGGAGGGGGTCATTTTACGCTGTTGATAATGATTCGGTGAGATAAGAAGATACGAACGAGAGGCGAACAGCTTTGGATCGAGAAAAAAAACAAGTAACCTATCCAAAAGGAACAAATCTTCTTTTAAATGACTCAAAAATGTGAAAAATATTATTACAAAGATCATCGAAACGTTCATCATATTCTTTTCTTTTTGGTTTATAAGGAAAGAGAAAACTTATTACTCGCAAATATCTTATATTTCGAAGAACGATTGACCTTTATAAGCGGAAGCTTAAATTCGCAAACAGCTTTTTACATTCGTTCATGGGTTTCACGTCTGGAGGCTTTTCTTAGAAAATAAATGTGTCTCTGGCGAGAGTGAGGAGGGACGAAAGGTGGCTGATTGATTAATTGCTTGAGGGGTCAATCGAGACGGGAGCAAACAGAGAAGAACGAAAGAGTATGAAGAACCCTCTATCGATCATCGCGAAGATCCACGAAAACAATTCAGACATTTCCGGCTCAGTGCACGCTCCGTGGGAGGGGTTCACATCTTTATTAAAGGGTGCGAAACCTCACTCAATGGTCTCTTCGACGCGCAATGCTCTCTCGTTGTTAGAGAACAGAGAAATAGTGTGCGCAATGAAGAGGCCATTGAGTGAGGTTACGCTCCCTTTAATTTCATAATCGAAAAATAAATCGATAAAATGTTGTTTTATGTGCGTAATATGCCTTTTGCACGATGCATTATATGGTGATCCCCACGCGCCTCCCCCCTTCAGTGCAGGGTTAGTTAAGACCTCCCCACTGTCAATTATTCCTTTTTTCAATCTTCCTTTTCTCCTAAACTGCTACTGTATCATAATCCAGAGTAATATCGCTATGTTATTGTTAGCGACGGGCATCCATCGATCCCCTCACGTCATCTCATTTCCTGTAATGTGTGTATAATATGATGGAATAAAGAATAAGAATAAGGTGATGTAACAGATGAGATTGACAATGAGTATCAGTTCGTGATTTGTAACGAAATCGTTAGAACAAAGATTAGAGAGGATTGTTTAACTGATCATGTTTAGTTATCAGTTATTTTTTCCTGATGACGTCTCTGACCTCTTTTACCCTGCTTACGACACACAACGATAAGTTGAGCAAACAGCGTTAACACGTTAGAGAATTTAGATAGAGTAACCAGAGAGGTAGAGGGATTAGAGAGGTAGAAGAGTAACCGGAGAGGGGGAAGGGTTACTAGAGAGTTGCACGGACAGAGATGTCCGATGTCTTATTTCAGTGATATGTAGTAGTTGTGAGGGGAGAAAGATAAGATCATCCATCAGCACAAGTGATAAGAACCATCCATTGATATGTTTGTCTTGTTAGGCTAAGAATAGATTACCACAGACTAACACACGGAGAACACATACTGTTTCGTAGTGAAGGTATATCCCGGATTCCTGTTCAAACAAGAATATTGATTTTTTCGTCAAATAGGGTATTGATTTTTTAATCTTTTTATTCTTCCACAGTAGCTTGAAAGAAAGACTTGAAGAAGCAGAATGATCAGAAGGAAGACTTTTTTTATTAAATATTGGCGAAATATATTATGAAAACGCATGCAATGCACTCTATTAGTTTCAAATAACATCAAATCAAATCAAATTTTGACAAAACATGCAACATAAAAATATTTAAGGTGATCTATGTGATGTGATATAATCATGTATAACACGTGATGCCTTCTTCACCATGAAAAATCTCCTTTGCTGATGCAAACATCTGATCGAAATATTCGGTGCCTCATCCTGGAAATGAACCTTCCCTGTACTAGACAGACGCTATGCCATTGAGCCAAAGAACCTGATGTACTAACAAGGGAACCATAATGCATTCCCGTGGCGATATGACTAGTGACATATACCATTCGAATCAGTATCCGATTCTGATAAGACACCGTTTATAAGCAATGTCAAAAGTTTAAGAGCTTCGAGAAAATCGATAATGAAAATCGCACAAATCCGAGCCAATTAAGATCAACTCGGCTTTGAGCTCATATCATACGGACCCTTGCAGTGTAGTGGATAAGGCGCTTCATTTTGTAAGTACATGATTCGATGCCTGGTATGCGATACTTTTTTTGCTGATTTTTTCAAGTTCAAAAGCTCAGATCTACCGTTTCATTGTTATCCTTTGTAGATCATTATCGATCGTCTGATTAACCTCTGATCACTTGCTCGCGCGCTTTTGTGTTTGCTTTTAAGGAGTTTCAGCTTCTGATTCGATATGTATCATGGCACAAATGCTAACGGCATAAAAAGTTTATTGCTTTTAATCAGTCTTCGAAAAAAATCAGCAAAAAAAGTATCGCATACCAGGCATCGAACCATGTACTTACAAAATGAAATGCCAGCGCCTTATCCACTACACCACAAGGTTCGGTGAGGTAGGAGCTCAAAGCCGAGTTGATCTTAATTGGCTCGGATTTGTGCGATTTTCATTATCGATTTTCTCGAAGCTCTTAAACTTTTGACACTGCTTATTAACGGTGTCTTATCAGAATCGGATACTGATCCGAATGGTATATGTCACTAGTCATATCGCCATAGGAATGCATTATGGTTCCCTTGTAAGGGTGCACGGCAACTGACTTGCCGATATTGCAGACTACTTGTTCCCGAAATAGCTTACCGGCAATTACAAGTAAAAAACAAGCAAAATTTAATAAAATCGGCTAGCACAACATTACCCGCTTTCATCTACTGCTGTCCATCTCGAAGAATATTCTACTTATGGCCGCATAAGTAACGAAAATTATCGATAATTCTTTCGTCGATGCAATTTCTTCTTGATATTGTTTTTGTTTGATAAATATTGCATTTAAATTATCATTATTGCACTTCGAATTGTAAAGTTCAAAGAACCAAAAGCTTCCGAAATTGAAGAATTTTATAAATTTCGGTAATCACCGATAGTGCCGTTAAAAAAAGCACTTGCCCCACACACCACTGAGCTTCTTTGAAATGGAAAGGTTGATAATGAAGCATATTGAAGAAATAATGTAAAAATTGCAGTTTCAAAAGATTGGTGCCTCATGCTGGAATCGAACCAGCGACCTTCTGTTTACTAGACAGACGCTCTGCCACTGAGCCAATGAGGCGGTTGGAGACAGATTCCACCATCCGCCTCATTGATAAAGAGATCATAGATTAGGTATGAAAAGTGCAAAAGCTTTACGACCACGGTAGGGATCGAACCTACAATCTTCTGCTCCGTAGGCAGACGCGTTATCCATTGCGCCACGCGGCCGGTATCACAGAAGTCCAAGGAAAATCTCTAATGCTCTCAATTCTCTAAATATCCCTTTGCCACCTGTCAATCAATCAATGTGTCGCAAGCAGTGCAAAGATGTTTGATGAGCGATGTCTGGCGCTAGTGACGTCAGCTATTCGCTTTCTGAAACCTTATACAAAGGTAAAGGATATTCCGTTATTCAAGACACACAAAGTCCTGTCGGAGAAAACTGCTAGTCCAATGATAATTCTATTCAGTCCTGAGGGTCTAATCTCTTCTTCGGACCTATGTACTTTACCGCCTGATCTAGTCATTACCAATTACCCTTTCTGGCGCCTTGGTGGTCCTGAGGCGATGTCACGACCGGGAATCGTAAAATAGACAAAATAATGGGTTCATTCTATGCAGAATTTGGACGAAAATCAGTAATAGCAAGCAAAGCAGGTTTTTTTCGAATTACGTGCAATTCCCAAACTAGTCTTGATGCTTTAATTAACTTATACGTAAGAACGCATGATGCGATTATTTTTGATAAAAGGTTTGATGCACGTGAGTTAACATCCGATGCATACGATTGGGTCTGGCATTTCCCAGAAACTGATGAAATAGATGAAGATGGAGATGAATTTATAGCGAATTACCATCCTTAACATAGTATATTTGCATAGATATACATCAGGCGTATATCTATTTATACTGATTATAAGTGTGTATTGTTTATGGATCAAATGCATAAACGAGGGCATACCAAACAGGACCACACAGCGTTTCGTTTCTAAAGAATACTTTGCAATTCATCATTAGGGTGGCGAAAATGATTCATGATTATTCGTCCACTTTAGCGGTCTATAGTGAGTATTCACGGGAGAGGCATTTACGACTGCACTCTCGGCCACAGCGTTTTCATGACTTTCAAAGCAAGAACGACCGCTCAACATACAAATTCTCTCGAATACAATGGTCTCTCCTTTGTCTTGCTTTCGAAGAAAAATGGCTTGGACCAGAATACTGTGCGGCGAATGAGAGGATAGAGGAGAGGTCGATGTGAATGAGTAAAAAAAGCGAGTCGAATGCGAGTCGTAGTGATTTCTCAGCCCTCCGTTCACCGCATTTAATTATTTTTCTTGACTCATTCTCGACTCGCCCAAAAAGCGAATATTCGCAGGGGAGACCGGTCAACTGCCACTTGCCATGAATAAGAGCCCGTTTGCGTAAGAGTCGGACAATCAGCAACGGGATCCCGTACAGCAAAAAAAATAATTTTTGAGATAATAACATTTTTGAGTACCTCTCGATATGTTAGAATACTAGGCAAACCCTCGTTGTATGCAAATTTTTTTTGAGCTCACTATGGAGCTCCAAAGGTGGCCCTTTTTCAGAGTTTTTCGACTATAGCTGGAGATCCATTAAAGGAAACAGAAAAGTCACAAGAGCAACCCTTGCTCAATTTATACGAGGATCATATCGATGATTAGGGTAATATAAAAAAGACGTGTTAGTCGAGAGATACAAATATTATTTTAATTCAACCAAAAAAAAAGTGCAAGCGGAGACGAATAGGGCGCGTGGATGCGGTCATGATAGACTTGCAAAAAATTTTTTGTGATTAAAAACCTCCCGCAAAGCAAGTTATGATTTATTTTTTGTGGGGGTCGATTTATAAATGCGCTAGGTCATTGTGAGTGAGGTGTTCATCTTCAGTGGTACCCCCATTGATTTAGAACAAAAAGTTTATTTTAATATTTAAAAAAGTGTATTTTCTCTTTTTCATTGTTAGTATGCAATGGATATGCCTCGCAATCAGCACTGCAATCTTATTTTTTTATTTATCTTATATTTACGTTTGCTAATGTAACACGATTTCAGAAGATATAATACATCGATGATGGCGACTCCGAAGAAAGAAGCGAATAAAAAATAAAACAAAAATCGATCGACAATGCACATCAAAGATCAGTACATAAAACCTTTGAACGTTAAAGAATGAATAGACCAAACAATCTGAGAACTTCATCCTCTTTCCAACCATATACTTGTTGTTATGTTTTCCGGAGCGCGACCAACAATAAGTACCCTTCCCTTATTAGTCCCTTGCTTCTCCAAATCTTTGCTCGTTTGTGCTTATCAATTGATCGCAGACTCACCTTCACCTCACCTTACTATTCATTCATACCTTCCCACCATCTCTCTCTCCCTATCTATCTATACCAATATTCCAACGCTGAATCAAACATAAAACATCAAAAATCGACCAATAATGATCTGCACAGTAAAGCAAACTTTTGAACTTGGAAATATAGCTAAGGAAAATGGTCAGTCATCGAACAATGAACCAACAAAATTAAAAGCGAGTGCCCTATCCACTACACCACAAGTATCGATGACATGGGAGATGAAAGCCGGGTTGATATGGTCAGATATGTTCATGCCGTCAAAAATTCGAAAATTTACGCTATTTCCTCATCGATTATCTCGAATACCAGAATCTCGGGGCAAGTACATAGACTCCGAACGATTTTGCCTCGCAACTTGCACGAATTGTGGACCAGCCGACTTGACGAGATCATTCCTCCGACTTATTGTAAGTCGAAATCTGAGGTCCTATGTTTCGCCGAGATGGAGGAAAGATTTCGTCAAGTCGGTTGGTCCACAATTCGTGCAAGTTGCACAATCGTTCGGAGTCTACTTGCCACGAGCTTGGTTCGCTTTCAGAATCGTTTCCGCCCCAACTGGTGCTGTTAGTCTCTTATCTTTCCTTTCCCTTCCCTTTGACACAGCTACAAACCTTTTTTTCTTTCTTCATAATTTCCACCCTACCTCTATCTCTCACTCTACCTATCGATCTATATCAGCATGTCAACCTCGTCTTTATTTCTTACATGATTCGAACATGTTTTGATTACTTCTAACCCATCCTCTTCTTGATCGTCCTGCCTTACACAAAAAAAAGCTCTTTTTAGTTCATCTTTTCATACTTAGTGTTATTCTATGATCTACTCTGGCCACTGTGATATTTGTAATTTTACGATTGTACATGCCTTTCTGTCAATACTTTCACATCGATCAAGAGGAAATAAACAATTCCCTGCATACGATCCCAAGAGAAATAATTCCCAGTAATATAATGGAATAATTCAATTATATTACTGGGAATTTTTTTCTTTTCCTTATTTTTCAACTTTTCTTGAGCTCCAGATTTGTAATTTAGATGGCACGAAAGGCGATTGGCATTGATCTTGGAACTTCTTATTCATGTGTAGCTTACACTGATGATAAGGGAGATGTCAAAGTAATATCGAATAATTGGGGTTGGTTGCATTGTCATCATGAGATCCATGATATGCTACTCTGGCACTATTTCAGAACACTGAACAAGCTTAAATATACTGTAGAAATGTCTCGTATAAAAGGCCCTTTCCTTCGTGTCTATTTTATTTCTGGCCATCTTTTGGACTGGTCCGGTGTTCTGTTCTGTAGTGGGGCCGCTAATCTTACTTTTCACTGACATCTTAAATTTGCTTTTCTCAGGAAATTATATTACTCCTTCTTTGGTGAACTTTGAAAGTAAGGTCGCCACAGTTGGTGAAGGAGCAATCGAGAAAAGGGGAACCGATGCGAAGAATACGATATTTCGTATGTTGATATAGCCACTAGGTCGGATGAGAACCGATGAATGATAACTGACTGGATGAGAACTATTTGCTAATGAACAGACAAATTACGCAAATAGTTATTATCCAGTTGCTTCTTATTCATTGGTTCTCATCCGACCTAGCGCCGTTAATGTATTATTAAATATTTTAAGTTTATATGTATTTATGTTTAAGAGGTCAAACGATTTATGGGCCGTAACGCCAATGATGAAACGCTGAAGCAGAGAAAATGGCCGTTTGAGGTACTGTACAGTTTATTGATTATGTTAGCTCATGCAATGGTGTATTTGTCAATCAATCAATCAATCAATATTTGTAGATCATAGCTGATGAAAAGGGATCTGCCAATATTCGTGTGACTCCATCAGATTCCAATGGTCAATCTGTTACATATTGTCCAGAGCAAATCTCAGCTCACATTATACGTCATATGAAGGTATTGACTTCCATTGATCTTAAAGCGACACCCGAAGCTAATTTGAAACTCTCCGCTCTGGCCACACTCTTTCGCTTTCTTTGTCTGCGAGAGAGTATTGCCAATGCGGAGAGTAAATTTAGCTTGGGGTGTGCCTTTAAACAATATATTGTCCGTATAAAGTGTTCTTGCATAAGAAAATGTCAAAAATACCAATAGATCGGGTGTAAAAGTAACACTCGGAACCAAATATTTCACCTGCACTCACTCGACTTCCACACGACTATCATTCCACGAACGCACACCTAACCAATCTGCCCTTCACCGCAGTCATTTGGTACTGATACGAAAGCATTTATACTAGAGAACTCTCATTGCGGACACTCTCGTACAAAGAAAACAGAAAGCAAGAGATTTTAAACGCCCAATATTGTATTATATTATTTTTATTTGTTTATATGTCATAGGAAATAGCCGAGAAATGGATTGGAAATGATGTCACTGATGCAGTGATTACTGTTCCTGCTAACTTCTCTGATCTACAAAGACAGGTTCTTCTTGATTTATACTTATTTATCGATTTATTGATTTTTTAGGCTACGAAAGATGCTGGTAGCATTGCTGGATTAAATGTTCTTCGTATTATTAATGAACCTACCGCTGCGGCTCTTGCCTATGGAGAAGGAAAAGAAGATACACAAACGAGGTTTATCAGAAATACTATATTTATTTTATCATTGAACTTTTTATGGCAGCAATGTGTTTATAATAATCGACATTTTCTAAATACATTTTAAAAGAATATAATAAATATGCAATTATTCAATTGTTTCTAGGAAGCTTCTTGTCTATGATCTTGGAGGAGGAACTTTCGACGTATCGATCGTTGAAATGAAAGGAATGAACGCAACGGTTAAATCTACTGCCGGATTGACGTATCTTGGCGGAGAAGATTTTGATTATCGATTATATGAAGAAGCCGTCGCCAGGTTGACCGATATGAGTTAGTTCTCCATTTTTAAATTATCGTATCGTACGATAAACAAATTTCGCCCCATTTTACAAACTATTTGTGAAAACAACAAACAGTTTGTAAAAGTTTGTTGTTTTTACAAACTCGTCAAAATATTCGCTCCTCGCGGTGTGAATGAATTTTTCATTGCTTATTTTTGCATGAAAATGATATTTTAATCAATTTCCAATCGTAAAATAATGAAAACAATGTACTTTGATGCTCGAAACATTTTTTTCCTTTATTTGAAAAGTCAGTTAGCGATCGAGCTATCTTGAACAGCATAACTATAAACTACAATTTCATTTTGTCCAGCTCGTTGGCTCATTGTCAGTTTCTTGTTTTCTCCATTACTTGCTCTTCATGTGCTTATAATTTCGTTATTTTGTTTCTAAATGGGTTGTACACAATTACTTCCAGGTCTACTAACGTCGATCACTCACGGAGTAAGAAGGTCAACGCGGGACAAGGGTCAACGTCTGCTGTTACCATATCAGAGACGTTTTTCTTCCATTTATTAGCATTTTCTTTCTCACTTTCTCCTTATTTCACTTGGATATATTGTAGAATGTATGGTACTGTAGACATGGTACTTTGTGTTTCCTTTGAGGTACAGCGGTGGATGTCTTTGAGTCGTCCTGCCCCGTCGAACTCAACGTCTTTGTCGTCGAGGTTGGTATCTATCCGAATTATTAACTCAGTTTTTGTGCTTATCTGTATGCAATAATGAGAGGCGTGCAAGGATTTTTCGGCGAATTTCATAAATTTCTGCGGGTAGGCATTCGTTTTGCAATTTGGGGCACAATTGTACAAAAAAGGATGGTTGAAGATTACATCTACTCTAATCCATGCCTACACGGATTCTCTGTTACTAATTCAATCATATTTCAGAGTACTCTTCAATATCTTCACTTGCTAATCCATCGACACGCGTGAGGTCAGCTGAATACGGTTGGTATCAATCCATGGTCATACATTTTCAGCGGACTCACAGGATTGTTTTATATAGTGGGCAGATTTTAAAATAAGGTGGATCGATTTCGAAAAATCGTTATTTTTCGCTTAGATTGTAAGCTTTCACATAAAAAATGAGCCTTATAAAGTGTGTCAATCCTCACATTGTGAGGGCATGAAAATGTATGATCTATAGTACAAAACTAATTTTGCCACAGCAATTTCCGTTGTCTAACTATTGAAATATTAGTATGGTCCGCCGAAATCTGAACAGCTATTGAATACAAAATATCAATTTTATTGCAATAAATAGTTTTTTTTTCAGCTGTATAAAACCGTCAACGATGTCGCAATGAGGTGATATCTTCCTCGCTTCTGTTGTTGTCATTCATTTATTCACATTCACTCATCTTATATTGGTCTGTTGGATAAAGTGTGTGCTGAGCTTCGGTAGTTCATAAATGAATATATTTTATTTTAAAGGGAGCTTAACCTCACTCAATGGTCTCTTCGACGCGCAATGCTCTCTCGTTGTTAGAGAACAGAAAAATAGTGTGCGCAATAAAGAGACTATTGAGTGAGGTAACGCTCCCTTTAAAAATGAACAATTCTTGAAAGGACCTCCGATCGTCCGTAAGACGCTGTCACATCTTCCTCGGGATACGAACTACTCCATTAGGAACACATATAAAATGAGATATAGTAATTACAAAAAAATTCGGATAGATACCAACCTCGACGACAAAGACGTTGAGTTCGACGGGGCAGGACGACTCAAAGACATCCACCGCTGTACCTCAAAGGAAACACAAAGTACCATGTCTACAGTACCATACATTCTACAATATATCCAAGTGAAATAAGGAGAAAGTGAGAAAGAAAATGCTAATAAATGGAAGAAAAACGTCTCTGATATGGTAACAGCAGACGTTGACCCTTGTCCCGCGTTGACCTTCTTACTCCGTGAGTGATCGACGTTAGTAGACCTGGAAGTAATTGTGTACAACCCATTTAGAAACAAAATAACGAAATTATAAGCACATGAAGAGCAAGTAATGGAGAAAACAAGAAACTGACAATGAGCCAACGAGCTGGACAAAATGAAATTGTAGTTTATAGTTATGCTGTTCAAGATAGCTCGATCGCTAACTGACTTTTCAAATAAAGGAAAAAAATGTTTCGAGCATCAAAGTACATTGTTTTCATTATTTTACGATTGGAAATTGATTAAAATATCATTTTCATGCAAAAATAAGCAATGAAAAATTCATTCACACCGCGAGGAGCGAATATTTTGACGAGTTTGTAAAAACAACAAACTTTTACAAACTGTTTGTTGTTTTCACAAATAGTTTGTAAAATGGGGCGAAATTTGTTTATCGTACGATACATGTAAAAATCATTGTATCATGAACGGTGTGAATGGATCTGAAAGGATCAGGCCGATCAAGCAAATTATGAGCGATTTTCGTTACTTTGCTTTCATTTTCGTTATTTCTCTTTCTTTTCATCCGTTCAGATCCATTCACACCGTTCATGATACAATGTTTTTTACATGTACGATAATGGTTAAATTTTATTTTTTTAATATTTACGAAATTACTATTTTTAAATATTTTAAAGATGTCGATGTAGTAGGAGGGGATTGGAATTTGATGAAAGCTTGTGAACAAGCAAAGAGAACCCTATCGAATACTAAATCAGCTCGAATTGAGTATAAAGGGTTAGTTATTTTCTTGTTTATTATTTTTTTTCTTTTTAGTGTGTACAGAAAAGAAAATAATGGTCAGTTAACTTCTCCATAGAGTACACCAGACTCAGGTGTTTCCAAACTATCTAGAAGTCTATTTAAACTATGTCACTGACTGGAAGTTTACTACAAGTGAAAGAACATTTGACGAAATGCATTCCAGTATTATACAGGGTGCGCCAAAATTACCCGAACTGATTTCACCATTATGATTCCCAGGCCCCCAATGCAAATGCGCAACCCCTATTGCAGCATCATGACGAGTGATCATTGGCCACTCCCTAATCAAGGTTTCAAGTCAGTTAGTCAAGTCTCTAGTAATGGGGAAGTAAAGTCGACTGCGACCCCTCATTCTCAAGTGTACAAGGTAGATTGTCATAGTTCATCAGCTCGGCTTTCACGAGTCGGCTGTATCCGATACCGGTATCGTGTACCAAGATCTTGGTACTGACAAGGAACGTCCGGGTAGAGGTAGACCGATTTCAGTTTCCACCGCTACGAACCGAGATCTCATCCGAAAGATGGTGTTTCGAAACCACAAGTTTACGATCTGGAGACTCGATATCTCGAACACTTCCATTCTTCATCTCCTCAGGTCTCAGCTGACTCTTCTCCCTTACAAGTACAGTAAACTGTTAGAACCGAATGAGCGACAGATCAAGCTCCGCTGAGAACGGTGACCTCAACTTTTTATGCGTTGTGCTAGGTCCGCGCACTTCAGCACGATGTTCAGCGAAGAGAATATCCTACCTTCAAAGACAACCTGAATATCGAGAACAACAGAATTATTGCCTCTCATCTTAAAGAATCCTACAAGACGGCTGGGGTCATGGGTCATATCAGTCTTCCACAATACGCCAAGATTTTTACTGCTGTTTGCCCAACCGGAAAGTCCACTCTTGTTTTGCCACTCCATGCGTCTAGATCAATAAGGCATATTTTACCAAGCACATCCTCGAAGACGCGCTTCTACTCCGATACCATACCCACTTCGGTCAGGACCACTAGACCTTTCGGCAAGATTCTGTCGTCAATGACATGACAAAGTTGACCCAGTCGTGGTTTTTCACCCATGTACTCGGCAAAATCCATCACATTGAATTACTTCCGAACTCCCCCAATCTCAACCTCCTCGACTGCAGTGCTTGGAGGTGTTGTAGGCCAAGATGTCCTCTATCAAGCACCAGAACCTCGACTCCCTCAGTGCTCCGCTTCTCAAGGCATGGGACGAACTCGATGACAACTACTTGCGGGAATCGGCAGTCGCATATGAGAAGAGACTCATGGCTTGTGTCAGAGCTAAAAGAGACCACGGCGAGATTCGCTAGTACACTACTGCTGCCCATATTCTTGATAAGCTTTACCATGAACCATATCACTCAGGTCACATTTCCAAGGGGAGATTCATATGGAGACAACAGTTCGGGTAATTATGGTGCACCCTGTACACCACTTGCAGTAAACTTACGGCTAACTAAAAGTAGACTTGCAAGTATACTTCAAGTGGGAAGGATAAGTAAACTAATAGTGTTGAAATACCAGAGGACAACTTGATTACAGAAAATGTAGATGTGATGTTAAAGACCGCTACACATCGTTGATAATCACTGAAAAAATCTTAACAGCCCTAATATTTGAAGCGCTTCATTCAATATCACTGTTGATACTTTCAACGAATTATGCGATGATTTATTCGAGAAGACCATTCAATGTGTTGATGATGCACTTGAACAAGCTAGATGTAAAAAGGTTCATTTTCAATTTTTTAAAAATTTCTCACAAAAAAGTTATACAGCATTAGTTATACAAGGTAGATTACAAGGAAGCCTAGCGACTGTGGCGCCGAATGATGTATATATCGTAATGAGGACATTTTAACAATTAAAGCGGCACCCCAAGCTATTTTGAAACTCTCCGCTCTGGCCACACTCTCTCACTTTCATTGTCTACGAGAGAGTATTGCCAATGCGGAGAGTAAAATTAGCTTGAGGTGTGCCTTTAAGGAATAGCGATCATAATTACACAACTTTAATAACAGAAATATTTTAACGTGCTAAAGCTTACAGTCCGGGAGCTAGTAAACACAGAAATATACGGCATAAAGAAATACGGGAATTTGCTTCCTTTGCTTGAAATGCCTTTGGCTTTGAATTTGTGTTACCCGTTTTATGCTTATATCAATAATATTTAAAATTAATGTTTTTTAAATTAAATAATTAAATATCTTTAGACTGATATTGATGATATTGTTCTCGTTGGTGGATCTTCACGTATTCCCCGTATTCAACAACTTCTATCCGATCATTTTGATGGAAAACATAAACTTCGGTTTGACATTCAGCCTGATCACGCCGTTGCTCACGGAGCAGCGCTATTGGTACACGTATTTTATTCTGTGGCCATTTGCATGAACAACGGAAAACCGTTTTCAGTGAAAATGTGACGTCATTAGCGTAGGGGGAGTCGTTTTCCAAAAAACCCCGGCTACACTAATGACGTCACATATTCCCGGAAAGAGGTTTTCCGTTGTTCATGCATACGCCCACTGTATATTATAAACTATTACTAGAGTACATTTCGATGCGTTAATGAAATATATTTCGCATTTAATGTACATGGTGCACGTTAAAATTTTCCAAAATAAACATTTTTAAAAATCTTTATCAATTAAGAAAAAGCTGCGCAGCGTGAGGCCATGCCTCGAGGTGCCTTTAGAAAAAAAGCTAACGCGGCGGCTAACGTGCACCACTGTACACTATTCAGTCCCTCACTAACATAATCATCTATTTACAGGCCTATAGTCTGGCGAATGGCTCGATTGTTCCATCTTCTTCTATTAGTTCATCCAAAAAACAAAAAAGTTCCATCAAATTATCCGATGTCACTCCTCATTCATTGGGAACGGATATGGTTGACGATCAATATGATATTGTCATCTTTCGTAATACTCCCATTCCCGTCTCCGCTTCTGTCACACACAGTAATTACAGCGATAACGTCTCAATGATACGTGTTAAGGTTATTTAATAATTAGGAAAATTAAAAATATTGCTATGCTGTTCTGCAGGTGCTTGAGGGTGAAGAGGCAAAGGCATCTCAAAATCGTTTATTGGGTCGATTCTTTCTCAAGACAGTCCCGAAGCAGAGCTGTGAGAATAAGATTAAGGTTAGTTGATATTCTTTTTATTTGTCGTTTGTTTGATGATCGTCCATCTGAATATACTAATTTAATTGTCGTTTCAAATGTTGTCACATCTTTGGATATATGTAATATAACTAACCTATATACAGTCCCGCACGTTCGCGCTCCCTAAACGCGGGCCCCCGCGGCCCGCGGGGGGGCATCATGCCGCATCGATGAATAATTTTTTTCAAACATCTCATTGGTTGTGATCGTTGTATCATCAGATAATATTAATATCACCGCAGAAACGAAAATTTTTGGTTGAGTGTGGACAGCGTCGCACGTTAGCCCTCCCTAAACGCGGCAGGTTGCGCCCCCCCCCCCCCCCCCGCGGCCCGCGGGGGGCCGTATCATGCCTCATCGATGAATAATTTTTTTTAAACAATTCGTTGTTTGTGATCGTTGCATTATCAAATAAGGGTGCGGACATGATGATGCAACAATCGCAACCAATGAAATGTTTGAATAAAAAATTTATTCATCGATGCGGCGTGATGCGGCCCCCCGCGGGCCACGGGGGGCCGCATTTAGGGAGCGCGAACGTGCGGGACTGTAAATATTTTTTAAAATTTACATTTTATGAGCATGCAAACCAACCCCTCTATTAATATTGTTAATTTAATGGTGAATTAAATTAAATTAAATTACATTACTTCAGATCAGATTCAGTGTCGATTCGGACGGAATTCTCACAGTGGATGCCGTTGATGAAGATACTGGTAATGCTAAAGAGATTACAGTACGAAGTGTAAGTGTCATACTTCCATATTAGATGATCTACTATGACATATCGAACGATTCCATTTAAAATGATTCCATGTATTGCATATAATTCCAAATATTTTTTTTATAATTCCCTAATCATCCATAACTCCATATATATTTTCCATTTTCCTCTTTCATTTGGCCAGTAAGGTGTTTATGAATGCACATTTGATGGAATAAATAAATAAATAAATAAATAAAAATAGAGAACTTCTTTTCCAGAGCAGACTGACACCTTCGGAACGTGAACAAATGATTAGAGACGCTCGTAAATTTTCTGAAGAAGAAAAAATTGAAATAACTAAGAGAGAAGCTCGATCCACAGTTAGTATTTCTAAAACTAGAAATGCTAGCAAAGTCGCTGAAGAAGACAAGGCTATGAGAGAAGCTCGTTCCACATTCAGTATGTCTAATAATAATCCTCATTCGTGCAAATGCGCGTCCGGTACTAGCATGAAAGAAGTTAAAATGATAAAAAAGTCGTGCTGCACGAATTTTACTCTTTTTTTCGTACAAAGGCGTGCTTTTGGGCATAATTTTCAAGCTCTTGGTAGTGTTATGTTGGTTGTTTTTTTAGACCGCTTCCTCAACGAAAATGAAAGAGAATGAGACGAATGCACTAGTTTGCTCGAATTTAAAACAAATTATTATCTTAAAGTCGTGCGCACGACTTTTCATTCATTTTTATTTTGAAATTCATTTTGCACAACTGCACATTTGCGGATCGTAATGTCTAATCTCTAATTATTGGGGATATTGATTGTTTTTGTTCTAGACGAGGCGCTGATGAGAATGAAGTTAGGAATTCAGTACGTTGAATCAGAAGATGCTTTAGACCTTATGAAAGAAATGATTGATAGAGAACAAAATTGGATCGATACTAATCAGGTATTATACATATGGCTGATACTTCATTATATCGATCTTAATATTCATTTTAAGATTCACGGTAAAGAAGAGATCATTAGTCATGTTAATATGATCAATGCAATGATGAGCAAGTTTTACATGTAACTAATCAATATTCATTTTGATGAAGACAAATTTCATTGTTTCATCTCCTGTCGTTTGTTGTAGATATGTAGTTTGTTATTTTGCTCTTTGACCTCGCGAAGTAGTGTTTCTTTTATCTTGCTGAATAAAATTTTTTGATACATGATTTGCACGACTTGTTAGCATGAGATCCAAATCCAGTTCTGGGGGTGAACCAACTTCGGCAAGTCTTCGAGGTCGTGCTCCTCCTTCTTGAACAATTGGTGTCATTTGCTCACCATTTGATGGTCGACTATCTTCTCGACGCACAAGAGGTTGCTTTGGTTTTCCACATCCGTCCCTTTCAAATTCCAATTACAGGAATAAGGGACTCACGAAAAGGTGAGATATGATGAAGGTGAACTACTGACTAGGGAATAGGGGACTAGGGAGGGAGGGACTAGGGAAGGGAAGAAAAGAAACCATTCCCTAGTGAGAGAAGGTAACAGCCGCCATTGATCGTGGTCAATACTATTGACTTGTGCGCCAAGTTGAATGAATGCATGCGAGTGAGAGATGTCCACTCTCTCTAATCCTTCCATATTTAATTTAATTTAATTTATCATACATCAATAAGATGCGACAACATTTGAAATAACAGATAAAATATATACATAAAATACATATGGACTTATTAGGTTGGTTAGAAAGTCCGATACATTTTTTGGTCAAACTTCTTTATCGTACATCTCAGTAATAGACAATCGAATGATCATAGATATTGGCCATCATCAGCGATGACCTTCCTCCATCTCCCCTGCAGGGCCCGTATCCCAACTGCGTACCACTCCGAGGACTTAGAGGCAAAGTACTGGGTGAGGGCGTTTTTGAGGTCGGCCTCGTTCTTGAAATCGTGTCCATCGAGATGACGTTGGAGGTCGGAGAAGAGGTGGTAATCAGAGGGGGCAAGGTCCGGGCTGTAGGGTGGGTGGGGAAGGATGGACCAACCGTACGACAATAGCTCGTCCTTGGTCTTTTTCGCGGTGTGTGGTCTGGCATTATCATGTTGAAATGATATTTGAGCTGTCCTTCCCCAGGCGGAATCGAGATGGGATTTCAGGGCACGGAGTTGGCGAATGTAGACATCGGCGTCTATGGTGGTACCAGGCTTGAGCAGCTCCCAATACTCAATGCCACGGACAGACCACCACACGGATAACATTTGTTTCTTGCCATGGATTTCGGCATGAGGGACGGGGGCTGGGGTTACGCCGGAACTGAGCCACGCGACCTTACGTTCAACGTTAGAATACATCACCCACTTCTCATCGCCAGTCACGATTCGATCGAGCCATTCGAACCGGCGATGGGAGGTGAGGAGTTCCAATGACGTGTCGACTCTCCTCTGACGGTCGAAATCGGTCAGGGTGTGGGGTAGCCATCTTCCAAACTTTTTAGTTTTCCCGATTGATTCCAGCCCATGAACAATTGTTGCATGTACCTGCTCCAGTTCGCGTGTGGTCTGGTAGGGGTCCTTCTCCAACGTAGCTCGCAAGAGGTCCAAATCCAGTTCCCGTGGACGACCCGACCTCGGTTTGTCTTCGATGTCATATTCTTCTTTCTTGAATGACTGATACCATTTGCTCACCATGTAATGGCTAATTGACTTGTCACCGTAAACGGTGTTTATTTGGTTTTCCGCGTCCTTCTCGTTCAGCTTCGAGAAGTACAGGAATATAAGGACATGACGAAGGTGAAGAACAGAAGGAAGAAAAATAGCCGCCATTCCTCGCTGGCAATACTATTGACTTAGGGGACTAGTGAAAAAGAGTGAGAGACCTTCACGCTCTCTAACCCTCCCATGGGGGATTACGTCAGATGTTTACGCGAACAGCGACAACACGGCAAAAATACCCTCAAAATGTATCGGACTTTCTAACCAACCTGATATAAGTCAGATGTTTACGCGATACAGCCACAACGCAGAAAAAAACACCCTGAAAATGACCCGAATTTTCTAACCAAACAGATCGATAACATTCTATCAATGAATAACAATGATTCGCTTCCTAAAAGTTGGAGATTACTGTAGTCACTGCAGTATAAGTGATGGATTAAGTGATTATGGTTAATAATAATAATCATAATAATATTTTATTCCTTCAAATGAATGCTTGGGCTTGGGGAACAGAGAATATCTGATAGATAAGTATTGTGAAGGATGTCAGTCGCCAAGGCGAATCGGTTAAGACATTTTTTTTGTTTATTTGACACACTCGTGTCAGGTGAGACAGCAAATACAGTACCGTCCAAAAGTATACCAAAAAGTACATTTTTCGTCATAACTTTTTTCAAACTCAACCGATCATGTCCAGATTTTCAGGGATTATTTTGAGAGTGTTTTTACGTGTTTTTCACAAATAAACACCCCGGTTGAACTCTTAGGTAAAATTAATTTCGAATTTATCAAAAGTCATAAAAGTGAGATTTTCGTTTTCTTCGATTTCTTCCGAGTTTCCCGATTCATTGCGCTACCAATGTGTGTTATATAATTTTAAAACCATGTCACGGTCTCTTGGGGGCAATATTCCACCGATATCCGAATGAGAATCCATTCGTCGTTGACGTCAGATGGCTCCGTCCGCAGTCGTCTGTTTCGATTATGCCCAAGGTCAGTAAAACTCCAATCCGTGCCCAAACTATGAAACTGACTAATGGACGTACTCTCAAGACGACCACGACATCTTATCATCTGATTACCCGTGTCACGATGGAAAACTAGAGGCTCACCGCAATGGACAAAAAGCGAGAACTGGTAGAATTTTACCAAATTTAGATATGTAAAGCCTCTAACTTGGGTGAAAAGACGTTTGAGAGAAGGAAATAGGTCTCTAAGATATTTGCGTAGTCCTCCTTCTTCATAATTTCCTTCACGCGGTCCAGGGGACCAACCCCAACTACCGAGAGATAACCCCACAAAATCAACGGTACTCCTCCAAGCTTCAAGGTGAGCAGCTGGTAGTTCCCATCAAATCTAGTGTTAACCGGATGACGAAAATGATCTATTTCCACCGTACCAATCATCAGAAACTTGTTTTCGTCTGAGAATACGGCCTACTACCACTGTTGTGGGGTCCAATGCAGGTCGTCGATGTTGTGGGGTTGTTTCTCTGTAGATGGGGTTTGTCCCCTGGACTAAATGAATGGAATTATAAAGAAGGGCTACTGCGTCAATATCCTGTAGACCCATTTCCTTCCCTCAAACATCTTATCAGCTAAGTTTAGAAGCTTTAGGTACCCTAATTTGTTGAAATACCACCGTTTCTTGCTTAGTGTCCGTTGCATTGAGCGTCGGATTCTCCTTGTAGATGCGGACAATCAGATAATCAGAGGTCGTAGTCGTCTTGCGAGGTCGTCCATTAATCTTCTTCATTGTTTGATCATAGATTGGAGCTATGTTGACCTTGTGGATGGTCGAAATAGACACCCGGAAATACTGTGAGAGGGTGACTGCGGACAGTCCCATTTGACGTCAACGAAGAATGGATTCTCATTCGGATATCGGTGGAATATTGCCCCCAAGAGTGCGCGACATGGTTTTAAAATTATATAACACACATTGGTAGCGAAATGAATCGGGAAACTCGGAAGAAATCGAAGAAAACGAAAATCTCACTTTGTGACTTTTGATAAATTCGAAATTAATTTTATCGTAAGAGTTCAACCGGGGTGTTTATTAGTGAAAAACACGTAAAAACACTCTCAGAATAATCCCTGAAAATCTGGACATGATCGGTTGAGTTTGAAAAAAGTTATGACGAAAAATGTACTTTTTGGTATACTATTGGACGGTACTGTACATCAGTTACTATGGTATTTCCAAACTAAGAGTTTACTTACGTGACGTCACAGACTAGAAGTTTACGGCTAGTTTACTAGAAGTGAAAGAATATTTGACGAAATACATTACAGTATATACACCACTTTCAGTAAACTTACGTTTAACTAGCCGTAGACTTGCAAGTCTACGGCTAGTTTGAATGATAAGTACACTACTAGTTTGAAAATACCAGAGTATAGGTAAAATAGCACTAATAATATTGGGGAAGGTAACAGGGGTTCTTCAAGATGGAGTCCCGCGAATGTTCATGTATCTCTCTTATGCGAATGTTAAGTGATATGCGAGAAGTTAGCGCGGCCACTCATCTATCCCATTGCGCAGTGGCAAACGTTCGCAGTCATTACCCCCTTTGTCGCGAGAAACTATTGCCAAATTTTCCCACTTTCAAAATTACGCCTTTCCCTGCATGGACCTGATCTTTCGAGGGACCCCACCTTTAATAGATTTTTATAAGATCGCCGGTGTTTCGGAAAATTTAGATAGAGTACACAGATCAGGCGTGTGCGAGAAAAAAAATCGAGAAAAAAATTCTCGAACGAAAATTCTCGAATTATTTTTTCGATCATGACTTTTCTCACGTTTTCATCAATAACAACATTTATCGGTGATAACATAGTCCATATCAAAGAATGACAGTGAATAAAATCATGAAACCGGAATATTTTAGGGTATGGAAACCCTCCAATATTAACACTGAGAGAACGAAGAGAATTGAAGTTCTAATTTTCAATGTACACTCAATAATACAATGCCATATCGTAGTAAGAGCAATTTGACTCACTAATTTAATTAATCACATATTTCACTGTTTGCGGAAGTTTAATGCTATTAAATTAATCAAAGAATTTAACTTCCACAAACAGTGAAATTAATTTTAAAGATGGAGGTTCTCGAATGTCTATGCAAATGTATAACATATTTGTTATGCAAGGGACACGTGATATGCAAGAAATCAGTACGACCATTCATTAATCCAGTAGCGCTGTGATAAAAGTGCTCACTAGTTAGCGTAACGTCGCGCGTTCGAAACCTATTGCAGAACTTTCCTATTTTCAAAATTTCGCGCCTTTGCTTGAACAATCAAGGATGATCCATTCATGATTCTAGCCATCAATAAGCTGAATTAGCACAAAATAATTTATGTAATATGTAATTATAAAAATAATAATAATAACGTATGTCAGGGCTGGGACAAAAAAATTATTTCGACCAAAAAATATTTTTGTTTGGATCCAACAAAAAATTTTCTCAACGAACAAAACAAAACAATAAAATTTATTTTCCCCATTGTTCGGAGAGAAAAATAACTTTATTTCTTGTTGGCTTTCCTTTGAATAGCAACTGCTCTTTATTCAGAGTCAAAAATTGTTAAAATTAACAACTAAAACAAACATAGAAGCTAAATTCGTTATCGATTCGTTATCGGCATCATTTAATTGATTAGTTAAAGAAGGGGAATCAGGAAATTTAGGATGCGCTATAATCGTGAAAAACATGGGACCAATAATGTTACATTCTGTTCTCTGATAGGTTCGAGAGGCTAAAAGCGTAGCACGTTTAGCTCAGTGGTTAGTAGTCAGTGCTTGTATTTATTCCCATTTGCAATTTTCTATATATCCATCTTTCAAATTCGAAAACGCGCATTGTCCCTGGCATTTCCTTGGTGCAACAACCAACTTTCTGCTCGGATTACGGTATTCCGGGGCATCTATATTTTTAGAGAATATTTTTTTAGAACACGAAATTTATCTTGCAAATTGACAACAAATTTAACGGAGTGAATTTGAAACGGGACTTCAGAGAAGCATCAACAATGAATTTCAACAATGATGAACCAACAATAATTACATGAGAAGCTTCTCAACATCCTCCTTGATCTTACGGATCTGAGATTTGAGCTGAGATCCTTCATTGTGCGTGATTGAACACGCGATAACAGGACGAGTAACACCGCAGGCACGTCAGAGAGCGGCCTTGCTCTTTACAAACACGTACGGTACGTTCTTGTCTTCACAAAGAAGAGGAAGATGGAGAATAATCTCGAGCGGCTCAGCATCAGCAGCCATTACGATCACTTCAGAAATACCGCGGTTGAGCGTCTTCGTGGCTTCGTTAGCTCCCTTTTTCAGTTGCTTGTAGTTCATGGCTTGCTGAACAAGATAAAGAAGCTTCTGGGAGAGAGCAGTATCGGCCAGAGGATAGGCCTTGGGATTGACTCCTTCATTGGCCATATTTCAGATCACGTAGGTAGAAGCTCAAACTTGGGTAATTATTGGTTTTGTATTCAGGGAGATGTGATCTAAAGTCCTGCCTGACCAGTTTGGGCACGAAAAAAACGTGAGGGTCCCCTTCGTTATCATTCTTCCGTAATATTACACTCACCAAAACTGTCTTGAAGTAAAAAATACCAATAAAACTGTTCCCAAATTAACTTTTCAAGTACATTTATGTTAATTTTCTTTATCCTTTTTTTGTTTTTTTTGTTTTTTTTTGCAGAAAAACCGAACAAAAAAAAAACAAACAAAAAATTCTCAAAAGCCCAAAAAAAAAACAAAAAAAAACAAAAAACAAAAAAAATACCAAACAAAAAATCCCAGCCCTGAAGTATGTAGAATAACTTTTGCTACATATATGTCTGTTTTCACAGTTTGTTCACGAAAATATTCGTGGGACTCCACCAAGTTAAGTTTTTTTGTTAATAAATCTATTTTCAGTTTTTTTCAAAAATATTAGTTTTTTTTTAAATATTTTAAAAGAAATGCGCACCCCTGTAGTAGAAATTTACAGTTGATGAATCATTCGTGACCCCATTCAATCTTTATTTATTTCTCGTTTCAACTATTGATCACCTCTTTCGTGTTGCTGATAGCATAACGGAGACTATAAAAGATAAGAAGTGGATAAGGTGAGTGCTTTGAAAGGAAGAGGTTAAGTGGAGAAAGGGTGAGGAAGGGTGAGGAAGGGAGAGGGAGAAGGGAAAAGGGAGAGGGAGAGGTTATCATTATTTCTTTCTGTCATTACTCTTTGCTTACAATGCCATCAAAAATGATACTATTGATAGTAAATTTTGGCGCTAAGTCGGATGATAACAGATGAATAAGAACCGACTGGATGAGAACTATTTGCATATGAGAGACAAGCGCTATTCTGGTATTTTAAAACTTGAAGTATACTTCCACTTTCGCTTTAAGTAGACTTGTAAGTCTACTTCAAGTAAGACGCAAGTCTACTAAAAGTGAACAGGTGACGTCACTCACTTGAAGTAGACTTATAGTAAACTTCAAGTCACGTATTTTAAGTAGACTTAAAGTTTTGAAATACCAGAATAATGGATAGGCAAATTATACAAATCGTTCTTATCCAGTCGGTTCTTATTCATCGGTTCTCATCCGACCTAGTGCCGGCCATACCTTATTGATGCATAAGTGTATTTAGTATTTGTTGAAGCATTGATTTGATCATTAGTGATTAGTGATTTTAATGCAACTTCTCCATTCATCACACAGAGAAAAAGTGTGCTCCACAGTAGAGTTGGCTATTCGGGTGTTGCGGGCCGGCAATGCCTAGCGCGTTATGCACTGTTACATTTGCCTTACGTGTCTACGCCGTAACCCCCTCCGCCGCCCGTCCGACGCGACGGAGGGGGTTACGGCGTAGACACGTAAGGCAAATGTAACAGTGCATTAGAGTGAACCATATTCCATAGCGCACAATGCCTGTGGAGTGTTATATTTAACACTTTTTGCGTTAAGAATAACACAAAAAATGTTAAATATAGCACTTCTTGTGTGCTGTGGAGTAAACTTTTTCTCTGTGCGAATCCACTATATGCTACTATTGGTTTAGGTATTGATTATATCTGTAAAATCAATCAATAATCATTCAATAATTGACCTAAAATATCATTAGAAGGTGATATCGATTCAGATAAATAAGGACGTTAAATTGGAGATTATTAACTTCTTGATATTAATGCTTTATGTGTTAAATTCATCGATCCTTTTGATTCTTTTCTACTTGAACTTCTAGGATTCCTCTATCGCAATGTCTGCTTTTCAATCATTTTCGCTACTGCTCTCCAATAATGACCAGTAAAGATCAAAGATCAAATTACAGTAATATGCCTATGCTACGGTATCTATATATATATATAGAATAGATATTTATTAGACTGTTTGTATTTCATTCTCTCTCTCTCTCTCTCTCTCTCTCTCTCTCTCTCTATCTCTTTCTCATGTCTTTTCTCGCTCTCCTACTAAAGTTCATAAAAACTTTTTCAAAATTTTTCGCCATGCACAACATGTTGTGCGAAACAATGTATTCTTGAACAAATGCTGCATAAAATTTATTGTTAGGAAAAATTATATAAATTTTCGGGCATTTCTTCGAGCACATACTGTGCCTAATCAACATAGAATGGCTGTGGGACTTATCTTGATTGTTTTTCGTTTTCCTATTTTTTCGTTTCTCGAACAGTGCGTGTAATCTATTGTTTTAGGATGCCGAAACCCATTGGTATCGATCTCGGTACCACTTTTAGTTGTGTAGCCGTCGTTGATGATAAAAATGAAGTGAGAGTCATCCACAATAGTCATGGTGAGTTTAAGTTATCATACTGAAATTATTGTCACGGTTAGGTCAGATTATTGTGGAAACTTCGTACATTGTTCAGGCCATTATATCACACCTTCGGTCGTCAGCTTCGATACCAGTCTCAATCAAGTTGGCGAAGATGCTGTTGGAAAGAGAGGGACAGACCCGAAGAATGTCGTATTCCGTATGTTTCATGCCCTAAAAACGGAACCAACACATGAGAAAAAAAGTATAAATGAGCTACAACTGAAAGAATAACAGCCAAAAAGAGTCAAATATAACGCATAAAGTGGAGACTATAGACCCACTGAAAAAAGCGTAGCTCATGTACCCCAAATCCTTAAACACAAGGTTTTCAAAGTTTTCCTACGCTTTTTTGTGAGTGTTTCATACCACTGTTATTGTGCTATGTGTCTAGCAGCCGGGGTAGTGGTGTTCCAACACTTTATTTTTATTTTATGTGAACATTCGATATTTTGCAGAGATTAAGAGATTTATGGGAAGACTAGCTAATGATGACTTCTTGAAGAAGAGAACATATCCATTTGAAGTTCTCGCTGATAAAAATGGTATGGCTAATATTCGTGTTTGTGTTAAGGATGTTTATCCTCCTGAGCAAGTCTCATCAATGATTCTTCGTCATATGAAGGTGAGGGTGTGCGATTAACTACTTACAAGGGAATGTTCACAATGCTTACAAGCTTACAAGCTTACAAGAGGGAATGGTTACAAAGGAGGGAGGAAGGGAAAACCAGGGAGGGCTCACATAACCCGAACTCCACCGAAAAGAAGAGCGTATATTAAGTTGAAACGCGCTGATTTCAAATCCGTTTTCAAAATCTGCCAGTTCGATATGCCACAGGTTGTTAAAGTTTTCAAAAAAAAAGATGCACAAAGAGTTCCGTCAGCTGTGGGTAGAACTTGTGTACCTAGTATTGCAACCCATCGCCTTACCCAAATCGACTACCGGTGCTTGCTGAGCACTCGTTAGAGTTCTGCTTAGAGCGAACCTAAAAACGCTTGACAAAATCACACGAAAAAGCGTCCTATGACTTTGACGTCCTGTGACTTCTTTGGCCTACCGAACAAGCAGGTTTTGAAAACGAATTTGAAATCAACGCGTTCGACTTAATATACCCTCTTCTTTTCGTGGAGATCGGGAGATGTGAGCCCAGATCATTTTCATGCATCTTCTGCTCCTTTAGGAAATCGCTGAAACATTTCTCGGAGAGGAAGTGAAAGATGCAGTTGTTACTGTTCCTGCTAACTTCACTGATTTACAAAGACAAGTAAGATATTTAAAAGTAACAAGAAAGCTTGACTGAATTGCCATCTTTGGTTATTAGTACATTTCATTGAAACACTTGATATCTGTAGTAAAGTTACCGATTCGCCTTGGCGACGGACATCCTTCAAATGACTTATCTTTCAGATATATATCCCTTCACCGATGTGTTCAATTGAAGGAATAAATCACTATTATTAATAATATTATTATTATTACAGGCCACACAGGATGCGGGAAGAATCGCTGGATTGAACATACTTCGTCTTGTCAATGAACCAACAGCAGCTGCAATTGCTTATGGCCATGCTAAGAAGGATGACAAAATCAGGTGACCATATTATACTTGTTGAAAATATTTACATAATTATCTTTTTAGAAACATTCTTGTATACGATCTGGGTGGCGGAACATTTGACGTATCGATTGTGGAAATGAAAGGATTAGACGCTAAAGTGAAATCAACATACGGTCTAACCTTTCTTGGAGGAGAAGACTTCGATTACCGTCTTTATGAAGAAGCAGTTGCGCGTTTCCGTGAAATGAGTTAGTTCATTGATTGCATTGAATTGATTGGCAATGCGGTGTTACATTTACCTGCCTCCGCTCTAACGATGGAGACGTCCACGCAAACGTTGCAGAGTGTTAATTTCGAACAGAATTTTGGTATAAATATATTGTTTATGATAATTATATTAGATTAATGCCAAAATCCCGTTTGAAATTTACATTCCGCGGAGTTTACGTGAATCGTCGTTATGCATCGTTACATTTGCGTTACGTGCTTACGCCGTAACCTCCTCCGCCGCGTCTCCGGCACGTAAGGCAAATGTAACGATGCGTCACGGCGGAGGCAAGTAAGGCAAACGCGTTAGCATATAACAGCTCTCATCCAGACATCGATGTTCCCGATAACGATTGGTCTCTGATTAAGTCATGTGAGAATGCCAAGTGCACTTTATCTAATTCGAAAACAGCAAAAATTGAATATCAAACTGCCAATGGAACCATGTAAGTCAATTCTCGGCTTGAATATTAATTTCGATCTATCCTAAAAAATGGGAAAAAAATAACAACAAAAATTCCTTATTCGGTCATAATCGCCGTTGAACGTCCAGAGTCATTCAGAATGGTTCAAATGAATCATGATCCAATGATTTTTCGATGTACGATATTTCCAGTCAAGGATTCCATATTACTCGAGAAACCTTCGAAGATTTATGCGATGATCTATTTGAGAAGACTATTGAGTTAATTAGAAGCGCACTACATACTGCCGAAATGACTACGGTAATGAATCGATACATATCGTTTATTGTAATCGATAATTTGATTTAGGACGATATACATGATATCGTTCTTGTTGGAGGATCTTCTCGTATTCCCCGTGTACAGAAACTATTGAAGGAATATTTCGGAGATAAACCACTTCGTCATGATATTCAACCTGATCATGCCGTAGCTCATGGAGCTGCGCTACTTGTAAGTTTATTTGTAGGGTTACTCTTCCCTGCATTAATATTTCGTTGGCGGTATATTTGTTTTTGCATTAAGAGGCATGTTCCCTAAGACTCGATCATATTCTACCACCCCGGACACGTGCGCTAGCAATGGGAACTGGGGGTCCATACTTGGGTGTTAGGAGTGTCACCGGCCCTTATTACACAAAAAAGGAGAAATTTCCTGTTTGTGCCCTCAGGCTATTAGAAAAATTAATTTAAGTGCAAAAACGTTTAAAAATCATAATTTCTCAAATTGTTGAGATAAATTCCAAATATCATTTGCGATGCGTCTAGGGTGCACAGAGCTTGCTAATTCACTATTAGCATCGAGTGTGCGTTGATTCCTAAACCACGTTTTTGACTTAAAATTTTTGTTTTTTTCGGACAAATTATAGCTTGTTGTAGATTGCTGCAAAGATTTCCGACCAGGTATTGTAGCCTAAGCAATTCTGCATTGATTTCACTTAAAACCGGGTTCTTCCCGTTCGACCATCTTGCCGAAATTTTCGCTCGAATTTCCGTCATCGATGGTTTTCCCGAACAAATGTATTTTCCAAACGTATTTTCCAAACGATTGGTGCGGAATTGTGCTCTACACAAAGTTTCGAGGTGAGGCCAATTAAATGACACAAGAAGCCCATCACTTGGATCAATTTGAAAATTTCGATTTTCAAGACCCGTGGGTGATGGTCTGAAAATTTCAAAATTTCTCAAGTTTGAAATGTTTTCATTTATGTGGCTTATTGTGAAGTACTAATGATGTGAATAATATTCATCCAATGCTCAATGGTTGATCTATCCTTTCAACCATTTTTTTGAAAATTTTCATTCTGATTGCGTGCGAAAAATCAGAATTGTGCTTGAATCAGTTCCCAACTTGCTTTCTGTAACATTCTGTCATAGTACTTTACAATATACATAATCAATATAAAAATTGTTTATTTTTGAAAATTCAGAAAATTTTAGTGCCTATTTTCACGGTAAATTTTTGAAATATTGCAGTTTGTCGACTCGAATACTGCGACAATGAGCAAATGACAATGATAATGTGAAGTTTCACGATGAGTAAACATAGTAGAACTGAAATCCCGGCATTCGGCTCACTTTTGAAAAATCGATTTCCATGACCCCGGGATCATTGCAAAAAAAATTAATTTTCAAAAATAAACGATTTTCATATTGATTATGTATATTGTAAAGTACTATGACAGAGTATTGGCTGAATATTATTCACATCATTAGTACTTCACAATAAGCTGCATAAATGAAAACATTTCAAACTTGAGAAATTTTGAAATTTTCAGACCATGACCCCCGCCGGGTAGTGAAAATCGAAATATTCAAATTGATCCAAGTGATGGGCTTCTTGTGTCATTTTACTGGTCTCACCTCGAAACTTTGTGTAGAGCACAATTCCGCACCAATCGTTTGGAAAATACGTTTGGAAAATACATTTGTTCGGGAAAACCATCGATGACGGAAATTCGAGCGAAAATTTCTGCAAGAAGGTCTAACGGGAAGAACCCGGTTTTAAGTGAAATCAATGCAGAATTGCTTAGGCTACAATACCTGGTCGGAAATCTTTGCAGCAATCTACAACAAGCGATAATTTGTCCGAAAAAAACAAAAATTTTAAGTCAAAAAAGTGGTTTAGGAATCAACGCACATTCGATGCTAATAGTGAATTAGCAAGCTCTGTGCACCCTAGACGCATCGCAAATGATATTTGGAATTTATCTCAACAATTTGAGAAATTATGATCTTTAAACGTTTTTGCACTTAAATTAATTTTTCTAATAGCCTGAGTGCACAAACAGGAAATTTCTCCTTTTTTGTGTAATAAGGGCCGGTGACACTCCTAACACCCAAGTATGGCCCCCCAGTTCCCATTGCTAGCGCACGTGTCCGGGGGTGGTCGAGTCTTAACGACCATCTCTCTTAATGTTATTGATATCTAATTTTGTGTGATTCCGTCTTCTTCAGGCTCATAGTATCCCTACTGAAACACCTAGACTAGATGATGGAGCTGTGAATAAAGAAAGAAGAGCTATCAAACTGGCCGATGTGACTCCTCATTCATTAGGAGTTCGCATAGTTCATGATCGTCTAAACGTCATTGTCCCAAAGAATACTCCTTATCCATTTGAAGCATTCGATATCTTTCATAATGCTTATGACAATGTTACTTCATTGAGCTTTGAGGTTTGTTTCACTTTTGAAATCTTATCTTATCTTATTCTTTATTCCATCGTATTATACGTGGCATTGAAATGAATAATGAAGGGGGTCAAATCAATTGTTTTATAATCCTAGAATTATTTATAGGTATATGAGGGTGAGTGTGCACTTGCCGAAGAGAATCGTCGACTTGGAGAATTTCAAATTGCAGTGCAGAAGAAACCTGTTAATGGAAATAATATTAAGGTACATTTTATAGTAAATGTGAACGCAAACGTTGGAGCATAAATGGATGTGGGCTGAGAAACTCTCGAACTTTTTGCAATGAGCGGTGGGTGCCTGAAGTTGGCTGAGTAGAGATGGAGAGGAAAGAGGATAAAATGAGGATGGAAAAAGTAACTTACTTTTTACTTATTTTTTCGCTATACTCATGAAATAAATATAAAAAGAATAAAAAGGTAAGTATAAAGTAAGTTACTTTCTGCGCGCTACTTACTATAATAGTACCCTGCAAAACCGGAGTATCTATCGTTCTTGAGAGTACATTGATTAATTAATATTTCCACACATTTCTTCGACAGTATCTTCCTGCGTGAGCATGTGATAAATATATAAAATGAAAATCTATTATCTAATATTGGCAACTGTGTTTCATTTCAGGCTATCTTCGCAATCGATAAGAATGGTATTCTTAAAGTGACAGCAATTGATTTAGATACTGATCTTACTGCTGGAATCACTGTAGAAAGTGTGAGTAAATTGTTGTTTTTTTTTTAATTTGCGTTGAGGATTTCCATTTGAGGGTAGATTATCTGCGGAGGAACGAGAGAAATTAATAAGAAATGCACAGAAAACAGCTGATGAAGATATGAAAGAAAGAAAACGAAGAGAAGTACTTGCATCATTCTGTTAGTTTACCATCACTAATATATTGAATATCAATCCATATCGATAGACCCTGCCAATCGCTACAGTATGCATTTTAGCTGATCTGCTTTACCGTATGAAACGTATGGTTCGTACTGCAACTGCCAGTGAGAAAACTGCACTTGAAAAGATGATCACTGAAGAAGAAATTTGGTACGCTAATAATAAGGTGAGTTGTATTTTCTTAAAGGGAGCGTAACCTCTCTCAACGGTCTCTTCAATGCGCACACTATTTCTCTGCTCTCTAACAACGAGAGAGCGTAGAGTGTTGAAGAGACCATTGACAAAGGAGTGTAACTTTAATGAATTAATTAAATCAATTCAGAAATCCGATGCGGAAACTATTCGTGAGAGAGTCATCCTTACCGAACATCTCGTTGAACAAATGAGAGCTGTTCCCAAGAAGTGATTACCATACATTTGATTAAAGGCACACCCCGAGCTAATTTAAACTCTCCGCTATGGCAATGCTCTCTAGCTTTCTTTGTCTACGAGATAGTGTTGCCAGAGCGGAGAGTGAAATTAGTTCGATGCATGTCTTTAATATAATTTTATTAATTACTTTCGTTCTCGTTTAAATTTTTACATGTTTCATTACTTTTGTAGTACTTTGCCCTGCCTATTTCTTCCAGAAGCTTATTTGTGTTTATGTATTCTAGAAGAATTTGTTAATCTACTAATTCATGTTTTGCTTCTTTATAAATGTTTTATGCGGTCAATAGTTGTATTCTCACAATGGAATTATGTATATTCCAAACAAAAATCTTATCTACACCCTCGACAGCACAGTTTCAGACCCAATCGATCATGTGTTTCTACTCTTCTCACAACTTGCTCTCTTTGTCAACCCCACAGCAAAAAATTCAAGCTAAGGTACCGCAGTGAAATTATTCCCAGTCAAATAGGGGGAAAATTCACTTATATAAGGGATTTTGTGATAAGGAAAAATCCCTTACAAATATTTTCCATATATGACTGCGAATAATTCCACTTAGGTACTGCGAATAATTCCACTTAGGTAATTCTGAACGTGAATCATATGGGTCGTTATACTTGGGGGGGAAGACCGCCAAAACTGATTTAAAAAGCTGCACCGCGGACCTACACGATATATATTTTCAATCGATATACGCGCGCCGCCAAAATACCCTATGAGATGCAACATATAGCGTTTAACTGCCTCGGCCGCTCAACCGGGCGCGGATCAGTATAATACCCCTGGTTCGACTCCCGCTTAATCTTTTGCTGACTTTTAAAACCTTCCTCAACTTCATTTTCATTCTTTTATCATCATTTCAGAGCTCTAGAATAAACAGCAACGATCTTCCAAGATCTTTGCTAAATGGCGAATGGTCGATTAAGTTCAACATCATCATTGTCCGCATAAAATGTACTTACATAAGAAAATGACAAACTCTATGTTCTCCAATCATTCAAACTCCGTATCCAACAGACAATTCAATACCGTGCCACAGAAAAATCCAATGATAATATTTAGGGAATTATTCCCTAGAACTTTCCCCTCAAAATCTATATTTTCTACTTCATGCTTCAGAGTAGAGTATCGTTTATTTATTGAGTATATGGTAACTATTCACTCTGGCTCGTGTTGATCTATCTGCCCTTCCTCACACTCAGAGAAAAGAGGTGTAACCCACAGCACATAAGACCTGTGATGTGTTGTATTAAACCCTTTTTAGGTGCTAAAATTGCTCAAAAAGTGTTAAATATAACACTTCACAGGTCTTATGTGGTGTGGGTTACAGTTCTTTTCTCTGTGTGCATATGCTTTTTTATCTTAAATAATGTTCCTTCACAATTGTTCATCATATTCATATTCATCCTCTTACAAGTCCCATGTTGTCTTCTTAGTTCTTTGCTTCTTTTACTACACTTGTGCTTATCAATTGATCGAGGTCTCACCTTCAAACCATCTATTACCATTCATTCATACCTTCCCTCTATCTGCCTCACCCTATCTTTTAATACTCCAAAGCTTTTCTATCCATACTTTCACTTCGATCACGCTAAAATAGACAACATTGCGCGATTAAATGATAAGAGATGCCTAGGACTTTGTGATTCCGGTTTCATTAGTTTATATTTGTTCAAATAGCACCGCCAGGTCTTCCTCGAGGATAGTTTTGGTATGCTTCCATAGAGGTACAGAAGTCACTTGGGACTCGATGCGATCCCACTTCTTGTTGATGACAGCTGTCAACTCGGAAATTTTTATTGTTCTTGTGCACACGACGAACCAGGATGACCCCCTTACATAGTGCGATTACTCGGCAGAGTACAACTTGGAGGAGGAGAAGGAGATCTGCAGAACAAGGCGAGAGCGCCCCACCGCATGGCTGATCCAACGTCGAAGTTTAATCCAGCTGAGGCCGTATCCATGAACGTTGGCAAACTGTTTGCCGGTAAACGTGACGTCCCAAGCGTAGGCGGATGATATCTGGCAAACGCCGCCGCCTACGGTTGTGACGTCACGTTTGCCGGTTTTTTTCGTCGTTCATGGATACCTATGCTAAAGTTATCACAGTTGCAGCTGTCCGGATTATCGAGCTTGAACTTCTTCTCATAGGAGAAGGTACTCTGAAACCAATAATTTTAATAAGCTTTTGAAAAGAAATGCCTGGAGCGCGCTGGTACGCATGCCTTGTCGAGTTGTAGGCTGTCATCAACAAGTAGTGGGTCCCCTTGTGATTTCCGCCCTCTATGGAAGCATGCAAATTGGTATCTTCGGCCAAATCTCGATAAAGGGTCATACCATCGATCACTACCCTATTGTTGACCTGTTTTTCCAATATTCAATATTCTTGTTTATAATGCTACATAATGATACGATGCTCAAATTTTTTTCATTAGTAAATATTTATTCATATTTTTGCATAACAAGTACAGGGCAACAACAGGTTAGTAAACGAATGGCCCTATATTTATTTATTTATACTGTACCGTGTTTCTTGTAGACGCATATATTATTGTATTATGATATTATGATATTATTTTTATGTATCACTCTTGCCCTGTTCTTTCAATTTAAACTTTTTGAGCTCCAGAGTTGGATGGCTGCAAAGGCAATTGGCATTGATCTTGGAACTACTTACTCATGTGTAGCTTATGCCAATCATAAGGGAACGGTCCAGGTTATATCGAACAATTCCGGTTGGTTGTTTTGTCATCTCGAGGTCCATGATATTCTCGCGATTCGCTTACATATTGACTTTACTGCCCTCAGGCAAATGCATCATTCCTTCTGTGGTGAACTTTGAAAGTAGGTTCGCTATCGTTGGCGAAGAAGCAGTTAAGAAAAGGGGAACCGATGCGAAGAATACTGTATTCCGTATGTTGATTTGTTTTATATTTCAATGTTATACGTATATATTTTGGAAGAGGTCAAACGATTCATGGGCCGCAACGCAAATGACGAGACACTTAAGCAGAGAAAATGGCCTTTTGAGGTGCTGAGAAAATTTATTGATTATTTCAATATTTACTATTTGTTATTAATGCTACAATTAATCTCTACCAAAGGTTTATAGATCAATTAATCAATCTATATTTGTAGATTGTAGCTGATGAAAGAGGATCTGCTAATATTCGTGTGACACCATCCTATTCTAATGGTCGATCTATTACATATTGTCCAGAACAAATCTCTGCTCAAATTCTGCGTCATATGAAGGTATTAGCTACTGTTAATATAATATAATATATTTATAACTAGTAGAGTTCGATTAAGCTCTAGCAAGGGAAGCACCTCAGGCCACGGAAATGATTATGAAACAACTCATATGGGTCGATAGGGTTGAGGGGGGCACCACCAAAAGTGGTATCCAAAGTTGCCCAAGGGACCTAGATCGCTTTCAGAATCGTTTCCGTGGTCTCAGGTGCTTCCCTTGTAAGCGAACACAGTTTACTTTTACGGCATAGTTGAAACTACTAAAACTGTAGAGTTAGAAATTCGGGGGTTGGGGGCAATTGCTGCCCCCCCTACCTCCGCGGTTGCGGGCCCGTAATGATTTTACGAGCCATTGCGGGCCCGCAACCCCGAATAGCCAATTCTAGTAGAAATCCACGGTTTTGCTGATGATTTCGATGGAAATATGGAGGGGAACGGTCTCAGCTCGCGTAAAGCAAGCTGGATTAAATTTTGCATACGCGTAGCTGAATGTATTGTAAGATCATTAGTAAAGTCCAAAAATCATGGCGTGCAATGGCCGAGCCAGAAAATCGGTCCAAAGTTTGGTCGCATTTGTAGAAGTCTGCCTCAAAACGATTTTGCGATTCATATTCTGTTCCCTGACTGACGAGAATAAGTGGAGCATAATAAGTATAGTGGCCAGTATCTTGGGAATCTTAGCGAAAAATCGTTTTGAGGCGGAGTTTTTACAAGTGCGTCCGAACTTCCCATTTTCTGTGTAAAACTAGTGCACGCAAGGATTTTTGGACTTTACCTTACTATATATTCGCATATGCAAAACTTCATCCAGTTTGCTTTCCGCGAGCTGAGACTATTCCCTTGTTAGTAGTAAAATTCTTGTTAGCCTTCTTTCATTTTCGTACTGCTTTGTTTGGCTATTTGGGTATATGCATGTGCAAAACATATTGAGGAGATTACAAAAAATGACAGACAGACAGACAGGCAGGCAGGCAGACAGACAGACAGACAGACAGACAGACAGACAGACAGACAGACAGACAGACAGACAGACAGGCAGGCAGACAGACAGACAGACGCATCATTTAACAGAATAAACTATAATAATTCATAGGAAATAGCTGAAAGATCAATTGGAAGTGCTGTAACAGATGCAGTTATTACTGTTCCTGCTAATTTCTCTGATCTACAAAGACAGGTTTGTATTGATTTGTTCTTATTTATAGATTTATTGATTTTGTAGGCTACGAAGGATGCTGGTCGTATTGCTGGACTAAATGTTCTTCGTATTGTTAATGAACCAACCGCAGCTGCTCTTGCTTATGGGGAAGGAAAAGGGGATAAAGAAACGAGGTTGATCAGAATACATTTCTAAAGAAAATAAGAAATGTGAAATTTATATATTATTATATTTTGCTAGATGAAGTAAAATATTTATTATATGTCATTGCGAAATCGATCAAAAGGCGTTGGTCGACCTAAGCCTAAATATAATCAGTAAATTGTTTCCAGAAAGATTCTGGTCTATGATCTTGGAGGAGGAACATTCGACGTATCGATTGTTGAAATGAAAGGAATGAATGCAACGGTCAAATCAACAGCTGGATTGACTTTTCTCGGAGGAGAAGATTTCGATTATAGAATATATGAAGAAGCTGTCGCTAGGTTTAAGGAAATGAGTCAGTTATCCGTTTTTTTAAAATTATTGCTTAAATATCATAATAAATAATATATATTTTTTTTTAAATTTAAGACGTCGATGTAGAAGAAGGAGATTGGAATTTGATGAAATCTTGTGAAGAAGCAAAGAGAACCCTATCGAGCATTAATTCGACTCGAATTGAATATAAAAGACCTAATGGAAACGTGTTAGTTTCAAATACTTGATTTGATTATAAAAAAAATGGCATGAAATCAAATTTTTTTTATCAGTGTTGGATTCCATATCACTGTTGATACGTTCAACGAATTATGTGATGATCTATTCGAGAAGACCATGCAATGTGTTGATGATGCACTTGAACAAGCCAAGTATCAGAAGGTATCTTTACTGTCCCACCCGATCGCCTTGTCTAAAGGCGGACACGCCGCGGCGCTCTTCAGACTGATCTTGATGATATTGTTCTCGTTGGTGGATCCACACGTATTCCTCGTATTCAACAACGTCTATCCGAACATTTCAATGGAAAACATAAACTTCGATATGACATTCAACCTGATCATGCTGTAGCTCGAGGAGCAGCGCTATTGGTAAGCACACAGATAAAAAAGTGTTATTAAGGGTGCTTAAGACCTGTGAAGAATCCACGGAGCATAAGACCTCATGGGGGTATCAAAAAAAAATTGAGCCTAATCGGTGAGATCGATCTCCGCAAATTTAGTGGGGCTAATAATTTGGTCGAAGTGCGGCCAAAAATTTGGTTGACCCTAAAACTAGAACCTAAAATTTGGCTACCAGGCCACTTTTAAAGTTGAGCCAATAATTTGGTAGTTGGACCTAAATTTGGTTCGAAGTGGGCCTGTTATTTTAGTCCTAAATTTTTGGCCAATTTTGCTAAACTTTAGCCAAAGTTCGCGGAGATGTTCAGCACTTCTTGGAATCTCACTGAGCGTCTTAACAATTTTTTGTGTTTAAACTTGCTCAAAAGTGTTAAATACAACGCTTCACAGGTCGTACGCTACGGTGATAACACTTGTATCTGTGTGCATCATTTATTAATTTAAAACGCATTCTCCCTTACAGCGGAGGGGCGGCATCGGGGGCATGGCACAATGCTTCAAAATCATCCGAGGCGACTCATATTTGATGGGTGGAGTCCCTAGGGGCCGTATGCACTTCACTCAAAAAATTGACCAAAATTATCTATTTTTGATCTACCAAAAGTCGAAAAATCAAAGTGTGATTTCCACAGCATGTTACATACCATTCGATAGAGGATCCAAAGTTATATAAGAATGCCAAGTCTCATAAGATTTCATAGCTCCATGTTCGAGAAATACCCGATTATCCGAATTCTGACAAGATTTTTTTGTTTTGATCTCATGGCTTACTATGTTACCATTATTTCCAGGGACTGAATTTTTCGATATGTTATGTAAAAATGAATGGGCTATCCAAATATCACACTTATTTATACCACAAACCAGCCAGGCATAGTGATATCGCTAGTCATAGTGGTCAGTTTTAACGCCCAAACCCCGACGCGGGTTCGAATCCGGGCACTGACATGAATTTTTGCAATTTTTTATTCGGTTCAAATTTGACTTTAAATTATACTTTCATGTGTTTTACCTTGTTTTCATTAATTTATTGTATGAAATAACCATCAACATTATCAGAAATACTAAAAAATCGTATAACTTATTTAATATCGGGAAAAAGTCATGGGACGAGCGAAAATAAAGGTTTTTCGACAGTGTCACTTCTTTAAAATACAGTATTTTCTTTCTTGTGATAAAATAAGATCAATCTACGCTTGAACTCTTCAAATCTCGGTAATCGTAAATTGTTTGAAAAAATGTTGACAAAGATCAAAGTTCAAAGATCAGAGACCAAAGTTCAGCAATAGAGTAAATACTTTTGTGAACATTTTCAGCATATATCGGAGCTTTAAAATGAAAGATTTCATCAATACAAACTTTGGGACGAAACCACAGCAAAAGAAAAAGCCTAAGTCTAAGCGTAGACTCTGAAATCCAGTAGACCTCATAAAAAAGTTTGCTGCGGGTCTGAAAAGAATCATAACCAAATCAAACTCAGCGAAATCACTATTTGATAATCTGCCTGCGGAAGAACCATAATTTTAGAACACGTTCCCTCTGAACGGTAGGGTCTCAAAATCCGTCCTTCCAACATATTTTTTAATGTCCTGAGGGAGCTATGACTACTAGAGGTGGTGAGTCGAAAACAGGAACGCCTCTCGAAACGGGCGAGAAATGAGTCTAGTTTTTGCAAATGCTAATTACCCTAGCGAAACCGGGGCGAAACGACCTCTCATCGACTCTCGTTTCGGCTTCATGCAAATTCACCCAGTGAGACAGTCTGTTCCGGCTCGTTCCGGTCGAAAAATAAGTGAAAAAAAATAGAAAAATAAATGAAGATGAGCAGTAGGGTTGAAAAACACGCAAACTATAAATTGTGATCGATTTGGCTGTTTTCCCCGCAAAAAAACGCACTCAAAATCACATTTGAACGAACCGGAATGGAACCGGAACGGGCGAGAATCACTCTCGAGCCGGCTGGAGGCGATTGGCATGTCTCGAGTTTCGGCTGGGGGGAGATAATCCCATTATCTCAACCGAAATTCCGCTATCCGTTTCGTTTCGTCGCCTCTAATGACTACCATAATGTATATAAACATCACTCGCTTCTAGCATCATTTTGGAACTTAGAATTAAGCGCAGTATTAAATTTTAGGTATTAAAATTTCCTTGAGTTGGCATGGCTGTCTCCCGCCACGATAAGCATGTTGAATATTGTTTATTATAAGGTAATTGGCGTATGGGACAATGAGAAAATGAGAGAACCAAGTGTGCAAATCGGATGGGAATTCTCTATCACAAGGAAGAAAATACTGCATTTTAAAGAAGTGACACTGTCGAAAAACCGTTATTTTCGCCTGTCCCATGACTTTTTGGCGATATTAAATAAGTTATACAATTTTTTAGTATTTATGATAATATTGATGGTTATTTAATAGAATAAATTACTGAAAACTAGGTAAAACACATTAAAGTATAATTTAAAGTAAAATTTGAGCCGAATAAAAATTTGCAAAAATTCATGTCTGTGCCCGGATTCGAACCTGCGTCGGCGTTTGGGCGTTAAAACTGACCACTATGACTGGCGATATCACTATGCCTGGCTGGTTTTTGGTACAAATAAGTGTGATATTCGGATAGCCCATTCATTTTACATAACATATCGAAAAATTCAGTCCCTGGAAATAATGGTAACATAGTAAGCCATGAGATCAAAACAAAAAAATCTTGTCAAAATTCGGAAAATTGGGTATTTCTCGAACATGGAGCTACGAAATCTTATGAAACTTGGCATTCTCATATAACTCTATCGAATGGTATGTAACATGCTGTGGAAATCACACTTTGATTTTTCGACTTTTGGTAGATCAAAAATCGATAATTTTGGTCAATTTTTTGAGTGAAGTGTATACGGCCCCTAGGGACTCCAACCATCAAATATGAGTCGCCTCGGATGATTTTGAAGCATTGTGCCATGCCCCCTCCGCTCTTACGGAGAACGCGTTTTAATCCATAAAATATTCATTCATAAGCACATTACAAAACTCAAAACAAAATTCAAAACAGTTCTGTGACCCCCTGGGGGGTCCTAGTCGACCTATGTCAACGAATTTTGCACTGATCGTCCCTCCCATTCTCGGTTCCCTTGTTACCGAAAAAAAGCACATCTTTCTTCGGATTATATTTGAGAAAGATCTCTCACATCTTTCACATATTTTATCTAATTGATTGATGTTCGTTCTTTCTTTCACGTTTATGATGCTCTTTATTAATCTGTCTATTTATAGGCTGAAAGTCTAGTCAATGGATCAATAGATAATTCATCAAACAAGAGGAATACTATCAAGCTATCTGATGTGACTCCCCATTCACTAGGAATTAACCAAATATATGATAGATTCATGATGTTCGTTAAACGAAATTCATCCATTCCAACTTCAATCTCTCATAAAGTGACAAATGTTGAGGATTATCAGAAGGCTATGCTGTTCAAGGTTCTTTATTTTATTATTTGCTGACTAGCAGTGCTAGGGGGATCCATTAATTTTTTTTTTACTTTTGACATGTATACTTGTAGCGCGGGAGGAGCATTGCGCTAGCGCGGAAGGGCGCTGCGCGCCCATCCGCCTCAATTACTCTTTGTGTTGCTATAAAATAAACGTTTTCCAGCTCAGAATGGCTCAAAACAACTTGTTTCATCATTCCTATCACGAAAAACTACCCTAGAAAACTTTCTTTCAGTCAGGAAAAATCAGCAAAAGTTTTGGATCGAACCGGGGTTCGAACCCGCTCGGTGATTTTAGAGTAGTACCTCTTTACCTCGACGCCATGAGTTCATTTTGTTTCTAAATATAGTCATGTTATACACCAATCGACGCGCAAAGAGTCGCGCTACAACTTTCTTTGCCATGTAAAACGCCTAAAACAAATTATAAAATATATTTAACCAAGAAAACCGGCAAAATCGTGTTTTCGCACATTTTCGGCGATTTTTCGCGGTACAAAGAGGTCGTGCGGAGGTGAACGGACATGATTTTTCTAAACCAGTTTTTCAAGCGCTACAACATGAGCATAGTTTGGTTGAATAAAAAAGGTGCGAAATTTGAGTTTTTTGAAAAAGTCAAAAATCGGTCATTTTTCGCGACCGCACAGCTCCGCGAATACTAAACCAAATGAGTTGGGTCCAAAAGCAAAAAGTTGCGGCTCATCGAGTTGTACAATTTACTTTCAGGAGCCGGGACGCAAAAATTGAGTTGAATGGGTGAAAATCGCGAAAAACCTACTTTCCGGTTTTCTTCCGATGCCTATTTCGTCATAATCCCGGGGGACAAGGCTCGTGGCGTTAGCACCAAAAGATGCGCCGTAAAAAGTTACTTAATATAAGTCTTAATCTCAAAAAGTTATAGAGCCGATTTCGAGCAATCAAATTATGCGCGCCCGATTTTTGCATTTTTTTGCTCTCCGCCAACGTCGAACGTTAATCTCGCGGCAACCCGTGATTAGGAAAAATCGGCAAAAATACGATTTAGATTGCCCCAAGTCTTGTGGTCAGTTCCATACCCCAACTTGCAATTTTTGATATACTTATCACCAAGTTTAGCGCCAAAATGTGCAAAAAACCCGAGAGCCGGCGTTTCACCTAAAAGACGGCTCCGGATCGGCTCGGGACCAGTGCCATTCGATCCGGCGTGGTCGAAAACCCCAGTAGCCGGAATCTGGCATAAATCACCCAACGTCTTGACAAAAGAAATTTCAAAAAACCTACCGCGGTAAATCGGTCGAATTGCGATCTTTTATATAGGGGTTAAAAGTACGGGAAAATGAGACGTCATTAGCGAGGCGTTTTCCAAAAAATCTTCCGCCTACGCTAATGACGTATAATTTTCCCGGAAAACTGTTCATACATACGGCCACTGGTTACCAGCAGCTTGCGATGAGTCATCCAATCATGTAAAAAGCTTTTGCACTAAATAGAACTGACAAATGAGACTTGTCTCAATTGCTGATCAATATGCCTTCGATGTATGAAAAATGCCACGAGGCATAGCAATCGCTCTCATCCGAGGAAGAGGGGTTCAAAGTAAGCGCAGAAAAAAATGCAAAGACTTTCCGAACACCCCAATATCTATTTAGTCACAATTCTCTTCACTTTAAAATGCACTAAAATTGTTTCTATAAAAATATCAGACTTGCGACCTGACTGACACTTTTCTCAGCGGTGAATATTATTGCAGTACTAACCACTGTGCGTATGCTTTCAGGTTTTGGAAGGAGAGAAAGCTGTCGCCTCTCTAAACAACCTCCTGGGAAATTTTACACTTGAATTGAGCCCTCGACTCACTGGTCAGAATGATGTCAAGGTTCGATTATGAGTATATGTATGCTATGTTAGCAAAACTTGTTGATTATCCCCCAAAACATTTCAAGTCGATCGATGGACTTTGAAGGAAGTTAGAGATGAAAAATATGAATGTTATTCTCTCTATATATATGTATATTTGATCAACATTTGCAGGTCATATTCGATATCGATGCTGATGGAATTCTGGGGGTTACTGCCGTTGATACAGACACAGGACTGCAGAGTAATATCACAGTTCACAGTGTCAGTCGCACGTCGTATTCCAGATTTTTAGTAATCAATAACTTCAGAGCAGACTAACAGCTTCTGAGCGTGAACAGATGATTATAAATGCTCGCCAACTGGCTGAAGAAGAAAAGATTGAATTGGCTAAGAGTGAAGCTCGCTCCGCGTTTGGTATTTTTTTTTGTTTAAATATTAAATAATAGTGATAATATAGCTGATGCAATCATGCGCATGAAAATAGGAGTCCGTAGGGCTCAATCAGAACGGATCAAATGTCGCATCTTAGAGATTATTACGAGAGAAGAGAATTGGATCAACACTAATAAGGTAATAAGGCGCACACAGAAGAAAACGCTAGCTCATGTTCTCCTATGCACCAAACACTAAACGGGTTGGGTTTGAAGCCCTTGCATTTAAGGGTTCACAGAGTAGGGACCCTGAAATTCAAGGGCTTGAAGCCTTAATCGTTTAGTGTTTGGTGTACAGGAGAACATTAGCTAGGGTTTTTTTCTGTTTCTGGAGTTCATTACTTTAAACTCACCTATATGTAATCATCCAATTCGAGATGCCAACTGAAGAAGAGTTCTATGCTCACGCTAATTCTATGAATGAGTCGATGAAGAATTTCAAGAAACAAATTTGATGATTTCCAAGATCAGAATATACTAGTTCAAATCTCTTTATTTTATGTTTTATTCAAGTTGATCATGCTTTATTTTTGCGATGTTCTTGTCCGATAAATGATGATTTTTTTATTAGTATTGTGAGATGGTGATGTTAATACTGTATCTTAACTGTATCCATACCTTTCCTTAACATTCATTCATTCATTTGAATTCTGTTCATTGAGTGTGCATTGTTGGTATACACACGGAGAAAAAAGTGTTATCCACAGCACATAAGACCTGCGAAGTGCTATATTTAACACTTTTTGTGTGTTAAAATAGCTCAAAAAGTGTTAAATATAACATCTCACTGGTCGTATTATGTGCTGTGGGTTACACCTCGTTTCTCTGTGTGTGTAAGCTGTTGGTTAAAGCGACACCCCAACCTAATTTGAAACTCTCCGCTCCGGTCACACTCTCTTACTTTCTTTGTCGACGAGAGAGCATACCAATGCGGAGAGTAAAATTAGCTTGTGGTATGCCTTTAGTCGTAATTTGAAATCTTTATAGATGCTATCGAGAGTGAGTGAGAGCAGTGCGAGGACTGCGCTGGATATTGAAATATATGCGCATAAGGCCGCATTTGAAGGACAAGTATGTATAGCATAGATTTTGCAATAAATATATCCCATTTCCATTGCCAACCCCATTGGGCAGAGATGCATTGTCTTGAACCTCATGCCCGAAACAGTGAATCTCGCCTCTACTAATACTCTGGTATTTCAAAACTTATAGTCTACGTCACTGACTTGAAGTTTACTTTTTTAAGTCTCAAGTGAGTGACGTCACTGTCTCACTTTAAGTAGACTTACGTTTCACTTGAAGTAGACTTACAAGTATACTTAAAGGTAAAGTGTACACTTCAAGGGTTTGAAATACCAGAGTAACTACTCTTGATTCACTATATCCAATTTAATGAGTACATGTGCATGTTTATCATGATCTTTATCTATTTCAATTTATATATTCGACAGGTACTTCGTACTATGTTGAATAGTCTTCAGGCTAGGACCAATTGTAAGATGTCAACGGAAACAGTCAGTAGTATATTTTTTATCATATTTTGTTTCATACATTTTCGGCGCCCTCACCGGATTTTTTTAAATATATATGGGTCGACTTAGCAAAATCGTTATTTTTCGCTTAAATTGTATTCTTTCGCATATAAATGAGGTTTATAAATATAGTGGGTCGATCCTGAAAAAAAAAAGAACCATGTACAGTGGGTCGATCCTCACTGTGAGGGTATGAAAATGTATGATTTGGTTTATTTTTCACATAACAGTTTTTATTGGATTGCAGCGTGTCTATGCATCTACCGTATACGAGCGTAGATTATTCTTCTATAATCGCGAAGCCCTCCGTGTTTGCGTCGAAACTGAAGATGGCATGAGGAAAGCAAAAGAGATAATAGAAGAATATAGACAAACGAATAGAAGTACTACGACTTTGAATGATCTATGGAAACCTCTACTCGTTATGAAATCTGATGTACTCAGAGCCAATCAGTAAGTGTCTACCACACAGAGATTAAATTTGCCCGAGTAGGGACAGTTCGCGAACGATTTGCCCGCATTCTGGCAAATGCTAGCCTTTATATGAGCGAAGGGAAGTAAAGAAATCTGTTACCCATATTTGAACAAGTTTACACGATGTACACATTATTTCTCAGAAGAAGATACAAAGAACTACAAAAAGTTGTGCTGTTAATTTTCTTTTTTTTAGCTTGGATGGTTCAATTCCTCGTTTATCGAAATTGTCCGATTTATGGAAGAAGGTTTGATGAGTTATTTATTTCTGTTAAATGTATCGCATAAGGAAAGATAAATAGATAAATAAATATTCAACTGATCGTTCATCTTGATATTTATGTTTCTAGTATTCGTATAATGATGTGCTGAATGGATTAGTCATTTCATTTGTTGTTAGTATGATTGAGAAGGATATTGATCTATCTCGCATATACATACAGAAGATCGATAATATTATTGATTGGCCTCCTGACATTAACCTTTCAAACACAGGTACTGTTCCAATCCGACTGTGATGGCCTTATTTCACACTGACTACGAGAGTAAAACCCTAGTAAGCAAACCCTTGAATTTAAGGTTTTGAAACCCTTACATCCAAGGGATACAAAACCCTAGGCGTTCCAACGCATATATGTAAGGGTTTCAAACCGTTGTATTTATGGGTTTGCTTAGAGCGCAGCATGCCAACTAGGGTTTTTTTCTCTCAGTACATTGATAATTGCCTTTATTTTCAAGACGAAATCAGTGATGAGACTAGGCATAATATCGCACGTTTTGATAAGATTATCTTTGTTATTGAACAGACGAAATATGATGAATATCTTCATTATATTGTCAATCTATGTGTAAGTCAAGTTAGACCTATTCAGATCGTCTTGTAATGTATCCCGATATAGGTAAAGAGTGGACCGATTGATCTTGTTGTTTCTAATGAAGATGAAATAAGATTCATCTCTTCCTCATTTCATGTAATCGGAATCAATCATTCAACTGTTAATCAGAGGTTTGAGTATTGTTGTTTCGTTATCGCAATAGCACCCCTTCACGGCGGTTCATTGGAGGGAAATCCGTACATTTAACTTTGGCTTGAAGCCTCCCGCACTACGAAAAATCGGCAAAGTTGATTTGCACAGGGCGGGATTCGAACCCACGTGGTTCGGATCGCCACACAAAAGTTCTAGCCACTAAGCCATCTCAGCATGTTTCTCAACTCGCAAAACTCGATGATTCATATCGTATCTATCTTTCGCGCAGGGAGGATCCCTCAGTTTGCGATACTCAGTTTGCGATTGTGGGAGCTTCTTATTGTTAGTTACTATCATTGAGCCGCCGTGCCCTTGTATGGGACCTCAGCACGCCCAGACTAGTCATTTAGTGGCAACCATTCACTCCACAATGGTTCTGCGCTTGATAAAGGTCATTAAACTGTAAAAACTGTAAATAGTATTTTTAGTTATTCGATGACTGATAGATCTAAAGTAGTTATCGGAACTCTTCAACAACATATGGAACGAAGATTTTATGATACAGCATTTTTCACTATCGATAAAGTAATCAATATTGTTTGATATCATTTTAGTTGTAATCGTAAAATCATTGTAGAATCGAAAACTAATCATCGCTGATGCTTCTTGGATGTTCAATACAAAACCTGAAACTTCACTAACTGTATTATCATCAGAATTGGAGATCAATGATGTTATCACCGAGATTCATAACAAAGTTCGTGATATTACATTAATATGATTGAATGTGCAGTAGACACCGCCAAAAAGATATATCCCATAGGCGAATGGTGGAATGAGAGGGTTAAAGGGAGCGTTACCTCTCTCAATGGTCTCTACATTGTGCACACTATTTCTCTGTTCTCTAAGAGCATTGAGAGAGGTTACGCTCTTCTTAAATCATCTTTCTCGATAGGCGATTGACCGAACCAATGGGATATCGCGATATCCCTTAGGAGTTCTCTGCAGTATACTGTGAATGAAGTCATAAATATTATATCAATTCAGTTAACAATTTCACTTGAACATCTTAATGAATTGGATAATGAATTTTCCCCATTGATAACTAGAAATAGGATGGTTACAAAAGCATTAATTCGTTCTATTGTATCACTGTGGCCTACTGATTCTGAGGTTTTGTTACGTGTTTATTCAGTTCTTTCATTAATTTAATCCTAGATTGCTCTTGATGAAGATACAATATTTGATGCTGTGAATAAACGATACAAATCGGTAGGTTAATAGCTACTCTGGTATTTCCAAACTAGTAGTTTACTTACGTTACGTCACAGACTAGTAGTTCACTGCTACTTTACTACAAGTGAAAGACATTTGACGAAATTCATTACCGTATTATACACCACTTATAGTAAACACGTTTAACTAGCCGTAGACTTGCAAGCCTACGGCTAGTGGGAAATATAAGTAACTATTAGTTTGAAAATACCAGAGTAACAGGCAAATAAATTAAACATTTTCTTCTTTTTTTATTCTCTTATTATACATTTCATTTTAATAGATCAAGGATGATTCGTGGAAGCATTCGCTTAGAAAAAGCATCGTGGATGCTATTATCAAATGGACTCAAGAGGCTGAGGTTTGGTTATGGCGACACCCCAAGCTAACTTGAAACTCTTCGCTCTGGCCGCATTCTCTCGCTTTCTTTGCCTGCTAGAGAGCGTTGCCAGAGCGCAGAGTAAAATTAGCTCGGGGTTGTTTGTTTAAAAGTATTTTGTTTGAATAAAAATCATTATTAGATTCTCTCGGGATTTGTGCTGAACGCCTATGTTCATAAGCATGGAGAGGAATTGGTGAATAGTGCATTACGAGCACGTGAATTAAGCCTTGGAGATGACTATACAGTACACTTTGATCAAATAAATTGGTAGGCATAAATATATTGATTTTTCAGAAATCTTGCTGACATGAATAATTAGTAAAATTAACTAGAATTTTAAGCAATCTTTCGTTGGTTGTCAATATCTCCGAGCGTACTGAAGATTCTCTTGGATTGAAACAATTCCTTGAACTTCGTCATGGATGTTCATTATCACCGTATACGATTCCTGTTATTAATCAATCTCAATTGGAGTTTGTCAAGGTAATATTTCTGTCCTATTACTTTATTATGTATTTTTTATCATTGTTATTATAGACTTATGACAAAATATACGGCCTGGTGTGTAAAAATTACTACACAAGTACGAAGGTCCTTCCTAAGGTATTGTATTAAGTTAGTATTAAATAAAATGTACGTAGGTGATATGCATTCACGGTTTTGATATAACTTGTAAAAACATAACTGTTATGTAACTAATAATGTGCTTCGTAGTGTTTCGGCCGATACGTCTATACACCATACAGCTTTGCCTATGGAGATAGAAATATCATTTTGTTCTGAGATTTATCTCACTTTTCAGTCGTATCAAACAAAATTAATTCCGATAACGTCCCATCAAACACGCACGTATATAGTAAATAGAGATGCAAAGTTATGGATCAGCTTTGTTCGCACCGAAATGACTAATATCGGTAGTATTGAGGTATTTACCGACATTGTATATATGTATATAATTATTTATTTAAAGACTCCAAGCAGTCATATTATTGTGTGTCCATCTGTGTCACTACTTCGTGATACATATACAGCTCTCCATTCATCCATGAATATTACTGTATGCGAGACTACTGTATCTCTTAAAGATTGTCCAATAAACGAAACTCGTATTGTATTAACGACTCGAACCGCTTTTGAGGTATTGTTTTGCTTTTTCCGAATCTCATATCGCATATTATAGAAATGGAATCGACTACCTTCTTCTTTTAAACCGTCCACAATTATTGTTGGAACTCCAGCTCAAGGTAATCACTGTCTAATAGGGTTGTGTCTAATACTAGATAAATCTAACATATTATATTTAAGATATCTCTACACTATCCCGTGCTTATCGATTTGCCCCTGACAAGGTGTATAATTATAATAACTCTTTTGATGTGGATAAGAAGAAAGAATCTTATGAGCACTCTTCTCTCATCCAATCGAATGGGGTAATATTTAAACTAACTTTCTATATTATTGTATACAATCCATTTGTAGTGGTCGAATCCAAGAGAGAATATGGAGTCAGCGAAATATTTATATATTTGGTGTACTGAATGGATTAGCAATTGCATCACTGATTTTCCTGATTCCGTCAAACCATTCATTCTTAATGCTGCTAAATTGGAATTTGCTTTATGGGTTGATTCTTTCCCCAGAGACGCCCAAGTATCAACTGCATATTCTTTTGATTTATGAATAATTATTTAATTATTTAGATTTAATTATTCAATTATTCCATAGATTCCATTGATTTAATTATTTAGATTTTTAATGATTTTTAAATTTAATTAAAATATGAAACATTGTAAGGATTGGAAGATATTCTGCAAGTTTCATCGATTTCGTTGGTCTGGCGATGATAGATGGCCTCAATGGATTTTCGATTCAACTACAGCTCCGGTATTGGTGGGAGAACTATACAGAGATTTAGTTCGAAGTTTGTTTTTTTGTTGTTGTTGTATATTAAAGTTAGTGCCTTACATTACCTGTGTGATATCAGGTTGGTTAGAAACTCCGACAAATTTTGAGTGAGTTTTTGCTACGATGTCGCTGCTCGTGCAAACATCTGACGTAACCCTACTGATTTTTCTTAGTGCGGGAGGTTTCAAGCTAAGTTTAATGTAGGGATTTCCCTCCAATGAACCACCGTGGCTGATGCCAGATGAGGGTCGACAGGTCGTTGGAACTCCTCGCCTACCATCGCCGGTTCGAATGACTGGTGATGAGAAGTGGATGATGTATTCTAACTTTGAACGCAAGAACATGTGACTCAGTTCCGGCGTAACCCCAGTCCCCTCTCTCTCTCATACAGAAATCCATGGGAAGGAACAGATGTTGTATGTGTGGTGTCCGTTGCATTGAGTACTGGGAGCTGCTCAATCCAGGTACCGCCATCGACGCCGATGACATTCATCAACTACGTGCCCTGAAATCCTATCTCGATTCCGCCTGGGGAAGGACAGCTCAAATGTCATTTCAGCAAGTCAACGCCAGATCACACATCGCGAAGAATACCAAGGACGAACTATTGTCGTATGACACGGTTTACCATTCCCCTCCCACAATACAGCCCGGGTCTTGCCCCCCTCTGATTACCACCTATTCTCCGACCTCGAGCGTCATCTCGATGGGCATGGCTTAAATAACGATGCCGACCTCAAATGCGCCCTCACCCAGTACTTTGTCTCTAACTCCTCGGAGTGTTACGCGATTGGGATATGAGCCGTGTAGAGGAGATGGACGAAGATCATCGTTGATAATGGCCAATATGATCATTCGATCATTCGCTTGCCTATTACTAAGATTCACGATGAACAAGATTGACACGAAAATGTCCCGGACTTTCTAACCAACCTAATACGTTTTAAAACCATTACAAGAAGTATAGAAGTATATTATAAGAAGTATAAGAAGTTGGAGATCATCAAAAGCAATATATTTTTTAGGTGATTCCGGTTTGGGAGCGAAATTGCAAGTGCAAGCAGTGATACGTGCATTGATTGAGAATAAAACCGATCCAGAGGTGTATCATTACCGATTGTGACTAATATCAATCTGTTTATTTCCATAGTCATTATATTATATGTGTATTATCAACTCCTCAAATAATAAGAATGAGAATATTATCGATACTCTTTTGCAAGTTAAGAATGCTTTCTATGAACGACTGAGAAGATGGACTAAATTTGTTAGGGTACGTTATATTTGATTTGATAGATAGAAGATTGAGTAGTATGATCTTGTGGCATTCATTTTCGAGTGCACTACATTGTGTGAATATAATTTGAATATTTTTAAAAAAACATTCATTAAAGCATGGAGTATTGATGGAAAAAATGGCCGTCTTTTGCAGTTAGTCCATGCTTCAAGAGAACCAATTGGTATTGGTCTAGAGAAGGTATATGAGAGTCCACGTGATATAAGATGTGATGGATTCGTTCAAGATATGATGAAGAAGATTAGAGGTATTTCAACTATTCGAACTTTTATATGTTCATTTGGAATGAAGAAAGATAAATTAAATAAATAAAAAACATTGCACTCAGAAAAAAACTCAGCTCATGTAACCCCGTGCACCAAACACTGAACAGTTAGGGTTTGAAACTCTTGCATTTAAGGGTTTTAAAGCCATATCATGAGAACCACAAGTTTTTCAAACCCTAATCGTTTAGTGTTTGGTGCACAGGGGTACATGATCTGGGGTTTTTTTTTGTTCGAAGTACCTTCCACGTATTCATCTTTAGGTTTACAACATGTATTGGATCTTATTGGAGATTTATTGATCAATATGACAAATATTCTTCCACATAGTGATAGTAAAAGAATAGTTCAATCAGATTTGAAGAGTATTGCGAGGTAGTTTCAATATAATTATAATAATTATACTAATTAATTATGATTTTTCTTTGAGACGAAATGGCGTTGATCTATATGCATTGGAAAGAATGTTGAAGAACTGGAAAGGAGGGGACTTTGCTGACCTGGAAAACATAATCCCACCTCAATTGGATGCTTTATCCGTTATGAAAGAATTTGAAAAGAAAGGACTATTGAGGTGAGAATTATTTATTGAAAGGTACAAATTTTAGTACAAATCTTTGATATCCATGAGTACAATAATTCAATGTGATTTAATCTAATTTGCACTTGCTCTTTACAGTGTTCTTACTCATGTATATGCGCTAAGCTCTGATTGTGTGAGTGATGCTACATTTGTACTACCTAATCTACAACTGTTCGATATGCCTGTTCACTACGACAAGTATTTTCTTTGTATTGAGGAATGTTATGTGCATTCTCGTATTTCAGATCATCAATCCAATGCAACGATCGTCATTTGAATGACTGTGCATTCTATACACCACTAAATACTCGAGTTCACGATGAATTGCTCTCAATCGATGGAGCTTCTGTTGAATATTTCGCATGCCCACTCGCTGATCGTAAATTGTTCGTTTTTATTCACTAAAAATTATTTCTGCCTTAAACTTTTCTTATGAGGTGTTACATTTTCAAAACGTGCGCACGTCGTAACCTCTGCCGTAACGTCTTCGTAACGTCTCCGTCGTTACGGCGGAGGATACGGCGTGCGCACGTTTTGAAAATGTAAAACCGCATTAACGATATTAAATTTAGGGATTGTAATATCATCGAGTATCGGCAAACTTGTGAAGTAATCAATCGATCGATATCAAAGAACACTCCTCTTGTTCTTCTTCCTCGTCGTCCGAAAGAAGTATTGATCGGGTTTGTTATCTTATGATGCGTCAAAAAGAGTGGAAAACTGAACTCGCCGAATATCCAGGCCTTAAAAAAAGCACCTGGAAACCCGACAGTGGAAAATCGAAATTTGAATTAGCGGGGTCGGAAAACTTTTAAAAAAAGTCGGAATATGAAGTTCCGGCTACACCCGGCGGTTCAATGATAGTAACTAACAATAAGAAGCAGGAATCGCGAGTATTGAAACTGCAATAGGCACAAGATCCTCCCAGCGCGAAGTTGAGATACGATATTGATGGGCGCGTTGCGGCGACACGCTGCGGCTGCTCGCCATATGAACGCTTCTGACAGAGCTATCATCGAGTTTTACGAGTTGTGAAAGATGCTTAGATGGATTAGTGGCTAGAACTTTTGTGTGGTGATCCGAACCTCGTGGGTTCGAATCCCGCCCGGTGCACATCAACTCTGCCGATTTTTCGTAGTGCGGGAGGCTTCAAGTTAAATGTAGGGATTTTTCGTAGTGCGGGAGGCTTCAAGTTAAATGTAGGGATTTCCCTCCAATGAACCGTCGTGCTAAAGTTAAATTTCAAAATAGCAAAAAATCGCACTCAGAAAGTCGTAATTTGAATTTCCGTACCTTTGTCGGGCCCGCGAATTCAAATTTCGAGTTTCCACTGCTTTTTTAACGCTTGGAAACTCGCCGAATTCGGTTATCCACTTTTTTAACGCACCATTAATTTACGATTTCAAACCTGTAACATCTAATTTATTTAGAGATCTTATCAATTCCGGCATAATTATCTGCCCATCATCTTCTCAAACAAAGGCAATTGATCGAAATCATAATTATGCTCCATATAGATCTGCACTGACTTCTCCAGGTTGGCATTACTAGTAGTTATTTTTGTGATTTCAATTTACTCTATTAAAGTCAGTCGAGGTATTGCAGCAAGATTTAAACTTCAAGATTTGAGCCGTGATGGAATGATGGTAAGTGCTAATATTTTAATTCGGAAACACTATTGATTATTGGAATAGCTAACGATAGTGAATTTATATACAGTATGCAGTTGCATTGTATACGTAATCCTATTGTTACAGTGTTATCCTGTGACCGTCAGTCTCTCAATTGATTCTGGTTCAAAAAGAAGTGCATGGAATAGTTCTGATCTAGCAGTGTACGTATCTATTTCGGTTTTCAAATCAATCAATAAGTCTCGTATAGTATTCCATTTCGAGAAATATATGGAAAATCGATTTAAGAAATAAGAATTTTATTTACCACATAAAGAACAATATTATTATATTGATTGAGACTTATTACTTAACAATCATGTTGATATTAAGGTATAAACCAATCCACAACTCTTCGCTGACTCCATCAATCTATCAATCAATATCATCTATTTCTCGTCTTCTTTCAATTGAAAGTTCTCTAATGGATTACGGTACTCATGAGTGGATGGATTGGTTATCGAAAAGAGCAATTCATACTGATATTGCACCTGAGGTACGGAATTTGGATCTTCTTTCGGTTTCTCGCCAGAGCTCTCCCATCTTGAGGAGAGCTCCAGAGCTCGAGAGAGCATTTCGCCACCTTTGACATCGTCCTCCAAGTGAGGGACGGACCCCTTCATTCGAATGGGGGGGGGGGGGGTAGGTGGCCAGAAACCGAAGAAGTTCCCATATTTTATTCAGTTATTGATTCATATTTTAATAAGCTTCATTGAGATTGTCAATTTCTACCGTGGCACCCTCGCTGAGAGAGATGCGAGTAGGAAGGATGAAAAAATAGTCAAGGTTGTTCATCTATTTTTGTAATTATTGTCATTACATTTTTAGTCGATATTTGATGCTCTAATGGATGCGAATAATACACCTGCACAAGCAGCAATCGATGAAATTAGATTGGATTCATTTGCTAATGTGAGAATATTTCCTGAATTAATATATTTCCCCGGCCAAGTTTCCTCAATTTTCAAAAAGTGTGCTATTCCCTGCACGGGCCTGATAGCTCGAGCGACTCCATATTTAAGCTTATCAACCTATTTATAGGACATAGTGGAAGTTCTCAATCGTGGTGAACGATTAGTCAAGATCAAACCTCCATTGGCATCATCTAAAATGGCTGAGAGATTAGGAGAATTTATTAGATCGAGAAGAATTCCCCCATCTTTTATCAAAGCTGAATATTGATTTGTGACCGTTTTGCCGATCAATATTACGTTCCACGTGATTCTATGTGAATTACACGCTTGTCGTTTCAAATTTTCTATGCGATAATATGTGTTCGTTCCATAACAAAATCTACCTTTTTTGTGTTTTTCTTTTGGAATTCTTCAGTTTTTTTTTTGAATTCTTTAGATGCTGATTTTGTAACTGTTGCCAATTCTTCGATCTTTTGGAATACACCGTGATGAAGTAATTTTGCAGATTTTTCGATAAGTACATGTATAAAATTTGCCCCCTTCTCGTTTTTTGATCCGTTTAATGTATAACAATCTTTATCACATTCGCGCATTTGTGCGGTGGGTCATGACAGTTATTCACAATGAGTTACAATTTTTTCTTCTATTCATCGGTTCATCGTTCGTGTATTTCTTGATGGTTTTTCTACATCTGCGCTTACTACAAATTCTGGTATTTTAAAACTAGTAGTTTACTTATCATTCCCACTAGCCGTAGAGTTGCAAGTCTACGGCTAGTTAAACGTAAGTTTACTAGAAGTGGTGTATATACTGTAATGCATTTCGTCAAATATTCTTTCACTTGTGGTAAACTAACAGGAAACTGCTAGTCTGTGACGTCACGTAAGTAAACTACTAGTTTGGAATTACCAGAGAAGTAGAATCCAGACCGATTACCGACCGAGTGCGATGGCCGGTGAATGGAACAAAAAAGGAAAGACATGAATTGTGAAGGATCACTGTCATGACCCACCGCACCAATGTGCGAGTCAGGGATGTACATTTTACGTTTTACGATTTTACGGATTTTACGATTTTACGACATTTTTTCGTAAAAAAAAAGTAAAACATTTAACGACTTTAAAAAATGGTCAAAAACTGGGAAATTTGTGAGATTAATTTGAAAAAATCGGAAAATCAATCTGTGGGATGGAAGCCCGCGAATATTTTCATGAGGAGCAACTTCTTGCTTCTCATTTATCCCTTACGTAAGAGAGTAGTTAGATATGTTCCTGGACAGTCGCGAATCTCTTCACCACAAATGAAATTTGAAACAATTTCATATACTTTCGCACTTTAGAAATTTCACGAATTTTACGAGGAAAAAAGTCGTAAAATTACGTTTTACGAAAATTGTACGAAAAAGATTTTACGCACATCCCTGGTGCGAATGTCAAAAAGTGTTATTGTAACTCATAGAAGTGCTCGCAATCTTACAGAGGAGGAGAGCGGAGAGTACATCGAGTGTAGAGAGCTTCACCGCGTAGTTTTTACATTGAATTTGAGGATATGGTTTATAATGGTGTAGTTCGAACTAACGAAAACGAAACGAAAACGAACGAAGTAAACGAAGAAAACGAACGAAGTAAACGAAGAGAAGGAAGAGGTTACCATAATAAGGAAAAACATGATTGTCATTTCTATTTAAAACGAATGAGAGGGCAAATAATTAACACAAAATATATTTATTTATGTAGCATACACCGCAAGATGGGTGCTTCATCAAGTACGAAACGTTCGAGTGCAAATAAATTGTGTGGAATAACAAAATATCAAAAATTATTAAAAGGGTGATAGGGGGGGGGGGGATTTGAGAGATAACCATTTCGAACGTAATATTTATTGGCTAAACGAATATTTAAACTTTGGTAAAAGATGGTGGAATCCTTCTTGATCTAATAAATTCTCCTAATCTATCAGCCATTTTATATGATGAAAACGGAGGTTCAATCTTGACTATTCTTTCACCACGATTGAGAGCTTCTACTATATCCTATAATGTAATAAACTTATTTATCTCTCAAAATGATATACGAATACCTTGACAAATTCATCTAATCTCATTTCATCATTAACATTCTGTACATGAGGAAGATGAGGATCTCGAAGAGCTAATGATATACGCTGAATATCAACTATAGGTTATGTTATCAAATCTCAAATTCCCGCCGCTCAATTTGCTTTTACCTCATTTCCCCAAACTTACTCACTTTTGCCAAATTTATTGAATGCAAGATAAACGAATCAATAAATAAAAAACAATTATTTTAAGCGGTAAAACTGACTTGAATAAGTCGATCATCATTAGAACAAGCATCTCTTTCTGCCAGAGTCTTACGATAGAAGTTTACTACCTTTAATCGATATCGTTGAAGAAAGACAAGGACATATGTATTTCAGGGCATGCTTTGAAAGTGTTAAAGGCACACCCCGAGCTGATTTTGCTCTCCGCTCTGGTCACACTCTCTCGTAAACAAAGAAAGCGAGAGAACACTGAGAGCGGAATGTTTCACATTAGCTCGTGGGGTGTCCCTTTAAATGGACTTATAATTTACCTGAGGAGAGATATCAGAATAAAGTGATCGATTGGTCAGCCATTGCATCCATTCATGCGTACCGTAATCCATTAGAGAACTTTCAATTGAGAGAAGTCGAGATAATAAATCAGATCGATAATTGAATAGAGTTAGAGTTGAATCATAGATTGGAGAATGTCTGCAATATCACAATACATCGAATATGTAATAAATTAAAAATTCCAAATGCAAAATGTTTGTGACTTTTCTACTGGCATCTGTCATTTAGTCAAGAGTTTCGATGTTAAAGGGAGCGTAACCTCACTCAATGGTCTCTTCGACGCGCAATGCTCTCTCGTTATTAGCGAGCAGAGAAATAGTGTGCGCAACGAAGAGGCCATTGAGTGAGGTTACGCTCCCTTTAAAGATGCCTATGTATTTCATTAGACATCTTCTGTAAAAGTCTTACACATTTAAATCATCACTTCTCCGCATAGCCCTCACATTGTTAGATGTATCTAGTGATAGTTTCACGGAGACGGGAAGATACTGAAATATATTCACAAGACTATCTAACAGATATTCCCAATCCCATCCCCGATGCGTTCATTTGAAGGAATAAAATATTATTATTATTATTATTATTATTATTATTATTATTATTATTATTATTATTATTATTATTATTATTATTATTATTATTATTAAAAGAATATTTTGATGTAATAGTATCGATATATTATATTATAGGACAAACCTTATCATCACAAAAATTAAATTCATCGATCTGGAATCTTTCAGATAAACTTCGAACACCTAAATACACTGTCGTGGATAGTCAAATTGGGCATAACAACAAAGTAAACCTGCAAATTTCATGTGCGAATTGTCTTCGCTAATAGATGAAGGACGAATGATAAGACCCGAATTGATAAGATCACTGAAATACGAAAACATATATTGTGTGGAATAAAATAATAATATTATCGCATACCTAATGAGTATTTCACGTGGACGACGCGGAAGAAGATACATAGGAGTTTTCTTATGCATTGATTTTTCAATCACTTCAAATACTTTAAGGAGATCGGAGTTAAGACTATCACCGAGTGTTTTTCCCCTGTATATCAATCAATACCATATATTGTTTTTTTAAACATGAAACATACATATGATATTTGAGATCCACCAAATCGACTGCACAATATTCTCTAGATGCTCCTTCGAGAGCGAGTACTTGATTATCAATACCAATTTCCTTCGAAGAATAGAAAGAACATTCGTCCAAATGACGATCACCACGGAACAAGATGCATCTGCACACTTCCCAATCAGATTAACGAATATCAATAATTTGAATTTGAAAAAAAATTAACAAAATCAAACCTCTGAAATTTATCTGGCATGTTGATCAATTCGAGAAGGGGAAGAATATCAGTGGCCTTGCTTACGCAATCAGTGCTCAATGCATAGAATGACATTCTTTTTCTATAAATGGCAAGATTATTGAAATATTGTTTTGTCAAAAAATGCGAAATAATATACGAACTCGATAATACGACATTCTTCCATAAGTTGCCATGCATCGCGAGCGGTCCATATGCCAGGGAGAAACTGGGATAGATGATCTATCGTTCCTCCCCTCCAGTTCTTCACAATATTCTCCAATTCATCAAAATGCAGTGCGTGGCGTCTAACAAATTAAAGGCGGTAATTTTTTGAATAACATCATGTTCACCTAGCAATGGATTCGATCTTCGACTTGTCAATTCTCTTTCGTTCAATTGTAGGGATCAAAGATGAAATATCCTCCGTTAAAACACTCATGGAATCAAGTACCAACTGTACGCCTAACAATGAAATAGATGCTTGATATTGGAATTAAACGAGACAAATTGTAAGTGATTTACCTCTAATCTTCTTCATCATATCTTGAATGAATCCATCACATCTTACATCACGAGGACTATCATAGACCTTCGCTTCACCAATACCAATTGGTTTGCGACTGGCATTCAGCAGCTAAAAATCAACACCAATAAATATACAGCCCGCAGAATCTCTTTTCATGCATGTGATTCCTGAGATCCCCGGGATCACCTAGAATTATTGTCAATATTGAATATCAGAAAATTGTTATTGTTTTCCTATTTACTTGACCTATTTGATCAAGGAAAGTTTGGAATCATATAAATTACGTTGCCCGAGAAAAAACAATGAAAATATTTGTTTTTGGCAAAAGCCGCACGAAAAAAATTGAAAAGCTCGCGCACGCAAAGCCATTCAACGTCGGAGTGATTTTCTCGACTTTTCTTTTTCATGGCACAATTTAGTTGACAAGCTTTCAAAATTCCAAACTTTCGTGATTAAATACGTCAAGCAAAGAGGTAACAATTGTCGCGCCTGATATTCAATATTTACAGCAAAATAGTTCGATAGGTGGAGGGATTCCGCGGATCTCCGGGGTTACATACACGAAAGGAGATTCTCAATTTGATAAAATGGCTCACTCTAACTGATCTTGTCCATCTTCTCATTCTTTCATTAAATACTCCTTTAGTATAAAGAAGATCATCTACGGTATTCTCATTTGAACCATAAATTGTATTTACGATACAAGCATAATACAGAGACTGAAATGGTATACATCGTTCTATTTCAAAATGGATTGGTCGATTTCGACATAAATTCACCTCGACGTCTTTTTTATTCTCTACGAGTCTTCGAGCCATTGTGATCTTGCCAGAACTGACGTTACCTGTATTCAAATACAAAATCATGAAATTATCTCACAAAATAATGAAATTATTGTGAGACATAAAATAATACCATTAGCTGATGATTGCTGCTTGAGAAGAATTCCAGCAACTTTTCTTGAGAAGATCGAATCGATAAACCAACGTGGCCATTCATTGAAACCAGACCAGTTTCCATAATGAATGCAAGAAAAATCATCCCAATCCTTAACCGATTATGTTATAACAATTGCTGTTTAAGTAAAAGTCAATGAAGAAAAACCTTTAGTCCTTGATGTTTGTTATCAATCCAGAGAGCGAAATCAAGGGCGGCTGCTTCATATACAATACCTTTTATCTCGATGGGACAACCAATAACTGCATTACGCATCCATTCCAAACACCATTCATACGAATCTCTTGATTTATTTACCAATTTTGAACTCTGAAGTTTTCACCATAAATGTTTCATCTATTAAGTTTATTGAAGTTCAGCTAATCTAATAGTAAAACAAATGTCGAGAGATTATAATACATGCAGAGCAATAATAAAATTAAATAAAAATTTTATATAAAGAAAATGTAAACAATCAAAAAAGCTCTCAAGGGAATGGTTGGAACTCGCCATGCAGTTATGATTAGTGACATATTTGGTCAATTTCATACAGGTTCTTGTCAAATATACTCACTTTCTTCAGTGGACCCGATACCAATTCCATATTGGATGCATCACTGATCATAATAGGAGATATTATAGTATACCCGACGTCAAATGAATAAGCATGTTCTCTCGTTGATTCATCTAAAACATTTAGACTCGTCTTTTTATATTTTTTCGATTGAGATATTGATCGTGTATATTGCCGATTCTTCTGTCTTTTCTCTCTGCGGTTCGGTCGGTTGGACTATTCTCTCTCCACTCTCGACTACACTCGCCTATTCCATCCAGAGAAGTGGACCAACAGTTGAGTCCCCTCCTAGTAGACTTTGGAAAGTCAGGAGCGGTATTTCCGTAATGTCAAGCAGGCCGATTGGACGATCAACGTAAAGTTTTCGTGGGTTATTTGACTATTCTATCAAGTTTCCTATGCTGACGTTTTCTTGAATGGAGATGAATTCTCTCAGAGACGAAATGATAAATCGTGTGGATAAGAAGATCCCCCCCCCCCTGTTTTTTGGCCCCCTCTACATTTAATGTGCTGATAGGATAAATAATTGAATTGAATTGAATATTGCCTTCAGCGGGAGTACCAACAATAATAATAGAGTTATAAAGTGATGCGGGAAGGCGATTCCATGTCTAAATTTATAGCATTCTTGAACGAGATAAATAAATGAAAGATTGAAAACCTTAAAAGCTGCACGAGTAGTGAATACGATATGATGTTTATCTCCATTCTTATCACATTCTTCGCGCAACGCAATCATAGTTTCACAGATTGAAAATGGATAATTCAGTGATGGAGATAATTCATTGAAAGTTCTACGAAGAACTTCTGCCGATGAGCATACAACGATGCAGGGATGATACTAATATAACGTCAAATATAATTACATTTATCTACATCAAACGTACGATATATTTTAGTTCATAATCGATGTTTTTGACCCATCCATCAATAGAACCGGGAGAATCACTTTTCGTTCTCCCCTCACGATAATTAAGCTGGACAAATTCACACTTCAAGTTCTGCATGAAAGATTGATTGGTACACAAATTCATGAAACTCAGACTGACATTGAATTCCGGACTGACATCGAACTTCGCTCTCTTGAAATAATTGCAAAGAACTAATCCATACACTTTAGGATAACTCTGAAAATTATCAATTGTAAAACATTATCTTTTCAACTGCTGTCACGCCTCGGTAGGCAGCAGGGCTGGGATTTTTTGTTTGGTATTTTTTTTTGTTTTTTGGTTTTTTTTGGGTTTTTGAGAATTTTTTGTTTGGTATTTTTTTTGTTTGGTTTTTCTGCAAAAACCAAAAAATAACAAAAAAAATCGGATAAAGAAAATTTACACAAATTTGCTTGAAAAGTTAGTTTATGATCAGTTTTGTTGTTCATTTTTCACCGTAAGACAACATTGGTGAGTGTAATATTACGGAATAGTGTTAAAGAAGGGGATTTTTTTCATGAGTGAATATACTTGTCAGGCAGGGCTATAGATGACATCTACCTGAATACAAAATCAATATTGTCTCAAATTATGGATACCCCGGAATACCGTAATCCGACGTGAAAGTTCGTTGTTGCGCCAAGGAAATGCCAGGGACAATGCGGCCTTTCGAATTTGAAAGCTGAATATAGAGAAAATCGCAAACGGGAATCCAAACGCTCGTGGTGCGGATACAAGCGCTGACTACTAACCAGTGCTACACGGGCTACGCCTTTGGCCTTTCGAATCTATTAGAGAATACAGAATGCCACATAATTGATCCCACGTTCTTCATGATAATAGCGCATCCCATACATTTGCATACCCTCACAAGGTGAGGATCGACCCACTCTATACGGCTCTTTTAGCACCTACCCACTATATAAGGGTCCTTTTTTAAGCTAAAAATTACAATTCAACCGAAAAAAACGAAATCGACCGACTATATAAAAATAAAACGGTGAGGGTGCCGAAATGTATGGCGCACCCTCAATTTCCTGATTCCCCTACTTTAACTAATCAATAAAATGCTGCCGATAACAAATCGACAACGTATTTATCTTCTATGTTTGTTTTAGTTGTTGATTTTAAGAATTTTGACACGGAATAAAGAATAGTTACTATTTAAAGTAAGAGCAACACGAGATAATGTTAAAATTTTCTCGGAACAGTGGGAAAAATTAATTATTTTATTTTTTTTTTGGTTTTTTTTGGATTTTTTTGTTCGGTGAGAAATTTTTTTTTGCTGAACCCAAACAAAAAATTTTTTGGTCGAAATTTTTTTTGTCCCAGCCCTGGTAGGCAGATAATAATCTCCGGTATTTTTTGTCTGTGAAAAATAATCTCGTGGGGTGCGCCCTAGTCCCACACCATGGTGCGACGTGGGCAGCACCATGGTGTGGGACTAGGGTGCACCCCACGAGATTTTGGGTGGACCTCAAATTCCGTGGGGCACGCAGTTCATTCCGCACCATGGGGCACGCCTTTCATTTATCCCATGGGGCACGCCGCTCATTCCACACCATGGTGCGCGCCCTTTATAAATCCCGTGGGGTACGCCGTATAGAGGCCAAATCCCGTGGGGTGCGCCCTAGTCCCACACCATGGCCCACGGCGCATCCCACGGGCAAAAAATACCGGAGATTATTGAAAATAGGCGGTGAAATTGAAAAGAATACCTGTATGAATTCGTTGATAGACTGTGTGATAACAGGGATATGGTACGGTGATAATGAACATCCATGACGAAGTTCAAGGAATTGTCTCAATCCAAGAGAATCTTCAGTACTTGTTGAGAGTTGAACAATCAATGAGAGATCACTACAGTACATCAAAAGTCACATAAAATTGTCCGCTTAGGGAACAAAAAAATTCTCATTCTAGGGTACCGCATGGGAATTATTCCCCATTATGAAAGGGACCCTCGAGTTTTTTCGTGACTAAACTGGCCAGGCAGAACTATAAAAAAAGATCACATTTCCCTGAATACAAAGACAATTATCTCCAAAATTATAGATGCCCCGGAATGTCGTAATCCGAGCTAAAGTTCATTTATCTCCCAGGGAAAGGCGCGAGTTTTTGAATTTGAAGGATGAATACATAGAAAATTGCAAACGAGAATCGAACCCGCGTGGTGCGGTTACAAGCGCTGAGTACTAACCACTGAGCCACACGCTCTAACCCCACAACCGCTCAAATAGAACATGATGCCACAATGAATTATTTGCTTATATGACATGGAATAATTCCCATGATTTCCACCTTAGCCAGTTAATTTCGAGTAGCAAATAAATGAGAAAATACCGTTTGTTAGTGTCGAAATGTACCGTATAATCATCTCCAATACTGAGCTCTCTAGCTCTCAATGCACTGTATACGATCTCTTCACAGTGTTTATCAATATAATCATGGAAAATATCATCCACTAGATTCTGAAACTATACTAGTAGGAGTAATATACGAGCACTTCGTTGAAAATTCTGGATGTCAGCTGCATCGCAGTCTGATTAGGTTTAAAAAGGGAAAATAAATTTAGTGCATTTTGATAATAAAAAAACTGAACAAAAAACATTTAAAAAATTTTTTGCATGGATGGTTGGCTTATCGTAAGGTAGAATGATCGCAAAAAAATAGCTGCCAACGTGTTATTACAAATGTAAAATTTTTGAACAGTAAAATTTACTATAATAGATTAGAATATTCGATACTTTATTATTTTTGAACCAATCCAAGAAATTATCACTAATATATCTTCTCAGGTAAATAGTACAATCGTTCCAATCTCTTCGTTTTATCTATAAAAAAATAATCATTTCGAACTTGAAGATCGAGCTGACCAATAACAATTCGTAATCAACGACTCTCGCAAACTTCTTCAAGCATTCAACGATCATTTGGCATTCGATAATCTATAAGAATATACAGAAATCAAAAATAATAATTAAAATATTATATTGTCATTATATTTTTAATGACCTGTAAGTGATTCGGCCACTGTTTGATAACCTCCGAGATTAAACTATGATGAATCTCTCTCTTCTCCTCGACATACTTTAGAAGAACTTCTTCGAGTTCAGAGATATGTTCGAATGTAATAGTGATCTGATGAATAAACATTAGACATATATCTATATAAGGATTATAATAACTAGATTATGAAGCTCGATGAGTAGATCATCAATTGGAAGAATCGATGTGATAACGGGTATATTACGAGAATTACTGTTGTGAATAATCGAGTCGCCTCGAGAGATAACTAATTGTTCACACTGAAATTACGATAATTAGATAAATAAATAAATAAATAAAATTACCAAATCATTATTATTAACACGGTCATTGAATCTTCTTTCCATTAATTGTCTCATTGTTCCAATTGTTATTCTTCTTTCATCAGTCATTCTGATAACCTCCAGTATTGAATATAAAACACTACAACAGAATTACCTTTTGAGGTATTGATTCATGAAACGAACTTCTTCTTCATTATCAACTAGAACATGCACCGAGCCACGATGCTCCTGAAATAAATGATATTTTGAGAACTGGAATACATAAATAAAATGATAATATGGGGTAAATAATGTAACATACACACGCTTGGACTATATATTTTAAGAATTCATCATGATCTGCATCCGTAACGTGAAAGAAGACATTCTTCTTATTTCTCAATGATTCGTCAATCTTAGAGAATTTATACATATTCAAATTATTGCTGAACTTTTCTGAAGTTTAACAGGATAGAAAGCTAATAATAATAACAATAATTGATTGTGTACCTTTATTCACATATGTCTCCACTAAAGGAGGCCACTTTATTATATCGTTTATCTTCTTTAAAATCGATTCATCCACGTTCTTATTTATTAGATTTTCAACAAATGAGATAATGAGATCGATCAATTGTTTACTATGACGATGCTAAAAAATATCTAGTTGTATTTAATTATATGCGTGGCTTACTTTCTTCCATAGATCCGATTGTTTGGAAAGTCTATTCAAACTAGTAGTGAGAATAGGTTTGAATAGATCATTCAATGTTTCCATTCCATCTGTATCTCTTCTATATTTCTCCACGATCTCTTTTGCTTTCATCAATCCACATTCTGTTTGAATCGCTTCTCGTAGAGCTTGTTCAACATAGAAGAACAATCTTTGTTCATATACTGTTTCAGCATATATACGCTGAATAAATGATATCATAAATCACCAAAAGTACAGACAATACTAACCGTTTCGGGAGACAGTTTACAGTTAGTTTTGGTCTGGAGAGAATTCAACAGTGAGCGTAGTACCTGAGATGATTAACGATTTTCATGGCTAGAGCAGATCGAGGTGAGGTAGTTACACCATAATTACAAGGAGCGTAACCTCACTCAATGGTCTCTTCGACGTGCAACGCTCTCTCGTTGTTAGAGAACAGTGAAATGGTGTGCACAATGAAGAGACCATTGAGTGAGGTAACGCTCTCTTTAAGGAAGAACGGGAGTATAGGAGTTAAACACTGGATAGAACCTTAATCGTGTATTAACCGCTGCGCAATTTTAGTGGGGCCAATAATTTGGTCGAAGTTGAGCCAAAAATTTGGCAACAATACAAGACCCACTTTTTAAGTTTTAAGTATAATTTGGTGGTTGGTCCTTAATTTGTTTCGAAGTGGGGCCAATAATTTGGTTGTTGGCCCTAAATTTGATCCTAAAGTTGGGTCAATAATTTGGACTAAAATAACAGCCCCACATTGAACCAAATTTAGGGCCAACCACCAAATTATTGGCCCAACTTTAAAGTTGGGCTTGTCTTGTAGCCAAATTTTAGGCACTCAAAAATGTTCGACCAAATTATTGGCCTCACTAAAATTGCGAAGCATACATTTACATACCCTTATAATGTGTTGATCGGTCCACTATACACTATACGTATAAGGGTCATTTTTAACGCGAAAGATAAATAAATTTATGCGAAAAATAGCGATTTTTCTAGATCAACCAACCATATTTCGAAAATCGACATACTATATTTATGAAAAGTGCGGGCGCCGAAAATGTATAATGATTGTTAATCATATTGAATTAGTTTTTCACATTCTTATGCTTTTTCTGGCTAGCGTGCGGTCGGTCAAGCATTGTGACCTTTGTCATCTATTCCTTCCCTCGTCTACAGATAAGAAACCCAGTTGAATCCCCTCCCAGAAGGTTTTTTGGAAATCCGGGAGGTGTATTTTCTTCTTCATGCAGCCTCAACGGACGAAGCTCTAATTGCTACGTGGGTTATTTTCTTCAACTTCTAATGGACTATTTTCACGATTCTACTTCGTAGCAAGAGTAGATGCTGAAGGACCATCAAGATATGCAAGATCAATCGATGTATAGATGAACGAAAACCCATTGATCTATGAAGGATCCCCTGCATGACCCACCGCACCAATGTGCGAATGTGATAAATTATTATTATTATTATTATTATTATTATTATTATTATTATTATTATTGAATTAGTAATGACACAATATACACCTGTCCCTCATACGCAGCCTTCTCAGCATATATCTCAATATCAATAGCTGTTCTTGCACTGCATTCATTAATTCTCGACTGCATCATCTACAAATAAAGAAATAAATATTCATTCAATCCCAGTTCCAGAAATAGTAAATGCTTAAGAGTATTAATATTTAAGATATTAATACAATAGGAATACACCATCAAATCACATCTAAACAAAAACAAACAAAAAATCATACTGCAAGAAGCATAAAGCATGAGAAAATTTCGCAAGGTAAAACAAGAATAAGCCAAATTCTATACAACAACAACAAAAGATGGAAAGCAATTCACTATGAAGCAACAAAACAACATGGTTAAAGGTGGAGGGACGCCCCCCCCCCCTCCCCTCCTGCCGTATAGACTCTTCCGAAATGAATGGAAGTGGTTGATAGAGTAGAGCAAAGAGAATAAGATTTGGAGTGAATAGATCAACAGAAAAGATCAAGAGAATTGTGAGGCAAACGAGGATAAAGCAAAAGAGAAAAGTGAGAAGTATTCAAGATATCAGCATAAAAGGCACACCCCAAGCTATTTTTACTCTCTTCATTGGCAACACTCTCTCGTATACAAAGAAAGCGAGAGAGTGTGGCCAGAGCGGAGAGTTTCAAATTAACATGGGGCGTCACTTTAAAGAAATAGAGGCGAGGCTGGTATACTGATATAGATAGGGTGAGAGAGATAGAGGGAAACGACGAATGAATAGTAATAGATGGGGTGAGACCACGATCAATTGATAAGCACAAACGAGCCAAGAGTTGTAGAAGAAGCAAGGAACAACGCGGATGAATATTATGAACAATTGTGATGGAATGTTATTTAAAAAAAAGATAAATGAGCATATGAGGAAGGGCAGAGAGATTCCATCTAAAGTGAATAGAATAGAAGACACTCTATGAAGCGAGCTGGACCAATACAATAGATAATATGTATTCTTTGTGGATTGGCTGTAAGGAATAGGATACGCGTTCATGCGGAGTTGCATTTGCAAGACGAACTCACGAAACCCGGCGGTCAAAAGACGTTGCTGTATGATAACGAAGAGCGATGGCGACAGCGGTTCAGTGAGCACGAAAATCAAATAGATGTCCCTAAACCCGATTTGCACTTGAAAATGTTATGCTGCGTATCTGGTGGTCAGTACGGGGATTCGAGTAATGATTGCCCCCCCCCCCCCGAGTGTTTGACCAAAATGGCACACGTCTGCACTCTACGGCTGCGGAAGCTAATATAATACTTCACCTCGCACGATCACGTGGGAAGGACGCTCAGATAATACTTCCGATAAGACAACGCTCGAAAAATTATTTTGACAAAAAGAATTTTTGTTCGGGTCCAACAAAAAAATTTCTCACCGAACAAAAAAAAACAAAAAAAAACCAAAAATAAAAAATAAAAATGCCGATTTTCCGGAGAAAAAAAAATTATCTCGGGTTGGTCTTCCTTTAAACCACAACAATTCTTTATTCTGAGTCAAACTTTTTTGTGAAAATTAACAATTAAAACACCAGTAAAACCAAAATTCGTTATCGATTCATTGAGGTTCAATAAAGTATTGCGAAAAAGCAGCATATTATTGATTAGTTAAAGAATTTGAACCAGGAGATTTAGGGTGCGCCATTTTCACGTATGACCGAAAATGTGGTATTCTGTTCTCTACTAGATTAACATAACATAACATAATTTATCAGGGGTCGCATAGTTGCGCTGATCAGGCTTTAGGGTGTTCATTCGTCATCAGTTAGGCTCCACCAGCGTTGTCCAATTCTCTTCGTAATCTCGTTCCTCCATCTTTCAAGCGGCCTTCCTTGTCCTCTGTTGGATATTCGATCGTATGGTATCCAAACTGTTAATCTCCTTGTCCATCGATTATCATCCATAGTCCTTATCTTTTTGGCCCAGTTCAGCTTTCTTTTCGTCGCTTCTTCCACCCAGTCCATCACTCCTGTTTCTCTCCGAACATGGTCATTGGTCCATCGATCCTTCCAAGTAACTGCTATCATACGACGTTCCATCTTTCTTTGGGCGACCCTCAGTTCATTCTTATCGGACTCTCTCATCACCCAACATTCACTTCCATAGATTACTAGATTCTACTACTAGATTCGAGAGGTTAAAAGCGCAGCACGTGTAGCTGATTGTGAGTGGTTAGTACTCAGCGTAACCGCGCCACGCGATTCCCGATTCCATTTTTCTATATATTTATTTTTCACAGTCGAAAATTCGAGAGTTCCCTGGGCTATGCTTGGTGCAACAACGAACTTTGAGCTCGTACTACGGTATTACAGGGCATTTATAGTTTTGAGGGAAAACAATATTTTTATGATTTATTGTCCTGCCTGGCCAGTTTAGTCACGAAATACCCGAGGGTCCTGTTATTTAACACTTTTGCGATATTTCATTCACCAAAATTGTCTTGCGATAAAAAATTAACAACTTTTCATGCTAATTTGTTTCAATTCTCTCTATCTGTTTATTTGTTATTTTTTGGTTTTTGTAGAAAAACAGAACAAAAAAATTCCTGAACAAAAAATTCTCAAAAACCCAAAAAATACCAAAAAAATACCGAACAAAAAATACCAGCCCTGGTGCCCATGCAACTAGAACGATCAACACAAACACTCAATGAGTGAGTAATCACGTCAGCCAGTTCTACATATCTTCTTTCTTGCATCTCGATTAATATTTTTAGGCATATATATTGAGCGTATAAAAATCGCATGTTTTCTGTACGAGAGCGTCCGCAATGACAATTTCTCGTTTTGCATTGTTCAGATACTATAACGATCTCTTTTTAATATCAAAACAGCGCGGCGAAGGTCAGATGGGTTACAGTATCGCCCGGAAGTAATCGGACACTTTTTCATTTTTTTTATAACAGCTTCTAGATGTGCTATCGACCGTTCTAAGTGCCACAAAGATGCTATTGGTGCGCCATGTTTATTCCCAGATTATGGTTGTCATAGCTCGTCATTCGCCCTCAGGGCATAAAAATATTTTTTTGGAGGGACTGATTTTGAGACCCTACCGTTCAGATGGCAGGTCTTCTAAAATTATGGATCCTGCTCATGCAGCTTTGCAATGTATCATATATATATTTCCCTTATTTTGGTTTAGTTCTGATTCCTTTCAGACCCACAGCAAACGTTCCGCTGAGGTCTACTCGGTTGTAGCGAGTAAAGACAAAATACAAAGATCAAAGATCAAAGTTCAGCAATAGTGTAAAAACTATTGTGAACATCTCTAACATGCATTGGTACTTTGAAACTTACAAGGGAACCACGTAACCTTACCCAATAATTATCTATGTTTGATACCTTGATGTGAATCTACATGGAAAAAGGTGTCTAAAAAGTTAGGTAAAAAGCTCCACATTCGCGTTTTAAGTCTTTTTTCGGGCCTCTGAAAAATGCACTAGATGGTTCCCAAAAAGAGGCCAAAAAGACCAAAAGACCCAAAAAAACAAAACGGCTCAAAAATGGCCACAGAGGCACAAAAAGAAGGTCTTAAATGGTCCAGAAAGTGACAAGTGTCCAAAAATGTCGAAAAAGGTCTGAAAATGCCCATTTCAGAAGCCTGAAAAAGGACTTACAAGGAAATGCTCCCAACTTGTCCTGGCCATATAAGCTGGCAATAGCATGACTAGAATCAGTTTTCGATGCTTATTATGAATCCGTATTCAGAAAGTGCCTAATCGACCTCTTTTTTGACAAAATCGGTATTTAAATTTGGCTTATTAATTCGAAAATTCGTGTTGTTTTCCTCAAAAACTATCTGGATTACATCGGAAAGATCCGGTGATGAAAAGTACTGCGAGAGTTTTTAGATGAGTTAACCAGCCCACCCGGACGGTTTGCGCAGGAAACCACACGAATTTCCGAATCAAAATATCTATATCCTCGAAACTCAGGTCGATTAGGCACTTTCTGAAAACGGATTCGAAATCAGCATCGAAAACTGATCCTAGTAATGCTATTGCCATCTCATATGGCCAGGACAAGTTGCGAGCATCCCCTTGTTAGAACGCATGTGGACCTTTTTACCAAAATTTTTAGACACCTTTTTCCATGTAGATTCACATCAAGGTATCAAACATAGATAATTATGGGGTAAGGTTAAGTGGTTCCCTTGTTACCCTAATCGTCCCCGAGTTTTGCGGTTCCCTTGTGAGTTCACCCTCGACACTTTCACGGGAATTGAAGGCCCTATCTCGAAGGGCATGGGCTAGGTCTGCGAAAGGCCTGTATTTCGACAGGGCTAAGCCTGAAGAATACGGTGGTTGAGGGAGAACCATCCATCCATATCCAACCAGTTTCTGCTTGACTTTAATGGAGATGTGGGGACAGGCGTTATCATGATGATAATACACTTTCTTTTCCTTCTGGCTTGAATGATCGACTGCCTTCTTCTGATTTCATAGTTGTGTGACGTACTTGGCAGGGCTGTGCGTAAAATATTTTTCGTAAAATTTTCGTAAAACGTAATTTTACGACTTATTTTCTCGTAAAATTCGTAAAAATTTCGTAAAAAAATTCGCGTCTAAATTACAACCAAATGTCCCAAATATACTTTTCGATAAAATATATGAAACACGCGAACGTTTATTCATATATCTAACAACCCTCTTTTTTTGGAGTTACACTATACCGCGGAGAGATTCCAGAGGATGTCTCCAAACCGAACCTGCACACCAAGAAAATCATGCTGTCAATGCGGTGGGGAATGAATGGTGTGATCAACTGGCAGCTGTTCCCCGAAGGCATGACAAGTACTGGGTGTAGTGACTTGTCACTACTTCCAAAGATCGGTCGGCATCATTCCAATGTTATTAGACCAGTCCACAACAGAACTACTATTCAAAATGATATAATTCAATTACCAATCATTCCCTAATTATTGTGATAACATTTCACTGGTATATAAAGCCATTCCATGCTCAGTTCTACAAAGTTCAGTCAATTCCGTTCTTCTCCATCCTTCACTCATTCAATCCCATATACACCCTAACTCACAGCGTTTCGAGAGCGGAATTTAGCAAGGCGACGAGAGAAAAAGAGAGACAAAGAGAGGCGAGAGAGACTGCAGACAGTTAGAGACACGCGACGCGACACGCGACGTATGCAAGGGCGCGGAGGAGAGAGACTCCGCCCCGCTCAGTTGATGTGCATTATTGGCATCTTGCCAAAAATTCTATGTCCGCTCTCCCCACAGGGCTGAAACGCTGTGTAACTTCCACCAAACCCATTACCATCCCCTTAAATTTTCTCTATATAATAAAGAGTTCAATTATCTAATTTGTATTACACACACTACCATTGTACCAAATAAGGGCAAGGGTAGTCGTCCTCCGTTGTATACCATAAGTCAAACAACACTCCCGTCGGGAGTCGTTACACTGGGGCCAAGTACCAGGGCTGTGCATTTTACGTTTTACGATTTTACGAATTTGACGATTTTACGACTTTTTTCGTAAAATTTTTACGTCGTAAAATTTTACGAAATGTTAATATTTTACGTAACGAAAAAAATTGCAAAAAACTGAATAATTTGTGAAATTATTGTCAAGAATTTGAGGAAAATCAATCTTTGGGGATGCATACATAATTTTCTTCAAGTTTTACCTGTTACTTTTTCCTTATCGCCTGTATCTTGTATAAGAGAGTCGTTTATGAACATTCCTGGGTTTCATATATTTTATCATGAAATAAATTTGGGACAATTTCTTAATATTTTGGCGCAAAATATTTTACGAAAATTTTACGAATTTTACGAGAGAAAAAGTCGTAAAATTACGTTTTACGAAAATTTTACGAAAAGATTTTACGCACAGCCCTATATATTTACCTTATAACTGAAGATATTTGTTTCATTTTGTTTCCAAATAACGTCATTTGTTTCACCGAAATTTGAAACAAAAGTGATGTAGAAACATATTTTTCTTTGAAACTTTTTAATTATTTCACCCTAGTGTGAACAAAGTGGAAAGTACTATGTAATCCTTTATCGAAAATCTTAAAGATAGCAAGGAAAAAAAGCAGAATGGATTAGACATAGAAAATGAAGTTGAGTATGATAGGTGCAATAATCATATGTCCATTTAAGGGCCAGTTAGAAATCTCCGAGTTGATTAATAATTATTTCTTCTCATCCTGACCACTATCCCATTTTGAAATCTGAAGGTAGATTCAATTCATATCCATGTTAGATGTGTTAATATCTCACTCTGGCTAGTAGTTTATTATACTTTAATTTTAAATCTGTCATTTCCACTCCCATTGTTGAATTTCTTTTCTCTAGTTCTTCTTTAGACAGTATTAGTTCCTCTTCTTTCTTCTCCTTATCCTCCAGTCTTTTTTCTAGTTCTTCGTTCTTTTTCTTTTCAATTTCGACCTTTCTTTCGAGTTCATCAATTCTCTTCGTATTCGTATCGATCACTTTATGCATATTAGCTGGCGCCTGAAATGTAACATCGAAAATAATAATATTTTATCATTCCCTTCAGAGAAATTAATTTTAGGACACAGTCCAAAAAAATGAAAAGAAGAGAGAATACATAATCATGTTGAAAGAAATATTTTTTGACTCAGTGATCATAAAGAAAATAATTTTCAAACTTGATTAAACGACGGGGGAATTCTCCTTGATATAATGAATTCTCCTAATCTATCTGCCATTTTATATGATGAAAACGGAGGTTCAATGTTGACTATTCTTTCACCTCGATTGAGAGTTTCTACTATATCCTATAATGTAACAATCTTATTTATCTCTTAAAATTATATACGAATGCCTTGACAAATGCATCCAATTTGATCTCATCATTAACATTCTGCACATGAGGAAGATGAGGATCTCGAAGAGCTAATGATATACGCTGAATATCAACTATAGGTTATGTTATCAAATCTCAAATTCCCGCCGCTCAATTTGCTTTTACCTCATTTCCCCAAACTTACTCACTTTTGCCAAATTTATTGAATGCAAGATAAACGAATCAATAAATAAAAAAAACAATTATTTTAAGCGGTAAAACTGACTTGAATAAGTCGATCATCATTAGAACAAGCATCTCTTTCTGCTAGAGTCTTACGATAGAAGTTTACTACCTTTAATCGATATCGTTGAAGAAAGACAAGGACATATGTATTTCAGGGCATGCTTTGAAAGTGTTAAAGGCACACCCCGAGCTGATTTTGCTCTCCGCTCTGGTCACACTCTCTCGTAAACAAAGAAAGCGAGAGAACACTGCCTTTAAATGGACTTACAGCAAGTATGGTGCGCCGGTCCCGGACTTCAGAATGGGACATATACCATTCGATAGGTCTCCAAAATACAAGACTCCCATGTTAAGGATTTTGGCAACGTACCCCTGGGGGCCGAGTAATGTGCATTTTTCTGACTGTCTTTTTTCGCCGTACAATAGGATCCAGTCTCTGTGAGATCGAGAGCAAGCAGTGGTGGCCGGATGGATAAGAGGATTGTTTATATATATCTTTTGCTCGCAAGTTCGATTCCCACACAAGTTCAACTTCTTTTGCTATTTTTCCATGTATGAAAATCTTACAAAAATCATTTTAAAAATCAATCAACAATATTTTTAATAATGATTATGATTACAATTTATGATAGTTTGATGAAAATCGAATTCATTATTTTCAATTGTTGTTTTTTGTAACATTTTCCCGAACTTGGAGAGGACTGGCGGTGGAGGCCTGCGAATATGTTCGTGAATACATATGTTATGTATATTATGAAAGCGATTCATTCTTGATAATGGCGCTCCTAACGCACTGGAAAAGTAAAAGTAAATTTACAATCTGTTATTCAAGACACACCTGATCTTCAAACATACTCCTTCAAGTATGCCATCAAAAATGTACCCGAATCCAGCGCTGCATAAAACCTCACAAGGATGCTTGTTTTATATGATACTATACCGAGGACTCATCGAATTGAGATAATTGATTTTTACCGTTGGTGCAAGAAAAATAATCTTAATTGCCCTAATTACTGTAAACCGAGCGTTGGGAGCGCTATTATCAAAATGAATCGCTTTCATAATGTATTTATGAAAATATGAGCAGGGGTGGTATTCTTTCGTCAATTTCGACAATGCCGAAATTTTCGGCGTGCCGAAATATTTCGCGGCTTGCCGAAATATTTCTCAGTTATAGCCGAAAATTATCAACCGAATCTCGCAAAAGACACATGTTTGAGAGGAGAATGTACCACCGATCATTCGCATGGCAAATTATCAATCAACCACTAGACTATTTTGCTTCATTTCATTCTATATCGTTTCTCTTCCTAGTACCTAGGAATAATGTTTCTCATTATTTTTGATTCGTCTCTCATTCATCATTTCACCCGTTCTTCTCTTCGGTGGTCGGTTGGTCGTGATGCTGAGACGCCGCTCAAGAAAAGTCAAATAGCAAAAAATGAAAACGATGTCATGCCGAAATCCCTTAGTTCTCCCCTCAAATGTTTAGGCTTTCGAAAAAGTGCGCCGAATTTTTCTCTTACGATGTCTAAATCATTTTGCCGAATATTTCGGCATTCGGAAGGTCTCTCTCATTTTCGGCAGACCGCTCTATCTCTCCGAAAAATATTTCGGCATGTGCCGAAATTGACGAAAGAATACCGCCCCAGACCTTTATCTTTAACGACCGCCAGTCCACTCCACATACGGGAAAATTGTTACAAAAAACAACAATTGAAAATAATGAATTCGATTTTCATTTTAAACTATCAAAAATTATAATCATATCAATATAATCAATATAATTATAATTATATTCATCATTATAGTCACAATCATTATAATCACCACCATTACATTATAAAGTCACAACCATTACATTATAAATTGTAATTGTTATAGTCATTTTCATATAGTAATGTAAAACATATACAGTGCGGGACATAATGATATGACACCCCTAAAATTTTGGGATTCTGGCCGAATTTTGAATGGAAATCAAAAGAGGTATATTCCATTTGTATCCACTCCTTGGATAACTAAGGTAGCCCACGTATGAGGAAATTCAATTTCTCGGTCAACGAGAAAATAATGATTTTCCGAAATTTTGACGGGACATAATGATATGACACCTTGATTTTTTTCATGAATTAATATTTTTTTCAAACTTCTGCATATCAGCAATTGATCAACAACAGGTTAGTAACCAATGTTATCGCCCTTCCTCGAGATTGGACCGAAGATTCGAATGGGCATGCTTCCATAGAGGGCAGAAATCACTTGAGGCTCGATGCCGTCCCACTCCTTTTTGATGTCATCCTTCAACTCGGCAACGGATGCATACTGTTTGTTGCTCTTGTACACACAACTGACCAGGATGCCCCACATGTTCTACATGGGGTTTGCATCGAGGTTGCCCGTAGGGCACGGAAGAACTGGGATGTTCTTGACTTTGAACAATGGTTTTGAGGGGAGTTGGTGGCGAAAGAGGCTCCGTGTTTCTGGGAGATCAGATGGCTGGCACGGCTCTTCCTCATGAACAGGACGAGGGTAGTCTGGTGCATCACCCGATACTCCCCATGGCCCATCCTGCTGGAGCGGAAGGAGATGGGCGGCTTGTCGAATTTTAAGAACGCGCCCCAGAAAATGATCGAAGTTCCCCCTGCTGAGGTGTCGCGGTTCCTTGAGGAAACCAGGTCAGAAGCAGTTATAGCCGTCCTGATTATCGGGGTTGAACTTCTTCTCATCAGTGAATGCGATCAGAAACTGATAATTTGAATTTTTTTGAAAAAAAAATCATATACCGTACTAGGGCGCGTTCTTAAAATTCGACAAGCCGCCCATCTCGTTCCGCTCCAGCAGGATGGACCATGGGGAGTATCGGGTGATGCACCAGACTACCCTCGTCCTGTTCATGAGGAAAAGCCGTGCCAGCCATCTGATCTCCCAGAAACACGGAGCCTCTTTCGCCACCAACTCCCCTCAAAACCATTGTTCAAAGTCAAGAACATCCCAGTTCTTCCGTGCCCTACGGGCTACCTCGATGCAAACCCCATGTAGAACATGTGGGGCATCCTGGTCAGTTGTGTGTACAAGAACAACAAACAGTATGCATCCGTTGCCGAGTTGAAGGATGACATCAAAAAGGACTGGGACGGCATCGAGCCTCAAGTGATTTCTGCCCTTTATGGAAGCATGCCCATTCGAATCTTCGGTCCAATCTCGAGGAAGGGCCATAACATTGGTTCCTTACCTGTTGTTGATCAATTGCTGATATGCAGAAGTTTGAAAAAAAATATTAACTCATGAAAAAAATCAGGGTGTCATATCATTATGTCCCGTCAAAATTTCGGAAAATCATTATTTTCTCGTTGACCGAGAAATTGAATTTCCTCATACGTGGGCTACCTTAGTTATCCAAGGAGTGGATACAAATGGAGTATACCTCTTTTGATTTCCATTCAAAATTCGGCCAGAATCCCAAAATTTTAGGGGTGTCATATCATTATGTCCCGCACTGTATTGTTTACTGATTTTTAAAATGATTTTTGTAAGATTTTCGTACATGGAAAAATAGCAAAAGAAGTTCAACTTGTGTGGGAATCGAACTTGCGAGCGAAAGATATATAGACAATACTCTTATCCATCCGGCCACTACTGCTTGCTCTCGATCTCACAGAAACTGGTTCTTATTGTAGGGCGAAAAAAGACAGTCAGAAATATGCAAATTACTCGGCCCCCAGGGGTACATTGCCAAAATCCTTAACATGGGAGTCTTGTATTTTGGAGATCTATCGAATGGTTAATGTCCCATTCCGAAGTCCGGGACCGGCGCACCATACTTCCCTTGTTATAGTTTACCTGCGGAGATATCTCAGAATAAAGTGATCGATTAGTCAGCCATTGCATCCATTCATGCGTACCGTAATCCATTAGAGAACTTTCTATTGAAAGAAGACGAGATAATAAATCAGATCGATAATTGAATGGAGTTATAGTAGAATCATATATTGGAGTATGTCTGCAAAATCACAATACATCAAATGTATAATAAAGTAATATATGAACAATATTCCATATGCCAAATGTTTTGAAATATATAGAAATGAGAATGCATTTCACAGTTGTTTAAAACGCGTTCTCCATAAGAGCGGCGTCGGCATGGCACAATGTTTCAAAATCATCCTAGGCGACTCATATTTGATGGTTGGAGTCCCTAGGGGCGACATACACTTCAGCCAAAAATTTGACCCAAATTATCGATTTTTGATCTACCAAAAGTCGAAAAATCAAAGTGTGATTTCCATGGCATGTTGTATACCATTCGATAGAGGATCCAAAGTTATATAAGTATACCAAGTTTCATAAGTTTTCATAACTCCATGTTCGAGAAATAACCGATTTTTCAATTTTTGACCAGGTTTTTTTGTTTTGATCTAATCGCTTACTATGTTACTATCATTTCCAGTTTCTGAATTTTTGATATGTTGTGTAGAAATGGATGCGCTATCCGAATATCATACTTATCTGGACCAGTTACAAACCGCCCATAGTGATATCATGCGACGAACGCCTTACTTTTAGCGCCCGAACGCCGACGCTGGTTCGAATCCTGTCAGAGACATAAATTTTTGCAAATTTTTTTTCGTCTCAAATTTGACTTTAAATTATATTTTCATGTGTTTTATCGACTTTTCACCTATTTATTGTACGGAATGACCACAGACATTACCAAAATACTAAAAAAATCTTATAACTGTTACAGTATCGGAAAAAGTCATTCGACGAACGAAAAAAATGTTTTTTCGTCAGTGATATTTCTTTAAAATGTTTTTTGTTGTTATTATCTATAAAAGAAGACAAATATACATTGAAACTCGTTAAACATCTCGGTTTTCGCAAAATGTTTGAAAAATTTAAAACTAAGATCAAAGATCAAAGTACAATGATCAGAGATCAAAGTTGAGCATTAGAGTAAAAACATTTGTGAGCTTCTCTAACATATATAAGAGCTGTAAAAAATAAGAGATTTAATCAAAAAAAGGCACAGGGACGAGAACTGCTAGGGAGAGAAAGCGCAAGTTTAAGCGTACGCGCTGTTACCGAGTGTACCTCAGCAGAACGTTTGCTGTCGGTCTGAAAGGAATCTCAACAAAACCAAAATTAGGGATATAAATATATGATACATTACAAAGCTACCTGATGAGAAGCCATAATTTTAAGAGACCTGCCCTTTGAACGATAGGATCTCAAAATCATTCCTTTCAAAAAAATGTTTTTCATGCCCTGCGAGCGAATGAAGAGCTATGACTACCATATTCTGTGGATAAAGTAGTAGGGCGCGATTAAGCTCTAAGAGGATAAAGTTTTATTTTGCGTCATTACTCTAACCCACTTGCTTAATTTTTGATGAGGGATAGGGAAGGGGAGAAGGTGAGGGAGAGAGAGATAAAGATAGAGCGGAGAAGGAGATAGATTGAGGTGGAAGGAGGGTTAGATGTTTGTATCTTTGATGAGTTGCGTACATTGACACAAAATATCAGCTTAATTGCTTTCCTTAATCAAATGTTACAAAAAAATGAAAAAGCGTGCCATGACTTTTTTGTCGATACTCTATTAGTTCTAAGATTTCAGATAATGTTTATGGTTATTTCATACAATAAATTAGTGTAAACACGGAAAAAAAGATGAAACTATAATTAAAAGTCACAACAGTTTTTACTCTATTGCTGAACTTTGATCTCTGATCATTGTACTTTGATCTTTGATCTTAGGTTTCAATTTTTCAAACATTTTGCGAAAACCGAGATGTTTAACGAGTTTCAATGCACATTTGTCTTCTTTTAATAGATAATAACAACAAAAAACATTTTAAAGAAATATCACAAACGAAAAAACATTTTTTTCGTTCGTCGAATGACTTTTTCCGATACTGTAACATTTATAAGATTTTTTTAGTATTTTTGGTAATGTAAGTGGTCATTCCGTACAATAAATTAGTGAAAAGCCGATAAAACACATGAAAATATAATTTAAAGCCGAATTTGAGAAGAAAAAAAATTTGCAAAAATTTATGTCTCTGACAGGATTCGAACCAGCGTCGGCGTTCGGGCGCTAAAAGTAAGGCGTTCGTCGCATGATATCACTATGGGCGGTTTGTAGCTGGTCCAGATAAGTATGATATTCGGATAGCGCATCCATTTTTACACAACATATCAAAAATTCAGAAACTGGAAATGATAGTAACATAGTAAGCGATTAGATCAAGACAAAAAAACCTGGTCAAAAATTGAAAAATCGGTTATTTCTCGAACATGGAGTTATGAAAACTTATGAAAGTTGGTATACTTATATAACTTTGGATCCTCTATCGAATGGTATACAACATGCCATGGAAATCACACTTTGATTTTTCGACTTTTGGTAGATCAAAAATCGATAATTTGGGTTAAATTTTTGGCTGAAGTGTATGTCGCCCCTAGGGACTCCAACCATCAAATATGAGTCGCCTAGGATGATTTTGAAACATTGTGCCATGCCCCCACCACAGCCCCTCCGCTGTAAGGGAGAATGCGTTTTAAAATTTTCAGAGAATAATATGATCATATGTAAAATTCTTTTCTAACATATAATCAAGACTTGAAATATCAAACTATAACTATTTGTTTCACAGGTGGGGTTTAATGATGGTCACACTGTAAAAAACGGAATTTCTTTATTCAAAAAAATCGAGTTCCCTTCAAATATTTATCAGATAGTCTTAAAGGGGCTGACACCTTTGTCAACAGTCTCTTAAACACTCTACGCTCTCTCGTTGTTAGATAACAGAGAAATAGTGCGATGAAGAGTACATTGAGTGAGGTCACCCTCCCTTTAAATCATCTGGGAATACAGTAAGACCATCATTGCTCGATTCTGTCTCCATTGGTCTTGATTATGTCCTTGGGACGGGAGGGGTACGCGTCTATCACAGTACGAAAGTAGGTGGTGTTCATCGTCGACCACTCCTTCATCAAGGCTTTCTTCAGGGACTCCAGATTTGGGGTGGGAGTAGCGCGGGCTCTGCCCTGCAAGGTGCGCCACACTGAGTAGGCCAGGGGCTCAGATCGGGCGAGGAGGCATCCATGAATGAAGTCCAAAAACTGCTCCTTTCACCAATCCTTGACGAACTTTGCTTTATAAGCTGGAGCACCATTCTGCTCTTACGTCCACGAGGATTTTCCGAAATGGTTACGGATTCTGTTTTTTTTCACAGCCACAACGACCTTCGGCGTGACCACAGTGGGCTCTAATCCTCTCCCGGGACAGTCCAGTATCCCTCCGGTCTCGCCAGCGTCCGGTAGACCTTCTGTCGTAGAACGACAAAAGCTTTCGATATGTCGGTTACGCTCATGCCGCGCTCTCCCATGGTAACGATCCACTGTAAATTTCATATTTAGACTCAAAATGAACCGATTAACATGAAATTCAAATCATGAACGGAAAAAAACATATAAACAAATGAGCACACCGTAAGCGCGCAAACGCATTTTGTATAACGATAATTAAGTGTGACCATAAATAATCACCACCCTGTACATATTCTGCAAAAGTCTTACACAACTAAATCATCGCTTCTCCATATAGACCTCTTGTTGTTAGATTGACATAGTGATAGTTTCACGGAGACGGGAAGATACTGAAATATAATAAAGGTATATTTTGATGAGGCAGTTCCTTATATATTATAGAACAAACCTTAACATCATAAAAATTAAAATCATCGATCTGGAATCTTTCAGCTAAATTTCCAATACCTAAATATACTATCGTGGAAAATCAACCATGTTTCAAAAGTTGCCATAACTTTTTACTGTATGATAAATTAAATTAAATTTTAATTTAATTTAATAGCAAAAAATAAACCAGCAAATTTCATGTGCGAATTGTCTTCGCTAATAGATGAAGGACAAATGATAAGGCCCGAATTGATAAGATCTCTGAAATACGAAAAAAAATATTGTGTGGAATTAAATTAATAATATTATTACAGGGTGCGCCAAAATTACCCGAACTGATTTCACCATTATGATTCCCAGGCCCCCAATGCAATTGCTCAACCCCTATTGCAGCATCATGACGAGTGATCATTGGCCACTCCCTATTCAAGGTTTCAAGTCAGTTAGTCAAGTCTTCTAGTAATGGGGAAGTAAAGTCGACTGCGACCCCTCATTCTCAAGTGTACAAGGTAGATTGTCATAGTTCATCAGCTCGGCTTTCACGAGTCGGCTGTATCCGATACCGGTATCGTGTACCAAGATCTTGGTACTGACAAGGAACGTCCGGGTAGAGGTAGACCGATTTCAGTTTCCACTGCTACGAACCGAGATCTCATCCGAAAGATGGTGTTTCGAAACCACAAGTTTACGATCTGGAGACTCGATATCTCGAACACTTCCATTCTTCATCTCCTCAGGTCTCAGCTGACTCTTCTCCCTTACAAGTACAGTAAACTGTTAGAACCGAATGAGCGACAGATCAAGCTCCGCTGAGAACGGTGACCTCAACTTTTTATGCGTTGTGCTAGGTCCGCGCACTTCAGCACGATGTTCAGCGAAGAGAATATCCTACCTTCAAAGACAACCTGAACATCGAGAACAACAGAATTATTGCCTCTGATCTTAAAGAATCCTACAAGAAGGCTGGGGTCATGGGTCATATCAGTCTTCCACACTACGCCAAGGTTTTAGCTGCTGTTTGCCCAACTGGAAAGTCCACTCTTGTTTTGCCACTCCATGCGTCTAGATCAATAAGGCATATTTTACCAAGCACATCCTCGAAAACGCGCTTCTACTCCGATACCATACCCACTTCGGTCAGGACCACTAGACCTTTCGGTAAGATTCTGTCGTCAATGACATGACAAAGTTGACCCAGTCGTGGTTTTTTCACCCATGCACTCGGCAAAATCCATCACATTGAATTACTTGCGAACTCCACCAATCTCAACCTCCTCGACTGCAGTGCTTGGAGGTGTTGTAGGCCAAGATGCCCTCTATCAAGCACCAGAACCTCGACTCCCTCAGTGCTCCGCTTCTCAAGGCATGGGACGAACTCGATGACAACTACTTGCGGGAATCGGCAGTCGCATATGAGAAGAGACTCATGGCTTGTGTCAGAGCTAAAAGAGACCACGGCGAGATTCGCTAGTACACTACTGCTGCCCATATTCTTGATAAGCTTTACCATGAACCATATCACTCAGGTCACATTCCCAAGGGGAGATTCATATGGAGACAACAGTTCGGGTAATTATGGCGCACCCTGTGACGCAGCCAGTGATCTACCCACTCATGTACCTCCTGTGAACAATTCGCTCATTTTAATTAGTTTTATTGTTGTACTAGTAGATCTCCAAGTTATTATTGATAATTTTCTAATATTCATTTCTATAATTTAATTCATAATTCATAACGAATCGATGAATATTGCTCACCATAAATGCAAATTACAACAAAACAACAAAGAGGAGTAAAATTCACAGGAATATTTCGTAACACTCTTCCTCGACCACCATCCTAATGAAGTCATGTTCGGGTTTTCTAGAATCCCCTCATCCTCGTCCTGTCCCTCCTCGAAGACGTCATCGTCCATCTCCGAGTCCTTCGACTCCTCCCCAGCTCTTCTTTTCCTGTTCAATCCACTGGTCGATCGAACACTCGACTTCGTCTCGTGCCCTTCGGATACAATCGGAACCATGGTGACCTCTGACAGAGCTTTATCGAAAACATTTAGACTTTAAAAAATCAGCAAAAGAAAACTGCAGCAAGGGGGATCGAACCCCTGACAGTCAAAACTAAGCGCAGACAGCTTATCCACTACACCACGCACGGTTGGTTTGAAGGTTGGTAGATGTGTTCACCAACCAATCCGGATGTATTGTGTAGAAATCCACACGAATTTCTCGATCAAAAAATATTGAAATGCTCATAACTTTCGAGCGCATATAGATAAAGTAGATATTCAGCATACCATTGAAATCCTCTCGTCGAGCTCTGTTGAATGAGCTATTGAAAACTTTCGGCCCATATATTTTTACGAAAAATATACAACAAAATCGATTTGCACAAATACTAATAAAAATATCGATCGGCCAATGATGCAGGTACATTCTCCTTGACATTCCAGGAAATTCTTCTGTTGATGACTCGATACCAAAACCACACCCCGAAGAGCTACAGAGCTCCAAAGTCGGCCGATTTTGGCCTCCAATAAGTTTTACGTCGTCTCTCGACGTTGAAAATGAAGATATGAAAAAAAGCTCGAGCCATTTTGTTAGGGACCCTATGGACTACCAAAAAATGCATTAATATGTGGGGGTCAAAAAATGTGCCAAACACCCACAGATTTTACTCGATTCTTCAGCGACACGCGTGTTATGGTGTTTCGGCCGCTACGTCTAGACACCATAAAGCGTGGCCTAAAATAATCACATTATCGCATACCTCATGACTACTTCACGTGGACGACGTGGAAGAAGGTATAGAGGAGTTTTCTTTGCCATTGATTTTTCAACCACTTCAAGTACTTTAAGGAAATCAGAATCACGACCATCATGGAGAGCATTTCGCCTGTATATAATCGCATATATTGAATAAATATCCTTGTTGAACAAAAATCGTGTTTTAAACAGAAAAAAACTTACATTTGATACATGCGATCTAGTATGCCGTTTGTATAATATTCACTAGATATTCCTTCGAGAGGGAGTACTTGATCTTCAATACCTTCTATGTTCGATGAATAGAAAGAACAATCATCCAGATGTCGATCACCTCGGAACAAGAACATCCTGCATACTTTCCAATGGGATAAACGTCACAACGTCGGATTAGAATGGTGGAATGAAAACCGAATGGATGAGAACTATTTGCATATGAGAGACAAGCAGTAATGAATAGTAAAAATATGCAAACAGTTATCATCCAATCGGTTCATATTCATCGGTTCTCATCCGTCCTAGTGCCGGATAAACGAATATCGATAATTTTAAGGTGGAAAAGTTTAACAAAATAAAACCTCTGATATCCATCTGGCATGTCGAATAATTCGAGAAAGGGAAGAATATCGGTGGTCTTGCTTGCACTCTCAGTACTCAAAGCATAGAATGAGCTTGTTCTATAAATGACAAGCTTTTTGATATATTTCACAACAACAAAATGCGAATATATGAACTTAATAGCATGATGATCTTCCATGAATTTCCAAGCAAGGCGAGCAGACCATGTATGAGGTAGACGGTTGAATAGCTCATCTTTTGTTCCTCCCCTCCAATTGTTTAGAATATTCTTCAATTCGTCAAAATTCAGTCCATGACGTCTGGCAAATAAAGTGCGATGATTTTATTTGAATGACATAAGGGCACCTAGCAATGGATTCGATCTTCGACTTGTCAATTCTCTTTCGTTCAATTGTAGGGGTCAATGATGAAATATCCTCGATTAAAACATTCATGGAATCAAGTACCAACTGTACACCTAGCAGTAAAACAAATGCTTGATATCAGGGATGGGAGTTTTGATTTTGACTTTTTGATTTTTTTGAATTTCTTGACCATTTCAAAAAATTCAAAATCAAAAAAATTTTTTATTTTTTCTCAAAAAAATGTAAGAATAACGACAAAAGTGAAACATTTGAGGAAAATTGTGACAACATTTGACAAAACTAAATAAGATTAGCATTTTTATCATTTTCACGGTCGATGAAGAGGATTCTAAGTGTTTTAGTGTGGATTAGTTTGCCCAATGACGTAGAATTTTTGAAAAGTGAAAAAATTATTGTGTCATATTTTTCATGTCTCAGAATTCGGTTAATTGCATAATTGAAAAATAAAAACTTTCAAACAAAGTAAAGACATTTTTTTCAAAAGTTTTGAATTCAAAAATTTTTTGAGCCATTTTTTTAAAATTTAAATTATTTTCAAAAAATCCCAGCCCTGCTTTATATTGGAATTAAAATAGACGAATTGTAAGAGATTTACCTCTATTCTTCTTCATCATATCTTGAATGAATCCATCACATCTTACATCACGGGGAGAGTCATAAACCTTCCCTTCACCAATACCAATTGGATCGCGACTAGCATTCATCAACTAAAAAACAATATCAATATATATATATATATATATATATATATATATATATATATATATATATATATATATATATATATATATATATATATATATATATATATATTTGGTATGCTGGCTCACTCTAACTGATTTTGTCCATCTTCTCATTCGTTCATTAAATACTCCTTTAACATAAAGAAGATTCTCTACAGTATTCTCATTTGAATCATAAATTAAATTTAGAATACATGCATAATACATAGACTGAAATGGTATGGAACGATCTATTTCAAAATCGATTGGTCGGTTTCGAAATAAATTCACCTCGACGTCTTTTTTATCCTCTACGAGTTTTCTAGCCATTGTGATCTTACCAGAACTGAAGTTGCCTGTATTCAAATACAAAATAATGGAATTATCTCACAAAATAATGAAATTATTGTGAGACATAAAATAATACCATTAGCTGATGATTGCTTGAGAAGAATTCCAGCAACTTTTCTTGAGAAGATCGAATCGATAAACCAACGTGGCCATTCATTGAAACCAGACCAGTTTCCATAATGAATGCAAGAAAAATCATCCCAATCCTTAACCGATTATGTTATAACAATTGCTGTTTAAGTAAAAGTCAATGAAGAAAAACCTTTAGTCCTTGATGTTTGTTATCAATCCAGAGAGCGAAATCAAGGGCGGCTGCTTCATATACAATTCCTTTTATCTCGATGGGACAACAAATAACTGCATTACGCATCCATTCCAAACACCATTCATACGAATCTCTTGATTTCTTTACCAATTTTGAACTCTGAAGTTTTCACCATAAATGTTTCATCTATTAAGTTTATTGAAGTTCAGCTAATCTAATAATAAAACAAATGTCGAGAGATTATAATACATGCAGAGCAATAATAAAATTAAATAAAAATTTTATATAAAGAAAATGTAAACAATCAAAAAAGCTCTCAAGGGAATGGTTGGAACTCGCCATGCAGTTATGATTAGTGACATATTTGGTCAATTTCATACAGGTTCTTGTCAAATATACTCACTTTCTTCAGTGGACCTGATACCAATTCCATATTGGATGCATCACTGATCATAATAGGAGATATTATAGTATACCCGACGTCAAATGAATAAGCATGTTCTCTCGTTGATTCATCTAAAACATTTAGTATCGTCTTTTTACGTTTTCTTGAATGGAGATGAATTCTCTCAGAGACGAAAGGATAAATCTTGTGGATAAGAAGATCCCCCCCCCCCTGTTTTTTGGCCCCCTCTACATTTAATGTGCTGATAGGATAAATAATTGAATTGAATTGAATATTGCCTTCAGCGGGAGTACCAACAATAATAATAGAGTTATAAAGTGATGCGGGAAGGCGATTCCATGTCTAAATTTATAGTATTCTTGAACGAGATAAATGAATGAAAGATTGAAAACCTTAAAAGCTGCACGAGTAGTGAATACGATATGATGTTTATCTCCATTCTTATTACATTCTTCACGTAGTGCAATCATTGTTTCGCAGATTGAAAATGGGTACTTCAGTGATGGAGATAATTCATTGAAAGTTCTACGAAGAACTTCTGGCGATGTGCATACAACGATGCATGGATGATACTAATATAACGTGCAAATATACAGTACATTTATCTACATCAAACGTACGATATACTTTAGTTCATAATCGATGTTTTTGACCCATCCATCAATAGAACCGGGAGAATCACTTTTCGTTCTCCCCTCACGATAATTAAGCTGGACAAATTCACACTTCAAGTTCTGCATGAAAGATTGATTGGTACACAAATTCATGAAACTCAGACTGACATTGAATTCCGGACTGACATCGAACTTCGCTCTCTTGAAATAATTGCAAAGAACTAATCCATACACTTTAGGATAACTCTGAAAATTATCAATTGTAAAACATTATCTTTTCAACTGCTGTCACGCCTCGGTAGGCAGATAATAATCTCCGGTATTTTTTGTCTGTGAAAAATAATCTCGTGGGGTGCGCCCTAGTCCCACACCATGGTGCGACGTGGGCAGCACCATGGTGTGGGACTAGGGTGCACCCCACGAGATTTTGGGTGGACCTCAAATTCCGTGGGGCACGCAGTTCATTCCGCACCATGGGGCACGCCTTTCATTTATCCCATGGGGCACGCCGCTCATTCCACACCATGGTGCACGCCCTTTATAAATCCCGTGGGGTACGCCGTATGGAGGCCAAATCCCGTGGGGTGCGCCCTAGTCCCACACCATGGCCCACGGCGCATCCCACGGGCAAAAAATACCGGAGATTATTGAAAATAGGCGGTGAAATTGAAAAGAATACCTGTATGAATTCGTTGATAGACTGTGTGATAACAGGGATATGGTACGGTGATAATGAACATCCATGACGAAGTTCAAGGAATTGTCTCAATCCAGGAGAATCTTCAGTACTTGTTGAGAGTTGAACAATCAATGAGAGATCACTACAGTACATCAAAAGAATAAAATTTTCCGCTTAGGGAACAAAAAAAATTCTCATTCTAGGGTACCGCATGGGAATTATTCCCCATTATGAAAGGGACCCTCGAGTTTTTTCGTGACTAAACTGGCCAGGCAGAACTATAAAAAAAGATCACATTTCCCTGAATATAAAGACAATTTTCTCTAAAATTATAGATGCCCCGGAATGTCGTGATCTGAGTTAAAGTTCATTTATCTCCCTGGGAAAGGCGCGAGTTTTTGAATTTGAAGGATGAATACATAGAAAATTGCAAACGGGAATCGAACCAGCGTGGTGCGGTTACAAGCGCTGAGTACTAACCACTGAGCCACACGCTCTAACCCCACAACCGCTCAAATAGAACATGATGCCATAATGAATTATTTGCTTATATGACATGGAATAATTTCCATGATTCCCACCTTAGCCAGTTAATTTCGAGTAGCAAATAAATGAGAAAATACCGTTTGTTAGTGTCGAAATGTACCGTATAATCATCTCCAATACTGAGTTCTCTAGCTCTTAATGCACTGTATACAATCTCTTCACAGTGTTTATCGATATAATCATGGAAAACATCGTCCACTAGACTCTGAAACTATGCTAGTTAGAGATATCGATCCGGCAGGTGATTGGGTTAGGATAAGAAAAATTTAGTGCATTTTTATAATAAACAGAGCAAAAAAAACATTATTAAGAATCTTATTTGAATGAGTCGTGGGCTCATCAGCAGGCAGTAAGGTCGCAAAAATAGCTGTCAAGATGAAAAATTGTTGGACAGCAAAAATAACTATTATAAATTGCGACATCATGCCACACCTTATTCTTTTTGAACCAATCCAAGAAAAGATCACTTATAAATCTTCTGAGGGAAAGAGTACAGTCATTCCAGTCGTTTCTATTTATCTAAAAAAAATCATTTCGAACTTGATTAAAAGATCGAGCTGACCAATAACAATTCGCAATCAACGACTCGCGCAAACTTCTTCAAGCATTCAACGACCATTTGGCATTCGATAATCTAAAAGAATATACAGAAATCAAAAAATATAATTAAAATATTATATTGTCATTATATTTTTAATGACCTGTAAATGATTCGGCCACTGTTTGATAACCTCCGAGATTAAACTATGATGAATCTCTCTCTTCTCCTCGACATACTTTAGAAGAACTTCTTCGAGTTCAGAGATATGATCGAATGTAATAGTGATCTGATGAATAAAAATTGTACGAATATCTATATAGCGATATTATAACTAGATTATGAAGCTCAATGAGTAGATCATCAATTGGAAGAATCGATGTGATAACGGGTATATTACGAGAATTACTGTTGCGAATAATCGAGTCGCCTCGAGAGATAACTAATTGTTCACACTGAAATTACCATAATTAGATAAATAAATAAATAAATAAAATTACCAAATCAATATTATTAACTCGTTCATTGAATCTTCTTTCCATTAATTGTTCCATTGTTCCAATTATTATTCTTCTTTTACCAGTCATTCTACTAGCCACGTATTTTATATAATACACTACAACACGCCATACCCTTTGAGGAATTGATTCATGAAACGAACTTCTTCTTCATTATCAACTAGAACATGCACCGAGCCACGATGCTGCTGAAATAAAGGCTATTTTGAGAACTGGAATACATAAATAAAATGATAATATGGGGTAAATAATGTAACATACACACGCTTGGACTATATATTTTAAGAATTCATCATGATCTGCATCCGTAACGTGAAAGAAGACATTCTTCTTATTTCTCAATGATTCGTCAATCTTAGAGAATTTATACATATTCAAATTATTGCTGAACTTTTCTGAAGTTTAACAGGATAGAAAGCAAATAATTATAACAATAATAAATTGTGTACCTTTATTCACATCTGTCTCCACTAAAGGAGGCCACTTTATTATATCATTGATCATCTTTAAAATCGATTCATCCACGTTCTTATTTATTAGATTTTCAACAAATGAGATAATGAGATCGATCAATTGTTTACTATGACGACGCTAAAAAAATATACTTGTAATTTTCTCCCCGCAGTGTGCCCCGCGGGGCAACTTGTTTTAGACAGGGCACCCCGCGGGGTGGCTTGCATCCTGTGCTTACTTTCCCACCCTGTCGAAAACAAGCAACCCCGCGGGGCTACCTGCGAGGCACACTGCGGGGAGAAATTTCCACAGTAATTGCATTAAATTATCGGACGGCTTACTTTTTTCCATAGATCCGATAGTTTGGAAAGTCTATTCAAACTAGTATTGAGAATAGGTTTGAATAGATCATTCAATGTTTTCATTCCATCTGTATCTCTTCTATATTTCTCTACCATCTCTTTTGCTTTCATCAATCCATTTGCTGTTTCAATCACTTCTCGTACAGCTTGTTCAACATAGAAGAACAATCTTTGTTCATATATTGTTTCAGCATATAAACGCTGAATAAATTATATCATAAATCACAAAAACAACAGATAATACTCACAGTCTCGGGTGATAGTTTACAGTTAGTTCTGGTCTGGAGAGAATTCAGCAGTGAGCGTAGTACCTGAGAAGGGAACTGCTTAACCTTACCGCAAAATTCTCACCTGAGAAGTTCAAGGATAATTAATCATATTGGAGTAGTACACTCGCAAAAAAACCGGCTCTGTTCTGGTTAATTGGTCCCAACCGAATAGATTGGTCCTAAGAAAATAGATTGATCTCATGAAAATTGATTGGTCCCAAGAAAATAGATTGATCTCATGAAAATTGATTGGTCCCAAGAAAATAGATTGGTCCGTAGAAAATAGATTGGTCCCAAAACTTTCATAAAAGCAAAGATTGGTCTGTAGAAAATAGATTGGTCTCCAGAAAATAGATTGGTCCCAAGAAAATAGATTGGTCCCATAAAAATAGATTGGTCCCATGAAAATAGATTGGTCCCATGAAAATTGATCGATCCGTCTAGATGCTTGCTTTCACAGGATTAACAATCGACCTTACTCATCTCCAGACGAATATTTCTATTGTGTAAGGTGAAAGTGTGTTTAATCGTGCTGATTGGAGGATAATTGATTGGCACAGATTGGTACAGAGGCAGAGATTGGTAGATTAGCTGGAGGGGAGAAGACGAAGCTCCTGAAATACCTCATCTAGGAAATGAACTTCTACAGTAGAGAATCTTCTCGGGCAATTCACGTTTCCAGCGTAGCCCCCCCCCCCCCCCGTGAAAAACCGCTCCCGTCCCTGCCCAGGTAGCCCCAGTCGACTCCTTCCCTGTCGCCCATGTTACCGCTGCACCGTCATCTGATTCTGATAACACGGATGATGATGACTCAGATGACAACACTGCTTCTTCGCCTGCTCTTCCTGCCAATCCACGGCGAAGCCCACTGGAAAGCTTCAACCCGTTATGCACCCGGCTCCTGCAACTTGAAAGAAACCCACTGCAACCCGGACAATACCCAGAGCAACCCGAACGAACTCCGGTGCAACCTGAATACTTCATTTTTCGCGTATCATTTCATTAGATACATCATATTCACGAAAAAAACAACTATAAATAATTATTAAAGTATAAAAAATGGACAATTCAGTACACGATTGCTTTCTTCGAAAAAATCATCTAGTTTCTTGAAGCTGTTGGGTCCAATCAATTTTCTTGGGACCAACCAATTTTCTTGGGACCAATCTATTTCCTACAGACCCATCAATTTTCTTGGGACCAATCTATTTCCTACAGACCAATCTTTGCTTTTATGAAAGTTTTGGGACCAATCTATTTTCTACGGACCAATCTATTTTCTTGGGACCAATCAATTTTCATGAGACCAATCTATTGTCATGGGACCAATCTATATTCTTGGGACCAATCTATTCGGTTGGGACCAATTAACCAGAACAGAACCAAAAACCCCTTAGGGTTTGAAACCCTAACAGAAACAATATAAAATTTCAGAGACAAAACACCTACTATCAATGGTTGGCCAGAGGGCCAACTAGGTTTGAAACCCAAACCAAGGGTTTCAAACTCAAAGTAATGATCGCCAAGTAGAGTAAAGTAAAAGTAATACACACAGAGAAAAAAGTGTTATCCACGGGGCATACGACCTGTGAACTGTTATATTTAACATTTTTTGAGCAAAAAAGTGTCAAATATAACACTTCTCAGGTCTTATGCTCCGTAGATAACACTTATTTCTCTGTGTGTACGCACCTGTCCCTCATAAGCAGCCTTCTCCGCATATATTTCAATGTCAACAGCTGTTCTTGCACTGCATTCACTAATCCTGGACTTCATCTACAAAGACATAAACAAATGATCATCCTTCCCTGTTCCAGATATGGTTACAAGGGAAGCACAAAAGGAAACGGAAACGATTCCGAAAACGACCCATGTGGGTGTGTGGGGTTGAAGCGGGAGGTTGGCAATGTGTTTCAAGAGACTTTTTTAAACGCTTTTAACACCACTTTTCAAATCACTTTTGGCCATCTCCTCTTCAACCCTGTTATGTGTCGCATTCGGAATTGTTTCATTCTCCTCTGGTGCAGTCCATGTTAGGATTATTAACATTCCAAATGTTCATATAGTACAAATATAGATTACGTCTCAAAAATATCACACAGCAAAAAAACACACACAGGAAACATGAGAATCGTCACAACATTTAACCAAAATATGCTTAATTTCATATTACAGTAACCGGAAAAGAATGAGAACAAATCATAATGAAACGACAAAAGAATAAGTTAAGGGTGGAGGGGCGCGTAGACCTCGTTCGGTGGATCCCTTCCTCCAAGTGGAGGATAGAGTGGAGAAAAGAAAAAAGATTTGGCTTGAAAAGATGAAAACAAATTATCGAGTGAATTATAAGGCAAACGAGGACAAAGCAAAAGAAAAAGGGGAGAAGTATTCAAGACATGTTTGAAACATTAAAGAAATAGATGCGAGGCTGGCATACTGCTATAGATAGATAGGGTGAGAAAGAGAGAGAGAGAAGCATAGTAGGAAGGGAATTATGGGATAGTATGGGGTGAAGGTGAGACCTCGATCAATTGATAAGCACAAACGAGCCAAGTGTAGTAAAGAAAAGCAAGGAACTACGAGGATGAATATTGTGAACAATTGTGGTGGAAAGTTATTTTTAAAAAGATAAATGAGCATATGAGGAAGGGCAGATAGATCAATACGAGCTAAAGTGAATAGATCAATATAAGAAGCAATCTCATCATAGCGGGCAAATGCGTTCCTGTATGTGGAAAATAGTTGGATTTTCGACTATCATTTGCCAGAATGTGGGCAAATCGTGTACACAAATGGGGAAAGATGGGAATTTTGATGCCATATTTGGGCCAATTTACTCTCTCTCTCTGTGTGTATACGGTATTTGAAAAAATACTTCATAAGTGCAACACTAAAAGAGTTTTGTTTCTATTTCTTTAAAACTATTTCAAAAAAAATAATATTTTCTGAAAATTTTCTGTTTTAAAAATATATTTTCTGTTTTTGGTCAGAAAATTTTCTGGTCTCCAAAATGACCGGAAAACAGGGGGTAAAAAATCAGAAACTGAAATTCCCAGCCCTGGTTGGGAGGATCGAGTCAGAAAGGGTCAGTACAATAGATAATATGTATTCTTTGTGAATTGGCTGTAAGGTGTATTTTATTTATTTATCATACATCCAATAAAGATGTGACAACATTTGAAACGGAGAATAATAAGTGAACAAGAAAATCGGGAAAATGGGTGGAAGGAATTGGGGAGGGAGAAGAGGGAGGGAAGGTCCTCAGGTCTTCATATGTAGACTAAGTAAGATCAAAGATCAACATAATCTAAGATAAGTTGGCAAGACCTATATCATACATGTTAATGGCACACTTGACAATGAGCTAATTAGAAACGCTCTGCCACAATCTCTAGCATTATTTGAGTATTGCCAATGCGGTGAGCAAAATTAGCTTGGGGTGTGTCTTTAAAGAAGGGGACCCACGAGTTTTTTCATGACTAAACTGGCCAGGCAGAACTGTAGATCTCATCTCCCTGTATACAAAAACAATTTTCTCTAAAATTATAGGTGCACTGGAATACCGCAATCTGAGCTCAAAGCTTGTTATTACCCCAAGAAGTGCCAGGGAACGCGCGCAATTTCAAATATGAAAGGCAATTGTATTGAAAATTGCAAATGGGAATTGAACCCGCGTTGCTCGGATACAAGCGCCAATAGATCACCCTAAATCTCCTGGTCCCCCTTCTTTAAAGATGGGAAACCTCGAAAAGATTCATAGGAGAGGCGACTTCATCAAGATCTTTAAAAATTCATGCAACTCATAAGTGCAACACCAAAGACACGATCGAACTCTTCGGAGAACTCTGCTGGTGACCCAGCTGATAGCAAATCCCAAAGTTGATTTACACCGGGTGGTATTCGAACCCATGAGGTTCGGATCGCCAGACAAAAGTTCTAACCACTAAGCCATCTCGACATGTAGCTCAAATCATTCTCGTTCTGATTCATTTTTGGAAAAGTCGATACGATAACCACGAACAAAATAACATCCGTTCTACTGTGTCAAGATGAAATATATCCTACTATCGTAGTTCGTTGAAACCGATCATTCAAAAGGTGCAGAATTGCATGGATAGGAATGTCTCTCAAATCTCTTTATCTACCGTTTTCTTGAGAGTATATTGATTAATTATTACTTCACAATTTGTCGACTGTATCGTTGATGCGTGAGCATGTGATAAATAATAATACTGATCGAGGAGGAAATGAGGTGTAAAAGTGCAATTTGGAAAGAAACATTGGCAGTTAGAGATATTCTCAAGTTGGATGATCATTCAAACTTGATGAGTTTTTTTCTGCCCTTTTTCCGATTTATTAACTTCATTACATATTTCTATGATCCGTTGAAAGGGTTATTGTACAGTGAAATGTTCAACTCTCATTTTCAACTATGTACAATATGCAAGCACTACGTCGGAGGAGAACCGACTGGATGATAACCGGAAGCTGCCGTATGAGAACTGAGCATTCTTTTTCGTGACTTTCTCTTCCCCTTTACTTGTTTTTGTTTTTGTTTTGTGTAATTGCTTCTGTAAAGAATGATAAAGCAATGAGGACTTGTTAGGGTGGTATATCCAGCCTTACAGTATTCATGTTGATCTTTGATCTTTATATGCAGTCTGTGTTCTTATGTCTCATTATTATAATTATATTACTTTTGCATTTCTTTGTCTAGGATTAGGATTATCATATTTAATTTGCATTGTCATTAGTCTTTCATTCTTTTCCATAATTGTATTGATGTCGTGTCTTTCGTTTTATTATCTTTACACTGGGACTCATGTCTTTGTAGAGTTCGGTTGTTTGAGTCTTGTTGGTGTGTTAATTGTATTGTATTCTTGTGTGAGAGTGCTTCTGAATAAACTACTCTTTTGATCTTTAGTCTTTGTTCTTTTGATTCACCTCAAGCTGACAATGAGAACTCCGGCGATAGTATCTTTAACGTACAGAGTAAGACGGAGTGATGGGGTGATAGAGAACGACTCATGACTACAGTGAATAGTTCAAATTCCCTTAGAACGGATGTCTTTTTGTTAGTATCTAACGTATCGTATTTTCCAAAAATGATGTGAGCTACAACTTTGCTGTTGACAGGTAAGCTCTCAGATGCGAGGGGAATTAGCCATCTCTTAAAACGTGTCTAATTGGGGGCGGGGGGGGGGGGGAGGCGGATTGAGGGGAAGGAGGGACGAGAAAGGAATCGAGAGAGTGAGAGAGTGCGAATGATTCGCCCTGTCCCGAACTATTCGTTCCGTCTGGCAGGTGTGTGCGATTCAATGAATTCGAATTCGCTCTCTCAATTTGTGACGTCTTTGCCCTGGCAATTTCTCTTTCAATTTGTGTGACCTTCTTTTCTCTTCCTCACTGTGACCGAGCACAATCACACTTTTGCTCCTGTTGAACTAGCATGTTAGTTCAGCCTCTGTAATAGCGGGGCAATAAGTGATGAATAAGTGATCGAGTTGGAAGTGATATAAAGAGGGCGAGGCGGATGCTAGGCGGGTTTAGTAGGCTGCATTAGAGAGGGTGTGCGTGCAAGAAGGCATCCAATGATTCTCTCTGTAACTCTCTCCGCCGCGCTACCAAACCTGTCTGAGGTGCGCCGCTCTTACTAATAAACTATCGTCTCATTGTTGTGAAAACACACCAAACTGCACACCACATTGTTGGTAAAGTCACAGCATCTCTGTTGCCCCGCTATTCCCACCTCTCTCTCTCACTTTGAACTAACGTGCCAGGCGCATGCGACGCGACACGCAAACGCGTTGGGCTAGAGTGGAAGGGTGATGAGAGTGACGCGTCTGTGAGCAGAGATGCAGAGGAAGTTGAGAGACTGCCAACATCACATTCTTCCAACTTTTGAAATTTTCGGGCGGCTCAACCGGGAGCGCATCTGACTAGCAATCCACCTCCTGTATCGACCCCCGCCTCTGTCATCATTCTTTTGCTATTTTTTACAAACTACCTCAACTTCATTTTCATTGTTTTATCATTTATTCGGAGCTTTAACATTCGAAAAAAACATTATATCGATTCCGTACTATTCACTGACGGCAAACTGTCTCATATTTGAGTCATAGGTTATCTAAGATGCGACAATTAGAGAAACGTTGTCTCAAATGTGAGATAACTTAGTTAGCTTACTCCAGTCCTCGTTACTATCCCGAGCGAGAGAGTATTATCTAACGTGTCTTTTTGAGAGAGTTTGGAGTAAGCTAACCTTTCTCTATAGCTGAACAGTTAGACAACCTATATCTAAGAGAATTTGCCGTGAGTGTTCGTACTCAGCAGAGTTCCTTAGTTAAGGTTTGCTTAGGCTTAGTATCCGCACTACTCTATTGATCCATTTAAAGGAAGACTGCCATTCAAAAAAATTTCTTCAATATCATTTAATCTTATGCTAAGTAGACAATGTAAAGTCAAAAAATAAATTTTTTTAACGTTTGAATTTTTTTTAAACAACGGTTACAATAAATCGTTCCGATATGTACAGATCATGTACGGCTGAAACCGATAAAACTAGGAAGTTCCCAGATCAAGCTCTTCAGATCACTGTATAATTCGTTCAGAATTTTTAAATCATTTTTTTCACGTTTTTTTATGTTTATGAAGTCGAAGGCATCAGATAAGTAATATGACCTCAACTTGACTTGCTTGACAGACTCCCTTTAATTAACCTATCGATTCAGTAATGGAGTTGTTTATCGAGTTGCAAGACAACGCTGATGTGGTCCACAATAAGTTCCGATACGAATTTAACAGCGAGGTAGGCGCTTTTATAAACTAAGCAATTATTAAATGTGGTTTTTTTAAGGATACGTTGGAACAATTGAACGAAAAAATCTATTCTAAGTTGAAAATCAACAATGAAGATCAACAACTGTTCTTGGAAAGTGGAAAAGAATTTTTTGGAGTCGGCGATGAGAGCATCCAGTCTTTTGGTTTGCAGCATGGCGGAAAAGTTATTGTGGTAAGTTTTCAAATTTTTATTTCATTTTTTACTGGATATAGATATAGTAGAGTATAAATTTAAATTTTTTTGAGATTCAAAATTGTGTTAAACAATTATTATACAGCTAGTAAATTCTGTAAATTGCTCTCCATTTGTTTATTTTCAGAAACATGCAGATCTTCCATGGTGGAATCTGTACAAAAAATGTGTTGAGATGGTGTTGAAGCACTGCTCGGACAAAGTTGCAATTGCAAAACGAGCTATCCAACACCACGAACGCTTAATGAAGAGTGGATTCTTTGACGTATACGCCGAATTCGAAGAATTTCGTAGCCAGCAACATTCTAAAGTCGCTTCTTGGACCGTTGACGACGACGACTTAATTCGTAGAGCGACGGAGCAGTACTTTCACAATCTTCATGATCAAAACAGGGGAAATGAAGAGTCCGAATTCATTTGTTATTTTGAAGAACGAGACGCGGAGTTAGGAGGCAGGTCCACGAACACACTTGCGTTTGTCCGTATTCATGGGGCAGATTCGGATACAAAGTACAACGTCAAGTATGTTTTCTATTCATTCATTCAAGATTCATTTCTGTAATGTTTAGATGCCACTATTATGGCTATTATGGCTCAGACCAGATACCGGACATCACCGAATTTTATTGCTATGAATTATTAGCATTAATCGGTGTCGCCCCCAAATCTCATATTATTCCACCTAGCACGTCAACTGGAACCAAAACAAACACGTAAGGATTTTACAGCTTTACATATTCATCTCTGCATATTTTAGTTACATTGCTACTCAATGGGACGACAGATTTGAGCTTCTTGAAAGCGTTATTGATGATAATAGCCTTTGCGGAGATGTAGTTGTTCAATTGGTTATGCTTAGAGTGCTTCTATTCATTAATGATCTACATGGACAAAACTGCGGTTTGTTGCAGAGTCTGAAAGAACTGTAAATATAATTGATTTATTGATTTTAGGAAGGTGGAAAGGGACGAAGCACGCCGCAATTGTTGACTTTGCCCCGGCATACGATTTTAAGGTTTATCCAGATATCAAAAGCGCAATCATCACAACTTTTCCAAATTATGAATGGAAAAAAGAATATTCTACTGTGAAAAATCAACACGACGACAACTCCTGGTTAAAGATCGCAAAGTTATATTTGGATAAGTGGGATCTCTCAAGCAAGATCGAATTGGCTCGTGAACAAGTCGATCCCACCAAAGACCTCCTTAAAAGACTAGAAATTGGCCTCACGAAGCGGCAATTGCGGTATTTTGATAGTCCCACCGACGAACTGAACGACTACATCGATACATTGTATAAAAATTTGGAAAATCTTCAAACTCTTTTAAATTCCATTGTTTAGTAAACAGTAATCTGCTTATTGTTTTTTTTTTTTTGATAAATATTCCTAGAATATTTAAATAAATTCTTTCATGAAAACAATGTAATTTATGACTTTTTTTAAAATTAAGTAATAGAAAAATTACAATTTTTTTATATTTTAAGCGATAAATTGTTGTAGGATTAAAATATGGATTGCAATTTTTTATTAATTAAATGGTTTATTTAAATCTCCATTTTTCGTGTAACGATATAACATTTGAGTACTATTCATTACCAAAGAAAATATTAGAAACAATATGAAATAGCTTTAATAAAATTAGATTGAGAAATAAATATTTCATATTTGGGGTTTGAATTGTTAATTCATAATACAAATATAGATGAAAATAATAATTTAGTGAATACTATGATTAAAGAAAAAAATAATAAAAATATTACAGATAATATTTATATTTATTGCAATTTAATAGCTTATTCATATTTAATGATAATAATATTAACTCGTTATTTAAAATATTAGGTGAATTCATAAGTAACGCTCGTTTTTTTGTCCCAACTTCAGTCACCTCGTTCTTGCCCTGTTGTTATTGCCAGCATACATGCTGTATACACTAGATAGGCTGTCCCTCAAATAACCTGTGGTTGTTTTCGATTCAGTTCCCGCGTGTCCTCCAGGCGAGAAAACCTCGCAATTTCGCCCCCGACGGAATTCGCATTCGCAACGTTATTTTATTCCTCTTCCTCTCGGGCTTGAAACGCCCTGGCTTCCAACATGACCTAGCAGAGGTGTACCCCTCACATGTGCCTCACGTAATAGCGGTGAGAAAGTGAGTCTTCAAATTCGAGAAAGAGGACTTTTCCCTCGAAAATGAAGACCAACCCAGTCGCCTACCGGAGGTGGATCTCGATCGATTGCTCGAAGAGGGAGAGGCTGATCCGTATCCCGACACCGGTGATATTGCAAAGGCACTTGGGGTCAGCCAGAGCATTGTGGTACATATCATTCACACTTGCGGAAATAAGTGAAAATAGGTAAGATGTCTTCTTCGGTTTCTGGCCACCCCCCCCCCTCATTTCGATCTTTTCGATCGAATGGAGGGGTCGTCCTCCTCACTGGGAGGATGTCCAGGGGGCGAAATGCTCCCCGAGCTCTCCTCAAGATAGATGTTGCCGGAATCGAAGAAGATCCAATAAATGAATAAATGAATGATTGATTGAATATAGATGAGATAAGAAGGAATGTAGCTCGAGTTGATATAATAACAGGTGAACCTCATGATGGTTATCTTCCTCCTATTATTGTTGAAGGAAATAAACTCAAAAATGTAAGAGATTATTGATTGACCAATTCTCTCCGGTTCAGTCCAGAGCTCTCCCATTTCGAGGAGAGCTCGGGGAGCATTTCGCCCCCGTGGACATCGTCCTCCTAGTGAGGACGACCGCTCCATTCGATCGAAAAGATCGAAATGGGGCGTGGGGGGTTGAGGGGGGGTGGCCAGAAACCGAAGAAGTTCCAGATGTTTACCCCACGTCCTAGCCGTCTACGACAAGGATCGCCGACTGGACATGGCAAAGACTTTTCTAACTCTACGTCGCCGGCTTGTTTGGCTGGTCAACGTTATAACCGGTGATGAAAAGTGGGTGCCCTACGATTACAAAGAGCCAAAGAGACTGTGGTTCGGTGAGCGCGAATTGCGAGCAGATGCCCCCAAACCCGATTTTCGCCGCCAAAAAGTGATGGTGTGCATCCGGTATTCGGTAGGGGGAGTCGAGTACTGGGAACTCCTCCCCGAGGGTACCACTGTCATGACATATGTCTACACTCTTTAGCTGCGGAAGCTACGACTCCTCCTCGAACAATCACGCGGGAAGGAGATTCGAATCTAATGTAAACATGACAACGCTCGAACTAATACGAAAATAGCGACACAACGGGATATGACTGAACTGTACTCCCCCACCCTCCGTACTCACCCGACCTTGCCGACTATGGTTGCCATCTCTTGGCGGCGCTCCATCACTTCCTCAAAGGGCAAAGCATCAAATACCGAACCACTATCCATACCGAACTCGACACCTATTTCCGGAGTTTGCCCCAGTCCTGTTATCACGAAGGGATCCCGAAACTGCCGGGTAGAAGGCAGAAGGTGACCGATACGAATAGAAAATATTTCTAGAAGTCTCCATGCTTTATTAAATTTTGCGACAATTTTTTTGGAAAGCGAAAAACGAGCGTTACTTATGAATTCACCTAATAAGAAATAAGATTGGAGCTATTAGTACTGAACCAAAACAATTAATGTATCATAAAGTAATTAAAGAAATAAAGAAAATAAACATCAGACTTATAGATGATCAAAATGATTTTATTAAAAATGATAATATAAATATTTTTATAGAATTACATTTAAAAGAAATATAATAAGCAAAGCTTATCTAGAAGAACTCTGTTATTTTTTTAAATTTATTGCATTGAAATAGTTAATTGTAGTTTGACTATTCTCATGTTTTTCTATATTTTTATTATCATTATGTAAGGTAAGTTTTGATAAGGAAAAGATTCGTGGTCATATAAATGAATTAATCGCTTATTTGACTTGGCATAATTCCCATAGGGTACCTTACCCAGGGAATTGTTTTATTTTCAATGTAATATTAATATAATAATTTAATGCGTTTTACAAGAAAATACAGTACAAAACAGATAAATAAACTATTGAAAGACATAATTGAGTAGCAAGTAACAGAGAAAAATAACCGTTTGTTTGTGTCGAAATGTACCGTATAATCATCTCCAATACTGAGTTCTCTAGCTCTCAATGCACTGTATACAATCTCTTCACAGTGATTGTCAATATAGGCATGGAAAACAGGGCTGGGATTTTTTGAAAATAATTTCAAAAAATTTTTGATAAAAAAATTCAAAAAAATGCCTCTAATTTTTTTGAATTCAAAATTTTTTTGAAAAAATTCTATACTTTGTTTAAAAGGATATAAATTCAGAAAATAAGAAATTCAGACACATCATTTTTGCCTGAAAAGTGGTTAAAACAGTCAATTACGCAATAAGCTGAATTCTGAAACATGAAAAACATGATACAATAATTTTTTCACTTTTTAAAAATTCTACGTCAGTGCATTCGGCACACTAATCAACACTGAAACCCTTAGAATCCTCTTCATCAAGACCGTGAAAAATGATAAAAATGGGAATTTTGTTAAGTTTTGTCAAATGTTGTCACAATTTTCCACAAATGTTTCATTTTTTGTCGTTTGAACGGTACTGTTCTACGTATAATTTTTTTTGATTTTTTTTTGAGAAAAATTCAAAAACTTTTTTGATTTTAAATTTTTTGAAATGGTCAAAAAATTCAAAAAATCAAAATCAAAAAATCCCAGCCATGATGGAAAACATCGTCCACTAGACTCTGAAACAATAGTAGTTAGAGTAACAGATTAGGTTATAAAAAATTAAATAGGAAATATAGATAATAAGGAAACTTTAGTTCATTTGGACAATAAACAGAGCAAAAAACATTTAAGAAATCTTATTTGCATGAAGCTTGAGCTTGAGCTTGAGAGGGAATTGGGAAAGGTTGGACTGGTATTAAATGGGGATAAAACAATAGGGATGACTTCCAAGCCTATTCCTAGAATAGTTACTGTGGCAGGCAGGGAAGTGAAACTGGTTGATAAGGTGGTGTACTTGGGTGCATCAATCAACATAACGGGGAAGGAGGATGGGGAAGTTGGGCGTCGGATTCAAGCGGGTTTTGGGGCATTTCATAAACATAGGGCATTCATGGTCAATAAGGGTATCCCAATGACACATAAGCGTAGGTTATTCAATGAGTGTATATTTATTATATGGTTGTGAGAGCTGGGCACTGAATAAAGCACAAATGAATCGATTAGCCGTGGCTCAAAGAAAAATGGAGCGTTGGATGGTGGGCTGCACCGTGCTCGACCATGTCTCTTGTGAGCGGTTGCGGGGCATGACTCTGGTTCAGAATTTCGTTTGTACAGCGCTGAAGAGGAAGTGGCTCTGGGTGCATAAGCTCGCCAATGACGAGTGCTTGAAGTGGAGCCGATCCGTGATCGAGTGGTTCCCCCGTCGGAGCAGAAGAAAAGGGAGGCCCCCGTCAAGATGGAGCGACCTCTTTCGGAAGACAGTTGGATGTAACTTCCTAAGCGAAGCGAAGAGCAGGAATTGGATCGCTATGCATAACAGAGCCTTCGACCTAACGAACTCTTGATAAATGTGTTTCAAATGTAAATGTAAATTTGCATGAATCGTGGGCTCATCGTAATCAACAGGCAGAAAGATAGAGAGAGAAAAAAGTACTTGCACAGTAAAATTTATTAGATTACGACAATATGCGACACCTTATTCTTTTTTAACCAATCCAAGAAATTATCACTGATAAATCTTCTCAGGCAAAGTATGCAATCATTCCACTCATTTCGCGTTGTCTAAAAAAACAATCATTTCGAAATTGATTAAAAGAAATTTCGAGCATTTAGCATTTCAATAACATTTCGTAATCAACGACTATCGCAAACTTTTTCAGGCAATCTGCGTGGCTAAGAGAGACAAAGACTCCATCTTAAACAATCCCGCAGGAAGAACACCCGGATCTAATTCCAACATGACAGACAACTCGGCATTTATTAGGTTTCTGGCCAAGGTGAATGGAGAATATTTCTATAATCCACCATGCTTTTCTAACAATGGGAATTTTGCTTGCTCGTTATGAAAATACATGTCATATATACAAAATATAGTCCAAAATACTTTATTTATCGTATATCTAATAAATATTACAGAAAAATTTTTAAAGGAATGAAATATTTCTATCTAGCCCATTACACTAATTGCAATCTTCGTTATTTTTTTATCGTCGCTTTGTTTACAGAAAATTTTAGTTCTGAACCAAGCCCATTGTAGCATATCTCTAAACTTCTTCGACATCGCAACATAAATCATTAGATTACATGTGGAACTAGCGATGGTCATTAGCACTATCATGTTTTCTATAATAAAACTATAAAAATTCGAATTTTTTTAAATTATTATACACTCACGGCAAATTCTCTTAGATATAAAAAAAGATATAGGTTGTCTAACTGTTCAGCTATAGAGAAAGGTTAGCTTACTCCAAACTCTCTCAAAAAGACACGCTGGAAAATACTCTCTCGCTCGAGATGGTAACGGGGACTGGGGTAAGCTAACTAAGTTATCTCACATATGTGAGAACGTTTGTCTAATTGTCGGATGTTAGATAACCTATGACTCAAATATGAGACAGTTTGCCGTCAGTGTATTATTATATTATATTATATTATCTATTATTATTCTTGATATGAATAAATTGATTGATTGATATTGCCAAAGTTTAATAACTGTAGCAGACTCGGAAGTACTTAAGCGGGACATTTAAAACATACCTAGCGGACGGAATATGTTCTCACGAAACGTGTTAGACAATGCCGAACCAATGGAAAAGAAAGCTGGAAAATATTTTTAAATATTGCCCAACGTCGATAAATTACTAGATTACTAGAAGAAATTAGTAGAAAATCAATCGAATATTAGAAGAAAGATGGTGTCGAGATGGCGTCAAATGATTCTCTCTGTCGCACTCTCCGCCGCGTCACCAAACCTGTCTAAGGTGCGCCGCTCTGACTAATGAACTATCGTTTCATTATTATGAAATTGCGAAAACACACCATACAGCGCACGACAGTGAAGGCAAAAGTCGCCTCAGCACCTCTTTAGCCCCACTATTCCCATCTCTCTCCCATATTGAACTAACGTGAAATCAGCAAACCTTGTGGAATCTGCGCAGTAAGAGTGGCTAAAACGATCCACAAAAGCATTGCGGAATTTTTTTCCATTCTTTCAGTCTCCTCTTCTACGTTAGAACAATTAGAGAAATTTCTCTCCTTCATCTTCAATCGACTTCTTTTTATCTTAAAACAAACATTAATTATAGTTGAATAAACTGTAAACCGCTCACCTTTCCTAATTCTTTCTGTAATATTGTTGTCAAAATTATGAGTAGAATGCAAGGGAGGAAGTTGTGAATTATTGCAGAAACGTAGTGGAATATCCTCAGCAACTTAAAACGAATATTAATAATCAAAATAATAATAATATTTATCATTTCTTACGGAGAGATTACTTATGTGACAAATACATAAAAAGAAAAACTCGAAATCAAATACACGGAAATGGAGAAGATAATGTTTGCTTGTTTGCAAAATGTTTCGTGGCTAACACTTATTTTTCTATGCGTAAGTACAATTCCAAAAAAAAACTTACCAAACAATTATTTTTGGTGGCATTTTCATTGTAGTTCACAACATAAGCGATAGAAACGTCATCACTGAATGAAATATTGTCTTTTTTAAGCAATAATTATTAAAATTAGAGTAAAGATAAATACAAGGGTGATAAGACATTTAGGACAAAAAATTGGGAAAATACCGTTTGGGAAACCAATTTTCGGTAAAGTTCGGTTGGGAAATTTTCGGTTTCGGTATTTAAGGTATTTTCGGTTTCAGAAAATCCAACTGGGAATTGGGAAATAATAACGTTTTCCACTGCGCTATGGGCTAGATGAGTTGGCGCTCACTACTCGCACATCACTTGGCATCTCCGGTTTTGCAGGGTAATATTACAGTAAGTAGCGCACAAAAGATAATTTACTGCTTACTTACTTTTTCGCTATATACTCATGAAATAGCAAAACAGTAACAAAAAAGTAAGTAAAGGGTAAGTTACTTTTAAGTACTTTTTGCGCGCTACTTACTCTAATATTACCCTGCAAAACCGGAGATTCAAAGAAGAGAGATGCGAGTGATCTACATGATCGCGGGTCTTTCATGTGGATTCAATGAAATCAAAAATGATGTATTCTAAGTATTTATTTATTTCACAAGCATTTTGTATGTTGATCATATATTTTAATAATATACTTTATACGGTGCACAAGAAAAGTATAATTCCTGATAGATTATAGATAGGTAGAGGAGTACGCATAAATACTACGCTACGACTTGCAAAGATGAATGTTACTATGTTATATATTAGTATTATATTAATTTATTATATATGTATCTTTAATGGTAACCTCTGAGTCTTGCAGATATCTCTCCATTCGTATTGGGATGTAGAGATCATTAATGATAAAGGAATTGTTCCAATCAAAATCAGCACAAGAACGGCCAAGCAATATTCAGTCATATTTCGATAAGTTGGTTCCCATCTTCCTCGACTTCGTATAGACGCTATTCGAACTGATGTCAAAACAACTAAAGGTAAAAATTTATTGTACGAAACTTTTAGATATATTGTCGGTATTTTATAAGATACATTTGTGTAATTGCGTTGCATACTAGTCGCTAAGCACAGAAATATTCTATAGATCCCTTACCACTTTTTCCTCCCTTCCCTCCTGGCTCTCTCTCCCTCTGATCTACGTACTATCTCACTTGGGCTCTCTCTAAACATAGAAACACATTGTGGCCGCTGCCGCCTACTCTCGTACCAAATAAACAAGTGTATCATATACGGTCAATATGAGATGTCAATAATGTCAGTTGAGATGTCAGTTGTTAATATGTCAATATGAGAGCACCTGCCAGCCACGGGGTGAAGGAGTCAAAGATGAGCACACAGAACGCTTCTGTTATTTCAAATACGGCAAAGGAATATGTAAAGAAGAATTTACTGGAAGAAAAACACATTGATATTTGAATAATTTCCCTTGCGATTATACAAAAAAGGGAGAGAGATTGAAAAAATAAAACGATTGCATAATATATACCAGGGCTGCGCGGAAAAAAGTTTTCGGAAAATTTCCAAAATTATTTCACGGAAAATTTGGAAAATTTGGAATATCGAAAAACGGAAAATGTACATCACTGATATATGTATATTTATCGCAAAATAACTAGAAGAAATAGCTATCATCTCGTGTGACATTATGAATAGTCGTGATGGTGAAAAACGTTAGCAGTATTGTTTGATTCAATGCCATCATAACGAACACGGAGTTGACCGGTGAATGAAGAGATTTTCTAAATTTTTATTTTATTTTAATAATAATAATAATAATTATTATTATTATTATTTTCAAATCATGGTCAAAAATAGTCACTAGGTCGAATAAGAACCGATTAATAAGAACCAACTCGATGATAACCATAATTTGTTTATTCATTAGCGGTTGTCTCTCATATGCAAATGGTTATCATCCAGTCGGTACTCATTCATCGGTTCTAATCCGAAATAGAGCCCAAAATATTACCTTGTTAGGAGAAATATGCTGAAAAGGTTGGCAGTGATATCGAGTGGGCCTAGCACTACAGCTATATAATAACTCCAGCGCCTATACTGCACCGACACGTCCCTGAGACGATATCCCGATTAATCAATAAATCAATAAATCAATAAACGAACCAAACAAAGTCGTAGACGGGACTCTCGTCAGGAAGTTCGAACAAGGATTGGGAACACATTAGTGATCGTCCGGATCGGTTATGGTATGGCAGTAGGGTTCCGCTGTCTAGAACCCGAAACAGTGGGCCTTACTTCAGTATTGCATGTTGAGTAATTCACTAGAGTACAAATGCATGTTGTATATAATGCTTCACCTTAAATGCTAGCTGAAATCATGCATGCCTGAAACCGACATAAAGATATTATTCTTAAAAGTGACATCAAACATCAACGATCATGGATAATGTAAGGATAGGGAGCATTGAAGCGAAGTATGTTTAATCTGTCTAATCTACAAAAAAAACTCTTTTTCAAACATTTTTATATTTCAAAAGACTACGTTGAAATAAAAAATTGAAGTTGAGTTGAATTGAATTGAACTAGAAGTCTATCCTTATTTTTCCAAAGCGGATAAAAATGTCATCATATTTCTCTTGTCGTTTATCGCTGGGGCCTCTTCTCTCCATACTCGTGGGACACCTATTTCCCCAGCCTAATAATATGTTCTCGTCAGTCCTTCTCATCGTCCGTCTGAGCATGACTCATGTTTTCGTCACCGATCAAATTCACCACCGTGACACCAGGGTCCATGCCGCAGTGTCTCTACTAGCCCTGCGGCGTCAATTCGATTGATTCGGCCATGTCATCAGTGGGGATGAAAGATGTGTATATGACAAGGATGAGTGTAATCGTCAGTGGCTTGATACAGATAAGGCGCCAGCAGACGAGCCTAAGCCCGATCTTCACACTATCAAGTGAACTTGAAGGCCCATCTCGAATCCAACCGTGGGATACCGACTGAAATCTATTTTCAACGTGATAACGCAAGACCAAACATTGTAAAATTTACCCAGGCTTAACTGGCGGACAATGGCAGGATTGAGCAGTCTGTAGCAGGGCGGTGCGGCAATTTACATTTTCGGCAATTCGGAAATCCGACAATTGGCGAAAACATATTTTCGGCAAATTCGGCAATTTTGTCCAAAAATATATTTTAGTGATTTTTAGCTTTTGTAGACTTAATTAGAGCAATGAACATTATTGAATATATTGTAACCATGGGCAGACAAAAAAACGATAGTCGTGATAACAGAAGGGCTTGGACTATAAGAACAATGTTCTAGAAAAAAAAACATCATGTGAAAAGTTTTGGAGATAGCGCATTTCTGATCGAATATGGTGTATTTTGAATTCAGTAGACTGAAAAATTCAAAATGCTTTGTAAAATTACCAACATAAATAATACATAATCCCGCTAAAAATGTATTGCCGGTTTGAAAAATATTGCCGACATTGCCTGTTTGGAAATTTCGGCAATGGAAAAACCGTCAATTTCGGCAAACCAGCAACGCCTTGCTGCACAGCCCTGGTCTGTAGATTTTTAACGACGCCATTCTACTTACCTGGGAATTTGAGGATATGAGAATTTCAATCTCTTTTATATGAGATCAACTTGTTATTTGGCTTCCCGCTCCCTTTAACATTTTTCTCCTGCAGTGCTTCCTCTGTCTTCTGCACTACTTCAGAACGATGTACTAGTCTAGACGGGGGGAAAACTTAATTTATTTTTTTTAATAATTCGAAATTGGAGTTTGAATTTCGGGAATCCCAATTCTAGTGCTCCATCTTCTTTTGGTGGTAAACTCGCAAATGGAAAGTCGGAATTTGAAACCTTCGAAAACATCCGAAAATGTTGTTAATATTTTGGAGTGACTTGACTTAGTGTATAATTTTTTTTCAAGGGGATTGTATCGGGCGTAGACATATTAAATATTAATTTTAAAATGTTCAAAAAGAGGAGAGATTTCATTTATTTTCTTTGCTTTTCGCAACTTTGAACCACATCAGTAAACACACTTATTAAAGGGAGCGTAACCTATCTCATAGTCAATGGTCTCTTCGTCGCGCAATGCTCTCTGGTTGTTAGAGAACAGAGAAAAAGTGTGCGCAAAGAAGAGACCATTGAAAGGTGTCACTCTCTCTTCTTTAAAAAAAAATTAAAATAGCACTTTCGAAAGAATGGAACGGTTTCAGAAATGTTTTAACATATCCACATATCTCGATCTACTTAAAAGTAGATCAAGATATGGGGTTAATGCTATGATTATTAATTTTATTATTATAATTAATATTATTATTATTATTATTATTCCTAACTGATGAAAAATCGATAATTAAACACGAATAGGTCATTTATCAGTATGGGATGGGCATAGCGAGGTCGGCCTGCCATCTGGAATGTTAGGATTACGGTAGTTTTATCGATCGATGAGAATGCATACCGTAGGGCTCCCTTGTGAATGGACAGTTGTTCGTTGACCGATGGGAATTGGAATGGATCATCGACGAAGAGGCCTCTGAAAGGGAATTAATTAATTATATTATAATAATCCCATGACACCCCGAGCTAATTTTAAACTCTCCGCTCTCGCCATACTCTTTGATTGTGAGAGTAAAACTAGTTTAGGGTGTGCTTTTAAAGGATTTTGTAATGATATTAATCTTATCTTGTCTATGTTCTGGTCAAAAAAAATCGGATGGGCACTCTCTACATGCGTTGAAAGCTTTCATGGTCATGGCGTGAGTCAGTCATGCCAACTCATGGGTCTCCCTTCTTTATGATATGATCGGACACTTCCGTGTCTTATCTTTGTGCTGTGAATTTCGCAAGTAGATTTTTTTTGTATATAAGCATTGTCAACCGATAAAGATGATTCGACACTGAACTGTTTGCCGATAAGCCCTCTGATTCCATTTCCGTTTGTTATCTATCTGCTGTGCACTAACAAGGGAACTCTCTCAACTTAATGTGGCCATATGACATGGGAATAATTTACCTAAATCAGTTTTCAATGCTGATTACAAATCCGTTATCAAACGTTGCCCAATCGAGCTGAGATTCGAGAAAATCGATCTTGAAATTCGACTATTTGATTCGAAAATTCACAACTTACCTACAATATCCACTAAATTACAGCAGGAGGTGTTTGGATTATTGATGGATGAGTTTATGAACGCATTGGGATGGTCTATATGGGAAGTCTCACGAATTTCCGAATAAACTAGCGAATTTGAATATCGATTTTCTCGAATCTCAGCTCGATTGGGCAACGTTTGAAAACGGATTCGTAATCAGCATCGAAAACTGATTCAGGTAAATTATTCCCATGTCATATGGCCACATTAAGTTGGGATAGTTCCCTTGTAAGCCATTCCAAAGACTCTGCTCACCTGCTTATCATTTTTTGATTTCGCAATTCTTGTTTCTTGTTCAGTCTTACGCTTGCTCTCGTTCTAGAGTGTGACGTAATCTTTGTCTCTCGTTCATCTACACTTTTTTGGTTTCGTTTATTGAGTTGTATGTGATGATAAAAAATCGTTTCGTAGATTAGCCTGTGTTATCGCTACATTTTCAGGGTTAGTTGCTCTAGAATAACTTCTCTAGAACAACAATTTTGATTCTCGTTTCAATTTTGTTTTGTCTGCTACTTTGGTGTAGCATCTTGAGATCAGGGTTACTGTGGTGTAACTGAGGCTGATATAGTTGTTTTGGTGCGACTAACAAGGGAAGCACCAGTTGCGACGGAAACGATTATGAAAGCGACCGATACCACTGGTTAGGGTTGAGGGAGAGGGGGGTGTTAAAAAGTGATTTCAAAAGTTGCCATCCGGACCTTCTAATTGATTTTTTTAGCAAAATCGGTGGCAAAATACGGGAAAATTACGCAATGTCCGGAGAATGACGGTAAAACAATGAAAATAAAGTTGAGATAGTTTGTAAAAATTAGCAAAAAACATTATGACGTGGAGCGGGAATCGAACCAGTGGGAGTTGGGGTGATGGCCAGATTTGCTATCGATTGAAAATATCGATTGGAAGGTCCGGTTGGCAACTTTTGAAACCTCATTTTAACATCTCTCCCTCTATCCTAGTCACCTATATGGGTCGCTTTCAGAATCGTTTCCGTCGCGGGGGGGGGGGGGCGAACTTTCTTAATCTTTTTACATGATTTTGAGAGTGGATTACTTTACATGGGGACTGAGCCGGCTTGAACAGAGAGACTGATTACTGAACTATTCTTGCGACTGTTTCGTGTGATTCTCGTGTGGCTTATGGCGTGACTGTTATCGAATGAGACGAGTATTTGCCTATTGCAGAGTAACGCATCATCATGAGCAATCACGAGTTCGACGAGAAGCATTTGGGGGCGATAAACAATGATATGGACCTGTCTGAGGTGCGTAGCTCTTACTAATGAATTATCGTCTGTTTATTGTGAAAACACGACAAACCGCACACCACAGCGTTGGTAATGTCGTCCCAGCATCTCTGTTGCACCGCTATTCTCATCTTTCCCTTATTTTGAACTAACGTGAATTGAAAGAGAGAATTGAAGGTGGAGGAGAGCAATTCGCTGAAATAGTTACAAATACATTAAACGGAACAAATCTGTTTGCTTTGAAAGAACTGACAAGGGAACGTTCCCAACTTGTCTTGGCCATATGAGATGGCAATATCATAAATAGAATCAGTTTTCGATGCTGATTACGAATCCGCGTTCATACGTTGCCCAATCGACCTGAGCTTCGAGAAAATCGATATTGAAATTTGACTAGTTGATTCGAAAATTCACATCTTATCTACCTTATCCACTAAACCGCACCAGCAGTTGTTTGGATAATTGATATATGAGTTCATGAAGTCATTAGGATGGTTTGTGTAGAAATCCACACTAATTTCCGAATTCGTAATCAGCATCGAAAACTGATTTTATTCATGCTATTGACATCTCATATGGCCAGCACAAGTTGGGAACGTTTCCTTGTAAGCCATTCCAAAGACTCCGCCCAGCTGCTGATCATTTTCTTGATTTCGTAATTCTTGTTTCTTGTTCAGAGTGTGACGTAATCTTTCTCTCTCGTTTATTTACACTTTTTGGTTTCGTTTATTGAGTTGTATGTGCTGATAAAATCACCTTTCGTTGATAAGCCTTCGTTGCCCTTACATTCTCAGGGTTAGTTGCTCCTTCTATCATCAGTTATTCTATTAACCACAAGTATTGAATATAATACACTACAATAGAATTGAAGAATTGATTCATGAAACGAACTTCTTATTCATTATTAACTAGAACATGCACCAAGCCACGATTCTTCTGAAATAAAGGTTATCTTGATAATAAAATAAATTGATAATTAAATAAATTACTAATATGGAGTAAATTATTTAACATACACATGCGTGGACGATAAATAAATAAATATATTTATCGCATCTTTCAAATTAATGAACAGTTTAAAAAATCATTGTACAGTGATAATGATAAAATAAGAAGAAACGAACAGAACTGTAACAACTAAGTCACATATTTTAAGATTCTAAGATTTCATCATGCTCTGCGTTCGTAATGTGAAAGAAGACCTTCTTATTTCTCAATGCTCCACCAATTGTGAAATCATAGCTAAAACGAGGATAATGTATGGGAAGAGAAGAAGGGAAGAAGTTGAATCATATCATGTTTGAATCATAAAAGAAAAGGAGACGAGGTTGCATACTGATATAGCGAGGGAGAGAGAGATAGTGAGAAGGGAATGAATAGTTTAGATGGGGTGAAGGTGAGACCTCGATAGATAAAGATAAGATAAGATAGATGAGATATATAAGGGCTTAAAATTTTTCGTTTCCCGGTCCCTATGTACATACTATTACTCTGGAAATTTTTCCCCGCATGTGGCCCCGCGGAGTAGCTTACACAGACAAGGTGTCCAGCGGGGGATGTGCAACACCTCATTGTCAGGTATTTCAAGACTTAAAGTCTACTAAAATAATGTCACATGCTCGAAGTAGACTTTGAGTCTAATTCAAGTGGAAAAAAAACATTTGGCGAAATACATTACAGTGTATCACACCACTTTAATTGTAAGTAGACTTACGTTTAACTTGAAGTAGATCTGGCAGATTTATGTTTCACCTACAAGTTACCTTCGTGGACAGATCCATCTTTTGATTCCATCGTCTTTACTACATTGTATATTGAGCGTATAAAAATCACTTGTTTTATTTGTAGAAGAGACTTTTTTGTTTTGCATGATTCAAAAAACTATGCCGATCTCTTTTATATATAAAATAGCGCGCGGCGAAGGTTAGCCGGGTTAGGTGGGAGGCAGCGGAGAGACAATCGAGAGGCGGGGCGAGATCTAGCCTTTGAGCGACTTCCGTTCTTTAGCGCACAGTGTCATTTTCTTATGCAAGTACATTTTATACGCATAATATCAATTTATCTGCAATCAAATTTCTGTTTTTCCAATGCATACAGTGTATTGAATAGAATCGAAGTTGTTTATGCACCGAAACAGATGGAGAAATCAATGGGAAATAATAAATATGATCAATAAGTGGACCTTGTATGGATTGGCGTAGATCGTTTTCAGATCGAATAAATTATTATAATTATTACAATATATTATTAATATTATTATATTATTATCACACATATTATGACTATTGCACGCTTGATGTAGGTGTTCAAAACTCACGAAAAGAAAAGAAGATAATCTAAAAATCTTCAAAAGAGATTTCATTTCTTTTCTTTTCGCTATTTTGAACCACATCAGTAAACACACTTATTAATAGCACTTTCGACAGGCTGGAACGGTTTCTGAGATGTTAAGTAGATCGAGATATGGGGTTAATACTATGATTATTAATATTATTAATATTATTATTATTATTAGTAGTAGTAGTAGTAGTAGTAGTAGTAGTAGTAGTAGTAGTAGTAGTAGTAGTTCTTTTTTTTCCTATCTGATGAAAAATCAATAATTAAACAGGTGAATAGTAATCGTTTATAAGTCGTCGAGTGAGAATGGGCATAGCGAGGTCGGCCTCCCATCTGGAATGTTAGGATTACGGTAGTTTTATCGATCGATGAGAATGCATACCGTAGGGCTCCCTTGTGAATGGACAGTTGTTCGTTGACCGATGGGAATTGGAAGGGATCATCGACGAAGAGGCCTCTGAAAGGGAATATTAATTACATACAATTTTTCAGAGAGTAATCTTTATTTTTGCAAATAAACGATGTGGTATGTCCATTGTAATAATGAAGGAAGGAGGAATATGTTTTGAAAAATAAGAAAAAATTAGTATGCAAATCATAATATAAAATTGACAGCCTCAGCTAATTTCAAACTCTCCGCTCTCGCTTTCTTTGACTGACAATGAGAGAGCGCTGACAGAACGAAACACTCCTCGTTTCGCGCACTCTCTAGTCTTTTGTCTTTACTTGTCGCAAATTTCAAGGATCATGCCGTATTATCAGAGAAAATATTTCATACCTTCCGAGGAAGAGATCAACCGCATCTTCAAGGAACGGTGTGGACATATTAACTAGGAAATCGATTGTCTGAAAATAGGACAAATTTAATGTTTGCCTTCTAACAAAAAATAATGCAAGTTTGCAGATAAATCCAATATTACTCGAAAAAAATAAAAACCTTAAATTTGAAACATGTTATGTACCTTTTGTGACATCAGTCCGATTTTGGAATCAATAACCACAGCTTGAGCCTTGATCATGTTCAAATATCCTTTCACCTAGCAACAAATATTATTTTTTTAAATAAAATAAAATAATAAAATAATTATAAAATTAAGAGTGTTTAACAAAAATCTAGCGCCTTCGGCGTTAGGCCTTCTCTATTATCAAATTCAATGAAATCTTTTTTTCTGAATATTGATTATTAATATTCACCTTATTGTTCTTCATCTGCATTGTCAGGATGAAGTCGGTGTCTACTGTGATACACAGGATAGATCCTGCAAAGATCAAAAATGATATCCTAAATTTCAGAGACCAAAGATCAGTTACAGTACCGTTGATTCCTGGGAGGGGTGGGTCAGGGAACACTTCGAGTGTGGCATTCATGTAGACCATTGAACGGCCGACCTCGAGAAGAACCACAGGCGGGGAGAGTGTGGCAGCCTGGACAGATCAAAGATCAAAATATGGGCCAAGAGATCAAAGATTAAACTATAAAATATAAAGATCAAAGATCAATGACCAACCTGCACTCGAAGTGTTCGATTGGGAAGCGCTTCTTGGAGCTCCGGTAGTACGGTTCCTACGCAGAGAACCTCGCAGTTTGTTCTGCAATTTGATACAGTGAATCTCCATAGTCGTGCATGCGATACCGAAACAGTGAATCACGCTCTAGCAATAACTACTTGTGATTCACCAATTCCATTATACTTTTTCATCATCATTTCATTGCAAAGGTCAATGAAGAAAATATCAAATAAATGTTAACCTCAAGAAAGGACTCTGAATAACCGTCTTCAAATGACCAGAGAAGTGTGCAGCAGCCACCACAGATTGTACAGTATGCTCATCTACTACCATATCGATCATACGAGCCGATGAGGGAAGTGCATCTACAAGATATAGCTTTATTAATTTAAATTTTGTCATTTTATCATCCCCATTTTGACCAATTTCATTCCTTTTCATTATTTCAAAGAAGCTTTTTGTTTCTACATTATTTTTTGCCGTGTGCAAAGTAAAGAGACTAAGTATTGCCTCCACTCTGACCTACCGAGATCTATACTGGTCAGGTTTCCGTCAGCCTCATTCGACTGGACATATTCACCCTGCCACAATAGATCAGATCGCATATGCGCATCCACTCCCAGTGGAGACATGGAGAGTGAGGAGAGTGATTGGACGAGAAGGACCTGATATCATTAAGTATTCATTAAAGGTATAGATAATTTGAAACCCTCCGCTCTGACAATGCTCTATCGCTATCTTTGTATGTCAGATAGCGTTGACAGAGTGGAGAGTAGATTGGAGTGTGTCTTTTAGAATAAAAATTGGAAAGTACTAAACTGAAAAAGTATTAAAGAAAAGTACTAAACTGAGACTAGGACCGATGAAGTGAAAAAAAGATGTTAAGGGAAAGTAGAATGAGAAAATCATGAATGATATCAACCTCTGGATCCCTGCTGATCGTCAGATTCATGGGGAAATTTTTCAGTTGCGCTTGCACCCACGGAAGCCATTGCTCTCTCATCATTACGCAATATTGCTGAAATGAACCGTGAAGACGTCATCTTACAATGTCATATTAGGTTAGAAAAAAAGAATTTAAAAGTTTTTAATTTAATTTTTGAAGGTTTTTTTTCTCTCCATAGAATATATACTTTTTATGTCTAAAACTTTATCTAGATAAAGTATGCGGTGGATTACCACGTAGACTCAAATCAGCTTGGTGTACCTGCTCAATCTTCTTCCTGACGGTACGAGTGATTGCATTGCGGAACCAATGGAGCAGATCAGCGGCCACCGAACCCTCAAGACAATTAGAGATATTGGAGCACTTACACTCATTGTCAGAGAAAAAGTGCCAAAAACCACTGCCCAAGCTGTGAAGATTTTGAAATTGCAGAAACAAAAAAATATTTGTATTGTGCGTATAAAATGTACTTGCATAAGAAAATGACAAACGGTGCTAACGAACGAACGGAAGTCACAATCGAGAGGAGAGACATCTCGCCCCGCCACTCGATTGTCTCTCCGCTGCCTCTCTCTAACCCGGCTGACCTTCGCCGCGCGCTATATGATATATAAAAGAGATCGGCATTGTTTCTGAACCATGCAAAAAAAAGAAAGTCTCTTCTACAAATAAAACAAGTGATTTTTATACGCTCAATATCTAACTAGATTTTCTCCAATCAAAAATATTGATGATTCCTCGCACAATATTCACTGCAGGAATATTGCAAAAAAATTCGAAAACCCATTCTCTAGTTGTTTTCTAAATCTCTTTTATACCGCTGAGAGTTCGTTGAAAGCGGTTCGCTTGAACTGTTCTCCTTCAATTGTTTTATCATCTCACCTTTAATTGCACTCTGAGATCCCTGATTAGCGCTACGCAATCGGCCATTTCCATCTGGTTGTTTTCGTCGAACTGAAATTTAAAATCATTTCATGATCAACATTTACCGTAATCCACAGTAAGAACAGTAATATCTACCGTAAGTCCAATTTCTGATATCAATCCGGTCATTTGGGTCTGAATCTGACCAGCGACCGGGATTCGTACGAGCTTGAAGAGGGAAGAGTCGACCAGCCATTCTGCGGATACCTTAATGTGGGAAGATTGTATGGTGCAGCATGGTGTGGTCGATGTTTCATAAAAATACGTTGAGCGCACACTCCGAGCTACTTGTATTCACCGATCTGGCAACCCTCTCTCGTATACAAGGAAGAGAGCGAGTTACCAGAGCGGAGGGGTTCAAATTAGCTCGGGGTTCTTTAAATCTATCGATAGATCCCCCGCTAGCACTATTAGAGAGAGAGAAAGATCTCGTTGATCTCTGTAATCATTGCACTCTGAAGAGAGCGCCGATTGAGAATTCGCTCCAATCAGAAGAACAGAACAAGGATAAGCACTCAAAGAATGTGCTTTAGTGATTCATGATTTGAAGGAAAACCAAGAAAAAAATTTTAACGAAAAAAACCCATTTAATCAGTTCCTCAATTGGCTTGGTATTGGTGAATCCTAATAAAGTTAGTCCTCAATCCCTTCACTTCACTTCTCATAGCAAGAAGTGGAGAAATCGCATGGCTACACAATCAACAATTTAAACCAGTCGACCAAATTATTTAAAATATAAATGTAATGTAAAATAAACCTATCATTTTACCTGAGCAAATCCCGAGAGTGTGTTCATGAACAACTTTCTCTCCGATGATGAGCGTATCCTGATGAGAGGAGGAACGAATCGATCGATGGTTGTATTGTGGACTGTGATCGATCCTGACGCCCACGAGGAACGGAAGGCTTGCTGAACCATTAATAATTATTAATTGTTCTTTGCATATTATTGATTTTATTACTCATTGATACGATTGCCATGGTGTAATGAATTTTGAAGTGATAACTGGAAGGAAGATGATTGCTCAGATGTTATTAGGATCAAAAAAAATTTAAATGAAATTGAGTAGAGTAACCTTTATTTTATTTTAAATGTTTCGTATTATTATTGTTATTATTATTAAAATACACTTCATCAAGACTAGCTAAACAATATTGCCACTGTATCTTTGATATGCACTTGATAATAAGTTTAATTCACCTTGATATCGGGCAGTTTCCTCTTGGGCATCGTCGCTTGTAGCCATTGTCGGGTGAAATTGGCTGCCTCTTGCATGCCGACCTCATTGATGCGAACGATCACGCAGGAGGATAACTAAAAAATGTATATATTTTATTAATATTAATTAATAATTATTTAAAAATTAATGGAAAAACAAAACAAATGATAAATGGAAGAAGAATTAGAATCGGTTTTTTTTTCCATATTTTAAAATCAGTCGAATCATGCAATGTGTAAATTCTAAACTAAAGATAAACCCAAAATAACGTAAACTAATAATGGGCACAATGACTATCATTGAAAGGAACACCCCAAGCTAATTTGAAACTGTCCGCTCTGGCCACACTCTCTCACTTTCTTTGTCTGCGAGGGAGTATTGTCAATGCGGAGAGTAAAATTAGCTTGGGGTATGCCTTTAAATCATCAATGCAACATACCTCAACCAAAATAAGACCGCACAGTGACAGTGATAATAAACGACCGGCCATCTCCAAGTTGGTGGGAACTGAATGAGTGGCGATATGAATAGATGGAGAGGGAGAGGGAGGATAAGGAGAGGGAGAGGCTGAACTTATGTTAGAAAAAAGACAATGGAGCCTGAGCACGAATAGAATCACGCTGTAAGTGGACACCGAAGCTATAGCCTACAGTTTGTTCCAGAATGAAAGAACTGTATCCTTATGAATAGGGAGAGGTAGAGGTAGAAGAAGAGGTAGAGAGAGGTAGAGGGAGAGGTTGAAGTAGAAGTAGAGAAGTAGAAGGAGAGGTAGAGAGGTGAGGTAGATGGATAAAGGGTTGTCGTCCCTAAGAGTGGGAGGGAGTGAAACAATGCTCCATGTAATGAATAAGGATGGTCAAAGAGCTGTAGAATGCGAGAAGAGATAGCATGGGGAAGTGAGAGAGTGCATGAGAGATAGAGAAAGGGAGAGAGAGGGAGTGGGGATAAAGAGAGAGGGAGAGATATAGAGATAGTGGAGAGAGGTAGAAGGCAAGAGGGAGGAAGAGAATGTGAGAGAGGGATAAAGACTACGAGATCGCTCGTGGTCGCCCCTACAGAAGGTTACAAGGGGCGAGGATATTTCGGGGATCTCGTCTGAAGTTGCGGGAAAAGGTTAAACAGATGAAGAGGGAGGAGGGGAGAGGGGATAGGGAGAGGGAGAGGGAGAGGGATAAGAGGGAGAGGGACAAGAGGGAGAGGGAGGAGGACGAAGAAAACGGCTCATTGAAACAATGAAAATGAGTAATGGATATGCGCAAGGCTCTTCAAGTTGGAAACACAGGGTCAAGGGTGGAACTATGTGATACTTGATCTGTCGGCTAGAAATAGTCTGCTGTTCTTAACACGAAAAGGTGAAAAGTGGTTGCGATAAGTTTCAGTCCGAATTGTTGTTTTACCCGGAGTCCGGAAAAAGAAATGGAAACAGTGATGTTGAAGGATGAATCCAAGAAGCGAATGAAATTCTAACACGTAACTTTTGATAGTTATCGATTGACTGTTGTGAATGATAATAATTATGCGGAGTAAGAGTTTTCGGTAATGGACATTTTCGATAACCCTTTAAATTACCGGCCGCAAAATCGATAATTTTTCGTTGTTTCAAAAACCTTACTTTACCGTGAAGCCCAACAAAATTAAAGGTGGTGTCCCACGAATATTTTCGTGAACAAACTGTGAAGACAGAAAGGTAGCAAAAGTTATTCTACGTACAGTACACTATTTATTTTGTATTTTATTCTTGTATATTTGAAAACCTGATTTATGATAAAACATTAAAAAACAAGATCTTCAGGGTTTTTTACGATTAGAACGATTTTTTTTAAATTAGTTGTCAGAATCCGTTTCGCGCTTTCTCTCATGTTTCCCTAACCTTAGGCCGTATCCATGAACGGCGGCGAACCGTTTGACAAAACACGTAACGTACATAACAAGCGATCGGCATCACCAACCATCATTATTCTTCTTTTTCATATTCATGTAAAGTTAATTCTCACATGCTCTCTTATTTGAATTAATAACAATCTTGAAACTTATCTCGACAATAACTAAAAAGTCTATGAGATTAACAAACTATATTTTATACACTTTGTAATTTAAAAATTGGAACTCAACACTTTGAAACTGGCAAATTGAAAACGAAAAAATGGAACTGTCGATTTGTCACCAGCACATTTGCAAACATAGTTATGTATGTAAATGCACGCATTGGAACTGACTATAAGGAACTCTAATTTTTAATACTTTTTGTACCCATGCAAATTTGTAACCAGGAATTTGTAACCAAAAATTTGTGACCAAACATTTGTAACCACAAATTTGAAACCATGAAATTGGAACCAAGAACTTGGAATCAGCATATTTGAACCGCCTGAGTAAAACCCTCGTTTTGGGAAACTAAATTGATCATCCACAGTCGCGCAAACAGCGCGATTTATCGATTTAATTCCTTGTTGTTATTAGTGAGCCTAAATAAATAAGGTTTCTAAGTTTATCAGATTCGTTGAGTGCAATTTCGTTTCCCAAAACAAGGGTTTTTTCTTCCTCGGTTCAAATAAACTGGTTCCAAATTCTTGGTTCCAACTTCCCGGTTACAAATTTTTGATTACAAATCTTTGGTTACAAATTTTTGGTTACAAATTTTTGGTTACAAATTCCTGGTTACAAATTTACATATTCAAAATTAGAGTTCCTTATAGTTAGTTCCAATGAGTACATTTACGTAACTATGTTTGCAAATGTGCTGGTGACAATTCGACAGTTATATATAAAAAAGTTCCAAAATTGTGGATTTCAAAATGGAAGTTACAATGTGTATGACAACCATTTTATGTGATGTTCAAAAGGGCGCGAAAAAAAGAGAAAAAGCAGCACAGTCCGTAAAATGAGGAGAGTTTTCTCTACTTTTCTGTTCGTGACTTCTTTTCATATTTGCTATGATGGAATTAAAGAATAAAAATAAATTGAAGGATTACTCGATCAAATATGAGCAATAAATGAAGAAATCAAAGTGCATGATAGAATAAAATGGATCGATTAAAATGTAAAAAATTGTAAATTGATTAGAGTAAAAAAAGACATTATGGAACGATCGCAAATGAATGATACAATGAAAGAAGCTTAGACCCTTTCGGGGACTATCTCTCCCTCTCCCTCTCCCTCCATTTTCAGTATTTGCTCCCCAACCAACTCTCAGATTCCCAATAGGATTGTTCCTTATGATCACTCTCCCACACTCTCCTCGATCGCTGTTCTCTCTAGCCACTCTCTAACTCCCCTGTGCTCTCTTCAATCCATGTACTCTCTCACTCTATCTCTGACCGTCTGTACCTTCTCGTTTTCTTCCCTCTCTCGTATCTCTGCCTCTCTGTCGTCTCTCCACCAAGCTCTTGTCCCTACGTATTCGCGTAAGCTGTACTTTGTTTGATTAGAGTAAAAAACGATAAGGCGGATCACGAATGTGATAGTAACAGAAGTGAAATGGAGTATTATAAGAATCGGGAAAGATTGATGATAGAGTATAAGGGATGGAGAGAGTCAGAGAGACAGGGAGAGAGAGAAAGAAAGAGAAAGAGAGAGAGAGAGAGAGAGAGAGACGGAGAGAGAGGGGGGAGAGGTAGAATAACGGAATAGTAGTAGCCTTACCGATGAAAGATCGTACGGGTATTGTTATCGGAAGAAGGAAGATCAACATATAAGGAATGAATGGATGGATGAATAAAGGAAGGGGATCAAATATGATCCAATCCAATCTATGATGCACTATGGTTTCATTGTAGATTGATCAGCATACTTCTTCCGACAACAAGACCGACCACGCAGTGCACTCATAGAAAATACCCTGGGTAAGGCGCCCCAGGGAATTCTTTCCTGTGATTCCCTTATCTGCAGTTTTTGAGCAGAGAGTTTCAAATTAGCACTGTTTTACTTGCGGCAAAATAGATTTACGAATGAGTATTTTAAATTTCAGAAAAGGTTGCATCGAGCCTGAATAAGCAAATTAACAAATGCTATCTTACAGATGAGAGAACGTTTCGAGCTTGTCGTCAGTGTTCTTCTTCAGAGTTGTTCGTTAATGAAAATTTTGTTTCAATTATTTCAATTACAATATCTAATCGTGACTTAAAGGGAGATTGATCTCTCTCGTGATTGTGCACACTATTTCTCTGTTCTCCAGCTACGAGAGAGCGTTGAAGAGACTGTTGACAAAGGTATCAGCCCCTTACAATGAAAGCAACCCAATATTTATACTTTTTAACGATCATTAATTGTATTTGTCATCGAGTCCATAATGTCTAGACAGATTATATTATAATAAGGGGTGTGGTAGCTCATTGTCAGCAACGATGGGAAGGTCCCTATGGGAGGAGCTCGATGAAGAGTCAAGCTTTCAATTAGTTATCGATACATTACGGTACAACACAAAGAGAAAATGCCTTAAAGATGGAGGCCCTCGAATGTCCATGCAAATATACAACATATCGGCTATTCAAGGGCTAAATGATATGCAAGAAATTAGAACTTTCATTCGTGCATCCCTTGGTGTAGCGGTAAAGGCGCTATCTAGTAAGCGCAACCTCACAGGTTCGAAACCTATTGCCGAACTTTCTTATTTTCAAAATTTCGCGCCTTTTCCTGTACATCAAGCATGATTCATTCACGATTCTAGCGATCAATAAGCTAAATTAGCATAAACTAATTTATGGAAGGTATGCAGAATAACTTTGGCTATCTTTCTGTCTTCACAGTTTGTTCACGAAAATATTGCCCGGACACCACCTTTAAACACAGTTCAAGGTTGAAAAATGAAATGGTTCGACAAACGAATGTACAGAGGATAGGATGGGATACTTTTTCAACAACAAAAATGCAGAGATAATCGCGATAAAGTTATTGCACAAAAAAAGCAGAAAACATATGAATGTCGTCAACCCGTCGCCATTACGTTCCAACTATGGCCTCATCTTCTTCATTATCCCCTTCCATTCTTCTTCTTCTATCATCTGTTCGATCGTCGTGTTCTCATTTCACTCCAATTCCCTAGGAACACAGTGGAATGTGATACCGCCGTTCTTGATGAGAGGGAGAGGGAGAGAGAGGGGAGAAAGGGAGATCAGAAGAGAAGGCTTTATTAGCTGACAATGAGATCACAATAACAAAAGGGTTCCGAAATTAGGTTGATTGTCTTATAATGCTTCTAGGACTTGACTTGGATAGATTTGTGTTCACAGAAAGTGGGAAAATATATGTTAGTTAAAGATGGTGACATGCGAAAGTTCTAGTAAATCCCTCACATCTCTCTTGTGTGAATGACATGCAAGAAGTTGGCACAGTCAGCTCATCTATCAGAGTGATATGATCTTTCGAGAACAATAAGGGAAATTTCTCAAGCTACATTCATTCAAGTTGCATTTTTTTTCATTTCTGTCACATTCATCAAGAGTTCGTTAGGACGATGGCTCTGTTGTGCATATCGTTCCAATTCTTGCTCTTCGCTTCGCTTAGGAAGTTACATCCATAAGTTGCGTATGCGCACATTTTCTTCAATGGAAGGACAGAACTCGTGAATATGAAAATTCCACCTGCATTGGTGCTCTCTGTGTATGATATGCGGACACGATAATAATAATAATAATAATAATAATAATAATAATAATAATAATAATAATAATATCTTTATTATGCTGGAACGTAATGAACAATACATAGGACACAAAAAAAGAATAAATTATTATTATTATTACTTCGCTTACACTACACTGTTGAAATGAAAATATTTTTCCGGAAAAATCAAACACTGTGAAGATCACACATAGAACATGCGATGCACTTTCTCCGTGTTTGAAAAAGTGATATTTATTCAAAAAACGTAAAAGGATTGGAAGAGATTTATGGAATTTGTCATATGACCAATGGATAACATCCATAGTTCGCATGAATTAGATTTTGCATGCTTTCAAACTATTATAATAAACTTTTTTGGCATGTAACTCAATGGGGGTTCTACAGGCTATCCCCGTTGAGAAGAGGATCACTGCCAAGAACTTATAGCCGAAACAGTGTTCTTCTAAATAGTATTCAATACATTTGCAGGATTTGTAAAAATTACAATTTCTTCTTTCAATCAACTTATAACGATTTTGATATTTTGTTATTCCACAAAATTTATTTGCACTCGAATACATTTTTTGTTATCGATGAAGCACCCTTGTGGTGTATAATAAATAAATAAATCCACATCCCAGCACACCAATGTGCGTGAACGTGATCAATAATGATTGATTGATTTTGTTTAAAGATGGAAGCCCTCGAATGTCTATGCAAATACGTAACACATTATTTGTGCAATAGATAAGTGATATGCAAGAAATTAGCGTATCCAGTCATCTATCCCTTGGTGTAGTGGTAAATGTGCTGCCTAGTTAGCGCAACGTCGCGGGTTCGAAACCTATTGCCGAACTTTCTTATTTTCAAAATTTCGCGCCTTTGCCTGTATATCAAGCATGATTCATTCATGATTCTAGCGATCAATAAGCTGAATTAGCATAAAATAATCTATGTACTCTATGCAGAATAACTTTTGCTATATTTCTGTCTTCACGGTTTGTTCACGAAAATATTCGCCGTACACCACCTTTAAAATGCAGCGTAGTTCAAGAGGTATTTTCTTTATTGATCGATATATACAGTAAATTTACATGAAAAATGCACGTCTACAACATAAAAATCATGACAATAAATCATGTTGCTAGCAGAGGTCAGTGGTTTGGAATGGTTCAATAGCAGATACGATACTCAGCCAGCTACGCAGCCAAAGTTAACGAATGGCATATAGCCGTGGAGTAGCAGCAGTGATGGAGGGCGGAGATGGTGATTAGTAGGCAAGGATGATGTAGCAGGCGTGGATGACACCTAAACACAATATTTAATTGCACATTTAATTAATTATTTTTTCATTTTTAATTTTTTTAATCATTTAATTATACACAGCGATGCATGGATATTCTTCATTACATTGTATTTATATTTATTTTTTTTACAATTTACATGTTGCATTTACATTGCAGTTACAATTTAAAAAGTTATATACTCAGTATCAGTGTCGTTGAAACAACTTTATCAGCTTATAGGGACTGACACATTTGTCTACGGACTCTTCAACGCGCTACGCTCTCTCGTTGTTTGAGAACAGAGAATAGTGTGCGCAGTGAAGAGACCATTGACAAAGTTGTAAGTCCCTTTATGGATGTTTCGTAGCTGGGTTTTTCTCATTTCATTTTTAATTAATTAGATTGTATAATTTATAGAAGTACAAATTTATATGGCATGCACTATAAATGTAATACATATTTATTCTTAATTTTTTATTAGTAATGTGCTTCATGGTGTTTCGGCCGCTACGTCTAATACAGATTTCATGGCAACCGATATACTCCGTGACACCCGAGCTAATTTTACTCTCCGCTCTGGCAACAGTCTCTAGTAGACAAAGAGAGCGAGAAAGTGGGGGGGGGGGGGGCGATCATTTTGCCAACGATCAATTGCATAACGTAAATCAGTTGGGAGGTGGCGTATAACAACCAAAGTTGCATCGTTGTTATTAGTGGGAGTATACGGTATTGTGCTACCGTAACCGTCAGGAATCGCGAACTGACTTTTTTCAGTCGACCCATGACCCGGGGTTCATGGTTGAAAATGGCCAAAGTCGAAAAATTCATGATGACCCGAGATCAAATACTAGTTGCCATTATATCAATAGTGGGCCAACTTTTATCTTTCTGGATACCGTATCCCGATCTACCGTAAGCTACCGTACCCTGCAATATTATAGAGAAATGCACTTAAATTCACGGTTTGATTACAGTAGTTCGGGTTGCGCTAACCAAAAATATAAAAATTTCGTTCACTATTGATATTTCGATTAAATTTCGTGTTCAAATGTAAGATCTCACCGGGGATAAATCCGAGAATGGTAAGAAGAATATTGATGGCCAGATGATACGTGCAACCCTTCTCGAGGAAGACTCCCACTGGCTTAAACGATATGATGTAATCATTTATTTATTTATTTATATTTATTCCATAAAAAAGTCGTATGCTCGGAATCTGTATATAAGGAGAGTTGGATCATTGATAAATTCGAGAACTCTTAAAGGATCAGACATCACAAACGTTTGCGCGCACCCGAGCTAATTTTACTCTCCGCTCTGGCTGCACTATCTCGTAGACAAGGAAAGCGAGAGAGCATTGCCAGAGCGAAGAGTTTAAAATTAGCTCTGAACTATTTGTGTATAACATGATCTTTGATCTTTACATGGGAAGAAGACTGATCAATCCTGCGCAGAAAGGTTTTGAAGAACTAATCATGGAACGTTGATATAGTGTTTTTACCATGAATGTTCCGTTGGATAAAAAATTTGTAAAGTTCTATTTTTTATTGCTTTCCATATATTTCCTCGAATCAATATTTTGTCGCATAAATTTGTCTTTCGATATTGATTGATTGGTGGAATCCGTACCGGCAGCAGAACGGCACAGATGAACTTGGGAAGATCGCTCCAGGTAAGAGCCATTGTCCACTGAAATTTAAAATAATGCTTTCTCATGATTTTCAAAAACATTTCACAAACAATGAACTTAACGATTGAGAGAACAGTGGAATGAAAAAAAAAGAAAGGATAAATCGAAATGGCAACAACAAAAGGATACAGCAAGAGATATGTGATTAGTGATGGAGAGAGTAAAAGGAAAGGGAGAGATTTCGAGAGGTTGATGGAGAGAGGGAATACACAGGAGGACACTGAAAATGTTTTTCTATGGGCCATAAACATTTTTTGAGACAGACGCTATACATATCATATGTCTGGTTTATTAGAGTTGGCAATTCGGGGGTTGTGAGCCCGCAATGAGTCCTAAAATCAATCCTTCCTCTGCCCTCGACCTTGCGAGGCCCCGCCCCCTTCTCACAAGGGAAGCACCAGTTCCGACGAAAACGATTCTGAAAGCGACCCATGTAGGTGGTTAGGGTTGGAGGGGGGATGGGCAAAAGTGCTTTCAAAAGTTGCACCGCGGACCTACTAATCGATATTTTCAATCGATATCACATTTTGCCATCACACCACCCCCCACTGGTTCGATTCCGCCTCCGTCGCCAAACCCGTCGCGTGTAGCGTACACAAACGACCCTCTTCTCGGTTGAAACGGGAGTAACCGCCAAGCGCATCATGATTGATAGAATAGCCTTGTCTCTCGTCCTCTCTCTGGGGAGTTACTAGAGACAAACAATAAACAAGTTGCCCCTATGCCATCTTCGTAACAGCTCCTAACTTTCCCCTAACTGACTACTTGCCTCTGCGCTCTTTTACTATATTTAACATATTTTCTAGAATTTCTCTACCCTCGCTCTCGAAAATCTTGCCCACGCAAGGTTTATAACCGCTGAAAATATCGGACCGTAACCGCTAATTAGTAGCCGTATCTGGTAAATGGCCCTCACAATACAAAGGATGCGGTCGTGGTAAACAATTTTCTCAGAGTGGAAATTCTTGTTTTCGAAAAAAATTGTTCATCACTTGGACACTGATGAAAGGAACAAAGTATTTCATTAGCGGACATGGCTAGGAAAAAAACTTTGCAAAAATTACGAATTAAGCAGTGTTAGAACGCGCAATATTTTGATCGGTACTCGGTAGACTTATCAAGGTTACATTGAGGAACTTACTGATATAATAATTATAATTTATCTACGCCCGAGGCGCGATAGCAATAATCGATAACGTGACAGTGCTCTCCGATATTATTGAGAATGATGATAATTGGATGATCTACACATACACATAGCTTCGGTGGTAAACAATTCTCTCAGGGGAGGAAATTCTTGTTATCGAAAAAACCATTGTTGACCACTTGGTCATTGATCAAAAACTGCAAAGATTGCGACGCATGCACGCGTTGCAAATTCTCTTAGAGATAGGTTGTCTAACTGGACTACCATAGAGAAAGGTTAGCTTGCTCAAAACTCTCTCAAAAAGATATCTTGGATAATATGTACTCTCACGCTCGTAATGGTAACGGGGACTGGAGTGAGCTAACTAAGTTGTTGTCTCAATTATGAGAGAGTTCGCGAATTTGGTGAAAATGCATCGATCGAAAAAAATTGATTAACAGGTCCGCGGTGCAACTTCAGAAACCACCATTGGCCATCCCTCCCTCAACCATAAACAATCATGTGTGTCACGCTTTCAGAATCATGTACGTTTCCAGTTTTGCTTCCCTTGTCAGTGTAGCCATCCGATCTATTTTGAAATTCCCCCTTCACGCCATGTCCGGAATTCGTCATTGTTGACCACTTTTGTAGGGACAAAGAGGAAGAGACAGGGGTGAGAGGGTGCTGTGACGGGAGGGTTACCCTTGTCAACGATCTCTGTACAATGACACGTATGTAGTAATCTTTGGTCTGTGGAAATAAGTGGGAAATGATGTTGACCATCTCCCAAATTTACTACTGATTTCTAGAGATCAACGATTACTAAGTATCGATTATCATTGGCCTAGAGGTGATCTCCCCAGGACTAAGTGTGGCTTGCATAACGGGATAGGGTTGGCTATAGCGCACACCGTATTGCGGGCCCGCAATGCGGTGTGCGCTATAGCCAACCCTAGGGGGGAGGGGGGGGGCGATTGCGGTCCCGCAACGTCCTTTTCCTCCCCTCTAACTCCTCTCTTTCCCATAAAGAGTGATTGCGGGCCCGCAATGCGATTCCCTCCCCCTCCCCTCCATCCGAGGTCGCGGGCCCGCAATGATTTGCAAAGTATTGCGGGCCCGCAATACCTAGCAAAGGAGAGGCAAGGCCATTGCGGTCGCGCAACCCTCGAATAGCCAACCCTAGTTACGAGGGACAAACAATAATCAAGTTGCTTCTATGCCATCTTTGTAACCACTCGCCAATTTCCCCTAACTGACTACTTGTCTCAGAGGAGAATCGAAGCGAAGAAGAGTTCGAGTTCATGAATATTAATGAGGTTACCATATTATGATATGTCTATCGGATTATGCATGCGCTATTGTTGAATATCAATTTACAAAAACAAATGAAACAGTGGCGAGAATTTGACTATTTATTCAAATTATTCACATCAAAGATGAACGAAGGGATGGAGGGGGAGGGGATCTTTTTCCATCTTTTTTTAACTTTATGAAAAGCGCATGCCGATTTAGTTCATGTGAGTGCAAAATTGGCGTTGCCAGGCATAAACTCAGATTGAATTGGTACATGGTATGAAAGTCAGAGCGAAAATCATCCGTGATTGGTTTCCACCGCTCACGCAAGACATGAAATGGTTCATCGTCTATTCATGAACAATATGCATGTAGATGAAGTATATATGTATTAGAACAAGGCTAGATTCACAAGAAACAAAAGAAGATTTGACATAACGGACACAAGAAAGAAAGAAGGACGAATGGGACATGGGAGGAATGAAGGGTGGAAAAATAGCAAAGGGATGAGAAAGGAAGAGGGAGAGGGAGAGGGAGAGGGAGAGGGAGAGGGAGAGGGAGAGGGAGAGGGAGAGGGAGGAAAGAAGATGTACAGACGAGTCGATATCATGGGGGTCTGTGGCAGTACACAACCCACCAATGTGTTGATGGAAGAATTGAAAGGAAGCAAAAAGGGGGGGGGTGGAGTCAATGTCTACAGGGTACTATTTACACATGTGGTGTATGCAAAGAGAAGTGGACGATGATTAGTAGGCAAGGATGGCATAGCAGGCGTGTCACTGAAGAATCGAGTAAAACGGGGGGTGTGTGGCACATTTTTTTCACCCCAACATATTATTGCAATTTTCGGTAGACTATATGGTCCCTAACAACGTATTAACTAACAACTAACAACAACGTCGACGTTGAAAATGAAGATGAAAAAAAGCTCGACAATGCCTTGTGAGGGACCACATGGTCTTCCAAAAAATGTCCTGTGCTCATTTTCGATTTTTTCAATGTGCCACCGTTTATTCGAGTCTTACGCGACACACGTGATAACATAACTCCTGAACAGTGATAAATAGATAGATTACAGTTTACATTTTGAACACATTTATCAAGAGAAGGCTCTGATGTGCATGTTGGGCCACTCCTGACTTCTTCTCATGTCAGGAAAGTAGGACCGGCGATTCGCATGAAGAGATCCTTCCGTCGTACTGGTGGTATAGATAGATATTCATCTTATTGTCCATATAAAATGCACATGTGCAATTTCTTTGCTATCTAGCTGCTAAAACAGAAACATTCTATCTATCCCCTCCCACTTTTTCCTCCCTTCCCTCCTCGCGCTCTCACTGATCAAAGTACTATCGCGCTTGGACTCTCTCTCTCTCTCTCTCTCTCTCTCTCTCTCTCTCTCTCTCTCTCTCTCTTTCTTTAAACATATAAGAGGTGCGGTGGCAATTGCTGGCTACTCTCGTACCAAATAAACAAGCGTATTTTATACGGTCAATAATACATTTATTTAAAGGCACACACCCAAAGCTTCTCCGCTCTGCTAACGCTCTCTCGCAGACAGACAAAACATGAGAGTGTGGTCAGAGCGGAGTATCTATTTCGCTCGGGGCGTCTCTTTGATGTGATATCCTCATACGAGTTTGAATCTCCTCTTCGTTATCACACAGACAAAGATATTTATATTGTTGTTGTTCCTTCAACCGACTCGCTGATAACGCGGTGGACCTCCATCACCCTAGGATAATATATCTAATTAATTATCTATTCATTTGTTGTGATGGAAATGAAGAATTCGAAAAAGTCAACTGATTCTTTCTGTGTGATTGTTCGTGTTGTCTCCATTGTGACTTATCGTCTTGGTTATTCTCACTATCATCGGCTACATAGTATTGTTCTATTCCCGGTCCAATCAAGAAAAGACTCGATGATATGAGAGGGACAAGAGCTGTCCCAACCGCATTGCCCATCTATCATTTTTAATCTTTTCTGTCTCTAGAGCACGTTGTTTTAATGATTTTTTCACACATTTTTCTACTGCATCGTGTGTGAAAGATATACTAAATATTAATACAGTATGCTGTTGCAATGAAAATAGTTCCCTGGGGAAGTCTCAAGCACTATGGAGATTACACGTAGAACATGCTAGTCATGCACTTTCTCAGTGTGAAATAAGGAAATATATTATTATATAAGTGTTTATAATGCCGCGTAGTTCAAGAGGAATTTTCTTTATCAATCGATTATGCAATATACAATAAACTCAAATGAAAAAATGCACGCCTACAAAGTGTTCTTATTTTACATTGTGTCAAAGTATAAATCATGTTTGGTAGCAGAAATCAGTGATTTGGAATGGTACAAAAGCAGATACGATACTCAGTCAGCTACGCAGCCAAAGTTCAGTGATGATATTGAGCCGTGGTATTGACATGATATTGACTCGAGTAGCAGTGATGAAAATGGGCCGGAGGAGGTGATTAGTAGGCAAGGATGACGTAGCAGGCGTGGATGATTCCTGAACACATGGATACATAATAATAATAATAATAATAATAATAATAATAATAATAATAATAATAATAATAATAATAATAATAATATTTTATTCCTTCATTGATAGTCTTCTTATTGTTAGTGCACGCCCCGAGCTAATTTAAAGCTCTCCGCTCTGGCCACACTCTCTCGCTTTCTTTGTCTATGGGAAAGAACTGCGGAGAGCATTCATTTGTCTTGACTCATGTCTTTAAACTAATTAAAAATACTTTAAAGTAAGTTTTTATTGTTGTTTTTTTGAAATATGTGTCCCTGCTGTGAATACTAATTTGTTCAAATAATAATAAGAATAATATGTTATTATCATTATTATTATCATTATTATTATTATTATTATTATTATTATTATTATTATTATTATTATTATTATTATTATTAAATTTTAAATTTTAAAAATCTCACCGGGAATATATCCGAGAATGGTAAGGAGAATATTGATAGCCAGATGATACGTGCAACCCTTCTCGAGGAAGACTCCGACTGGCTGAAACGATATCATGAAATCATATTTTGCATATTTGGTAAAGTTTTATGGGACCGTTAAAATTTCTTGGGACCGGTAAACTTTCATGGGACCCGTAAAGTAGAACATAACCATATATTTATTTATTTATTTTTTATATTTATGTTTATTCCATCAAGTATAAAGTTGTATAATTGCTGTCTCTTTGCTTCGGAAAGTATTTTTTTCATATTTTCATATACACTGTCGACTAAATTTGTTTCTCCGTCTCTCAAATCTTGGAAAATTCACAACACCTTTGAAGAAAAGTTGAGATATTAGTTACACGATATTTCTAGGCAATTTTATCGATTAAGATTAAAGATTAAATATTGATTTATTGATTGATTGGTGGAATCCTTACCGGCAACAGAACAGCGCAGATGAACTTGGGAAGATCGGTGCAGGTAAGGGCCATAGTTCACTGAAAATATAAAATTACGTTTTTCATGATTTAAAAAAAGTCAAAAAATAATGAGCGTGAATTTAGCGAATGAAAGAAGAATGGGGAACCGTTGCCACACTTTGAGAGTATTTAAGAGAAATGGAGTAAAAATGCAACCAAATTGGAGGTCGAGAGTAGTGAGATGGGAGTAGGAGAGAGATGGTTCAGTTCTGTGAATAGAGTTGAACGAAACAGTAAAGGCTAGTGGAAATATAATGACAGTGATTAGAAAATGAGAATCGGGAAACTAAAGTTAAAATGAGAAAGGTTCTGTATGACTCTCTGTGTATTTAGGGGTTTTGAGCGTGGGTGATGCGAAGCACAGTACTCTGGTTCAAGCCATTTTGTTTCCATAGCCAGACAAGCGAAAGACGATTGCATTTGAGAGAGCTGTTGAGCGGTCGTTTTGGCTTTCACAGTCGATAGAACATTGTGGAAGGTAGATAAATTGAACTAGGATCACTACAGAGGAAATTCAATGCGACACGGAAAGTACGAATAATAAACGTGTATTTTTAAAATTAGATTTATATGAGTAGGATCACATCCCATTGTTAAACATGCGAAATCATTTGAATTAATAACAATCTTGAATTTAACTGAGCAATAAACCAACTATATTTTATGTGCTGTTCAAAAATGTCGCGAAAAGCAGGCCAAATCAACGTCATAGTGCGTAATATGAGGAGTTTTCACCACTTTTCATTTCTTCTCGTCACTTTTGAACATAGCGCGCCCCAGCGACAAGCATAAACTTTAGTTGCGCACCACGAGCTAATTTGAAACTCTCCGCTCTGGCAATGCTCTCTCGCTTTCTTTGTCTACGAGAGCTCGGGTGTGCCTTTGGTAGAACAACAAACGTGTTTTCAGTGAAAATTGTAGTCTAATCGGCTCTATTGATGTGAGTAAGTAAAGTAAGTACTTATAGTCAAGGACGTGATCATGATCAAGTGAAGAGTAAAAGAGTATTATAGACGAATAGGGGAAGTTTGATCATCACGGAAAATGTGGAAACAACATGTGGAAACAACAAAAGGATACAGACAGAGATGTGGAATTGGAGAGGGAGGGAGAGTAAGAGAGAGAGTAAGGGGGAGAGGGAGAGGGAGAGGGAGAGGGAGAGGGGGAATATCGAGAAGGATATTGCCATTGACAATGTCTCTCTATAAACCATAAATCTGCGGCTTTATGGCAGAAGCTATAAATATCATATGTCTTGTATGCGTCAGCCATTGGACGATGGGATATTGTATATCAAAATGAATTTCAATGAAAAATTTGAAATTTAAAATTTAACTATAGTGAATTCACAACATGGCAATATTCCATTAGGTACATAAATAGGGTGAAGGCAATTATTCAAAACACATGTACTCATGCTGAAGATCCCTGCTAGGTCAGTGATAATTCAAGTAGAAAAAAAGCAAAAATGTTTGCTTAAAAACCGGAGTTACGGAGAAAGTGAGTGAGTGTTAGCATACAACATCGACAACATTTTGCTGATCAATTCAAGTAAATGATTGGCAGAAGTTAAGAGCAGTAATAGAAGAATAGGATGAAGAAGAATGTGCTAGCTGCTACTCTCTTATTATTGCACACTCTTTCTTTCCTCTCTATCCTTCTCTAGACTCTCTCGCTTCTCCATGATCTCTGCTCGCTCTCGCAGTAATCCCTCTCACCGCACTCTCTTCGTCTCCCACACTCTCTAACATCATCCCTGTAACGTCTGTGCCCTCTCGCTTCGACCTTGTCTCTCGCCCTCTCTTGGGAGTTACGAGAGACAAACAATAATCAAGTTGCCCCTATGCCATCTTCGTAACCACTCCCCACTTTCCCCTAACTGACTACTTGTCTCTGCCCTCTCTCACTACACCATACTCTCTAGCGCGCTAGCTCTCGAAAACTTGCCCACGCAAGGTTATAACCGTTAAATATTCCGGACCGTGACCGCTAATTAGTAATCGTATCCGGTGAATGGCCCTCACAATACAACGGATGCGGTCGGTGTGGTAAACAATCTTCTCAGAGAGGAAATTCTTGTTTTCGAAAAATATTGTTGACCACTTGGACATTTGTGAAAGGAACACAGTATTTCATTACTGGACAGGGCCAGAGAAAGCTTCACAAAAATGACGTGCATGGTTTAAAACCCCCTTTTCGACTTGTGATCGACAAACTTTCCAATGCGCCACAGAAAAACTTACATGGAAAAATAAAAATAATTCATCTACGCTTGAAACACGACAGCAATAATTGTAGTAATTTATCTAAACCCGAGCCGCAAGATATGATTGACGATTCAGGAATGTGGAGAATGGCTACTCAGATCTTTACCAATATTGTTCACTAGTAATGTACGGTACAGTACGGTAGGGCGATGACCGATCGATATTATTAAAGGGAGCGTAACCTCACTCAATGGTCACTTCGACGCGCAATGCTCTCTCGTTGTTAGAGAACAGAGAAATAGTGTGTGCAATGAAGAGACCATTGAGAGATGATTGACGATTCAATGGGAATGTGGAGAGTAGAGGTAAAGGTAAAAGGTACAACCAGTTATTCAAGGCACACGAAGTCCTGCGGGAGAGGGAGAGGGAGAGGGAGAGGGAGAGGGAGAGGGAGAGGGAGAGGGAGAGGGAGAGGGAGAGGGAGAGGGAGAGGGAGAGGGAGAGGGAGAGGGAGAGGGAGAGGGAGAGGGAGAGGGAGAGGGAGAGGGAGAGGGAGAGGGAGAGGGAGAGGGAGAGGGAGAGGGAGAGGGAGAGGGAGAGGGAGAGGGAGAGGGAGAGGGAGAGGGAGAGGGAGAGAAGGAGAGGGAGAGGGAGAGGGAGAGGGAGAGGGAGAGGGAGAGGGAGAGGGAGAGAAGATGGACAGACGAGTCGATATCATTGGGGGGAGCGTCTGTGGCAGTACACAGCTAATGCGTAGATGTATGAATAGAAAGGGAGCAAAGGGGCGGAGTCGTGACTCAAAGTCTACATACAACTACTGAACATGTGATGATATGCAAAGACAGTGGGCGGAGTTACTGTGAGTCATGGGTCTTACACAATAGTAACTCTGATGTTTCAGAGTGAGTCAGGGGATGCGAATGGGATTTGGGGGATGAGTCAGTTATCCTATCGCAGTCTTCCCTTCCTTTTGAAAGCCGGAACAACCGCTCACCATGGAAACTCTCTCAAAATTAATACTCTCTCGCTCGTCTGGCTTTCAGTGAAAAATTGTTTACAACAGAAAACTGTGGTGCAATGTATCCCCAACAAGGAAATGAAAAATCAAGGGATTGTGCAATTTTTCGAAATGTATTACGTATTTCTACATACTACCGAATTTGTGATCTTCGAAATGTAGCCACTTTGTAAGTATAATAATAATTATTATTACTACGACTACTAGTAATAATAATAATAATAATAATTATTATTATAAGCATCACGCGATCATCGCTCGGTGAGGGATGGGGATTTTGGAGATGGTGGAATTACATACTACAAGTCTAAAGAAAGACGAGGGAGTGCGTGAAAGGAAGAAGAGACTGCGTGATTTTTGGTGAACTGTCACCATAACGCCGTTGTAGTCGCATATCCTCAAAATAGAGAGGGGCCAGAAGTCGAAGGATCAGAAGACCATGTTGATAGAGAGGGATGGAGAGAGAGGGAGAGAGAGAGAGAGAGAGAGAGAGAGAGAGAATAAGAGAAAGAGAGAGATAGATAGATAGATAGAGAGAGAGGGAGAGAGATGGAGAGAGAGGGAGAGATGGGAGAGAGAGAGATCCAAGCTTCTCGTAGCGGTGAGATAACAGAAGGACAAATGTTGACAAGTTTTATAAGATGAACTAGACACAATCTTTAGTGTCTCTGCCACTGTGCTAACAGACATGAGTGAGAGGGGATGGCGGTGTAGAGGTAACTTTACTCTATACCTACTTTCTACCTACTTTTATGTTACAAGACTACATACTTAACTTAACTTTTAAGTTGTTAGGTAAAACTTAATGAACAAACAGAGATGCAGTCAGAAACAGTCTCTATTCAAAATATTGAAAAGAAAAAAGAGCGGAGTGTGGCAAAAACCAGCGTTTGGAGAATGTTGTTACCATGCATTTCGTGATTCGAAGTGAAAGCTTTCCGGGGGGAAATTTTATCGGTTATGCTCGTTTCAAAAATCACGATTTTATGAGAAATGAAACGAAAAATACGTGTCTGTGCTAACAATTCGGAAGTCGAGGGGAGAGGGGAGAGTGACTTCTCGATTTTGTGTTATACTCTCACCTACAATATGAACAAACAATGACAGAAGAGTTAGTTGTTGAAATTTTAATCGACTTTTCAAATTTATTTAATATTTGGGAAGGGGATTCTTTCAATTTCATAAATCCAGAACTCTGGTGGCTGCGACTCGGTGAATTTCGAAAATCTCACTTTTAATGGAACTGCAGATTGTTGTGATGAGCTTATCTTTCTTATGTGGACTCAGATTCAGTAATCCAAAGAAGTGGTGGTCAGGAGGGTGAGTCTCGAGAATAAACAAGATGAGATAGCACTTTCGGCGATTGAATTCGCCAATTTGCAAACCAGTAAACTTGAGCCAATGAAATCTGCCTTTGCCTTATTTATCTATTTATTTATCGTACACCACAAGTGTGTTTCAACAAGTACAAAGTGTTCGAGTGCAAGAAAATATGTGAAATATCAGAAAATATGTGAAATATATAATATGTAAAAATAGCCTTTAAATAATTTGTCAATTTTACACCTATTCAAGTGAATGTACCTATGTCAGTTTTTAACTAACAAGAAGCATTCTAGCATGCGCTACTTTTAAAAGTTCCAAGAATAATCATGCGCGAAAAATTGAAGGTGCAAAACAGAAGATGTGATCAATAGGTCGCCTCCCCTTCTCATCCCCTCACAAATAATAATTTTGTTATTTCACATAATTTACTGGCGCTCGAACATTTTGTACTTGATGAAGCACGCTTGTGGTGCGCCATAAGTGTAGGAACAAATAACATAGATTTCCAATCGAGTAGAATTGCGTTTTTACCCTTGATTGAATATAGCGAGGGGGGTATTCTGTCTCAATCTCATTTCAATTTCTGCTTGCCCAATCCAATCTCACAACGAATGGACTACGCGCTTTCTATAAACTTTCTACGTAACATTCCCCGTTGAAAATAAGCATAGAAGCAGGCTTTTGACTATTTCCGCGTTGGACAGAGATGACTTTATAACGTATATAAATTATAGATTATTATAAATTATTATCATCAATTATTATTATTATATAAATTAATACAAATTTCATAATTGAAAATCATTCCTGAAATTAATTTTTATAATGTTTTCATTTTGGATCAAGATTTTATATGCGGTTGTTAGAAATGTGTTTCATCTTCCCATTTTTTGACATTGAACAACTTTATCAGCTAATGGGTGTTACGTAGCTGGGTTGCCATGAAATTTCTCCATTCCGAACGATTGTGCCTCGCAATTTGCATGAATTGAGGACCAGCAGCCTTCACGAAATCGTCCCTCCATCTCTTGACTGGGCGTCCCTGTTTCCTCTTGCAACTTAGGGTCCAATTGAGCACACTCAGCGACCATCGATCATGTCGCAGTCTCGAGAGCCTCTCTACCCACAACCACCTCCGTCTCTCCGCTTCCCGAACAACGTCCTTGAAATTTGTAATCATACATATTATCTTCCCATAATATGTACATACTCTTTTTTCAATTAATGAGTTCTTTGAATGCGGTCTAAACTAAAAAAAGTTTTAATAATATATCGGAATAATCATACAGATTAGCTGAATACCAACCGTATGAAATCCCTATTACTGTTGCAGCCAAAATACTATATATGCTATATAGTTTCCGAGGTTGGATCGCACGCAAAAAATCAGTCTTTTTAAAACTTTAAGTTTACTTCTTGATATTCAGACTGGATGGGCAAAATTTAAGGGCCAAATGGGCAAAATGGGCAAAATTCAATGTCAGCAGTAATTCCAATTACTCCGGCCGAATGACAATATCATCACTCTTTTTCCTCATTACGATTAATCAAACAAGTCTCATCCAAATCTGAGAGATAATTTTTTAAACTGTCGGAAAAGGGTCTGATTTTACTACGTTTGTACAGGAGATCCGTGCTAATTTGTCGAGATCCTCAACAAAGATCTTTAACTTCTCCGTTCCACTTCTTCTTCATCTGACGTACATATCAGTTCTGCTTGAGCTATGCAACTTCTGCGGAATAAATGTCCAAAGAGTCCAATAATTAAATTAGTACATTATCAATGTCATGATATGTAGTAATGTATAACAAGGCGAAACGGTAACAATAATCATAAGATCGAAGCTATGGCTGTCTGTGTAGATTTGAGTACAAAAAGTAGATCGCACAAATTCAGATTTTTTTAAAGTCTATTTTTTTGGTTTTTTCAGACTGGAAGAGCCAAGCGATTCAATTATCTAGGAATGATGATATCAATAATACCTTACAGTGAATCTCACCTCTACTATTAAATACTTTTGACTCACTATTATCCTATTCTATGAGTAAATTTGCATATTTACTATGATATATTTCCATATTACTGTGTATTGAACTTCACATTCAACATTTTCTGACGTATCAGCTCTAATTCGATATACTACTTCTGCAGAATAAGTGTCCAAAGTGTCTATCCATCGTCATTCCTCTCAGACGTATGCGTCTTCCCTTCTCTTCTCCCCGCAGACTGATATAATAAATCATTCCGTATTATCCAAGTCAAAACGCGAGTGAGTAGGAGGGTGACGTCTCCTCTTCCTTTTCCTTCTTACAAGTCTCCGACCCCAAAAGGGACATTTTAGCAATAAAATATTACGTATAAAATCCCAATAGTTCAATTTATACATCAATGGTTCTGCACTTTCACTACGGTAGAAGATTTGATAAATCGATTTACTACTGTGGCAAAATTGTACGGTAGCCCAGTCAAATATTCCTCCCCACACCCTTTTCCCTGATCTTTGATCTTGAAAAATCCACTCGTTCCATCTACTAAATACTTTATCTATATCTCGAAACACGCCTTGACAGGTGGAAAAGTGTACACAAAAACAATGGGAAAAGAGAGACCAGAGCCGTGAAATCACGCGCATCCGCAGAATAGAACAAGCGACTGAATGACGGACACACACAACAACGGATTCAGGAATGTAGGAATGGAGTGGTGGACATCGTAATTTTGATAGACCTCTTCGTGATTCGTGAAATTTCATGTCATATACTCTAGGTTGAAATAATTTGCATAGAAACATATGAAAAGGGAGCGTAATATTCGGGAGCGATAGAGATAAAAAAAAATTCGGGCCAAAATATATTATAAGTGAATTTGATGTGATTAGACTTCTTGGCGTACTGTAGTAGTTCATGGCTACAGTATACCTCGGAGGAGAAGCATAGGACGGGGGTACTGTATAGTAAAGAGACTAGATCGACTTGAGTGTGCGAATGGAAATGTGGAATAAAATGGGCGGGGCAAGTAAAAAAATCGATCGATACACAACTACTTCTCTTTTTGGTCGAGAAGATCACAACTAACAACGGGAGGCGGGGTTACAATCAATCAATCAATCAATAATCAATTACAGTAATACATAATATAGCTCTGATTGGTGCAGCTAGAGAAAGCACATTTGATACATGTACAACGGACACTGTATACACAAGTACTCTCAAATGAGGCAGGGGTGTGGTACCGTAACCCTCACGGGAGATGTACAGTATACGCACCGAGTCGTTGTGGGGCATCAATCGATAATCGCTTAATCCTTCTTCTGTCTTACGGTAGTCATACGGTAGATGATGGAGTCCTTTCCGGGGTCGAGGTTCCACAGACCGACGGCAATGTAGAGGACAGCCAGGGCGAGAATGATCGACAAACCTAAATATGGAAAATAAATCGATAAATATATATGCGAACAAAATTCAAAACCAATCAGATTAAAGAAACGAGGCTAGAGAACGTGCAAAACGAGGAGAGTTTTTTTCTTACTTTCCTTTCTTTTCGTAATTTGTTAACAGCAATACACATACATGGGCGGGGTACCTGGAGCTCGATTCTACAGGGGGCATCCGAACGAAAAATGGTTAATTTTACAGGGGCCTTCATTTTTTTTTTCAAAATTTTCACCTAAATGTCAACTTTTAGAGGGAGCATTCCACAAATTTTCCAAAAGCCTTAAATTTACAGGGGGCACCCCCATGTCGGCGCCCATGGATGGCAATACATAGTAGTAATAATAACGCGTAATATCAATAATAATACTAATAATAATGATATAATAATAATAATAATAATAATAATAATAATAATAATAATAATAATAATAACATTAGTAATATGCATACCAGCAACGATGGCGAACATGGCGGGGTAGTCAGTGGATGCGAAGACGGCCACGTTGTACGAGTTTCTCACCTGCTCGATCGGGGTCTGGTTGGCCTACAAGACATGGTATGGATTAGCGTCATGTCTGTATCATGCTACGATGAATCCTAAGTGCAACCGAAAACCCACTGGTTTGTTTGTCAGCACTCTTTTTCGGTGCCCTCACAGGATATATAGTGGGTAGATTTTTAAAATATGCTGGGTCGCTTTAGAAAACTCGCTACTTTTCGCTTAAATTGCAAACTTCCGCACAAAATATATTGGGTAGATCATGAAAATCAGCCGTATATGGTCGGTCGGTTCTCACATTATGAGGGTAGGAAAGTGTTGTCAGATTGTCAGTCTATTCGTGTAGCTTCCACTCAAAATGTTTTGGAAAGGACGCACCCCGTGCTTTCTCGTTTCATTAGCTTCTTAGAATATCTTTTGCATCGCCTCACAGATTTCTTAATATTTTCCATTTTCCACTAATCAGTGGCCGTATGCAAGAACCGTTTTCCGGGAAAATGTGACGTCATTATCATAGGCGGAGGCGTTTTCCAAAATTCCTCCGCCTACGCTAATGACGTCACATTTTAAACTGTTTTCCCGTTGTTCTTGCATACGGCCACAGGTGTGATTAGGACTATAAAAAGTCAGTTCACGATCGCGAACCTATACCTACCGTATCTCTCTTGTTTCTGATGTTCTGCTGCTCCCACTGAACGAGCTCGACGATGACCGCATCCTCACCGTAGACGGCACGAGCAGACGAGGCGAGCTGCAATGATAGGGGGATTAGTACCGTACTCCATCTTGAAAAATAACCGTATGACCCCACCCTAGAGATTTTCACCCTTGCCCATTCACAAATCAACCTCGATATTTCAAACTCTTTTCACTGGTCATATGTGCGTGTCTCGTTTCGTGCATATATACACACGTTGGTTAAAAAACCCAACCATAAAACTACCGTAATCACACAACTACTGTATCCCCAATCATATCATCTACCGTACCTGCTGGAGGACAAATTCGATGTCGGCAGGCGCAACGGTGGCGGCGGACAGCTGCACGCTGAAGACGGCGGGGCCAGACTTCTGCAATCAAGCAACAACCAAATAATGGCATTGATGAATACAAACTACAAGTGTACTGTCTGAGATCAAAGATCAAACTACGCAAGGATCAAAGAACAGACTACACAACGATCAATCTACTCAAAGTTCAAAGATCAAACTATACAAAGACCAAGCGTCAGACTAAACAAAGATCAAGGATCAGACTACACACAGATCAAAGATCAAGACTACACAAAGATCAAAGATCAGACTACACAACGATCAATCTACTCAAAGTTCAAAGATCAAACTATACAAAGACCAAGCGTCAGACTAAACAAAGATCAAGGATCAGACTACACACAGATCAAAGATCAAGGATAAGACTATACAAAGATCAAGGATCAAACTACACAATGATCAAACTACACAAAGATCAAAGATCAAACTCGACATACAGCAGCGAGGGCGTCTCCGGATGCCTTGATGGCCTTGGCGACACGAAGAGCGGCGGTGAGCGCCTCGGCTCCGGCTCCCTTGGTCTTCAGCTTGGACGCGTCGACCTAAACCAGGCCAGGCTTAATTCATCAACCTCAAGATTTCAAAGACACATCCCGAGCTAATATGAACCTCTCCTCTCTGGCCATACTCTCTCGCTTCCTCTGTCTACGAGAGAGCGATGCCAGAGCAGAGAATAAAATTAGCTCGGTGTATTCCTTTAAGAGCGTCCTAAACGCTTAGTACTTAGTAATTACTTAGTAGGTACTTAGGGTTAAGTACGTACTTAATAAAATTAGTAAGTACTCCACCCCTACCTTCTCGGCGTTGACAGCAGTCTTGAGGGCGGCATCTCCGACGACGACGTTCTTCTCATTCACTGAGAGGACGGTGTAATCGGATGGGCCGAATAGGGCGTTGAGCTGGTTCTGCGAGAGTGATGATTATTTATTTATTTTATTTATTTCAAGGATTGAGTAATAAAGCATAGCTAAAACCGTTGCATTTAAAGGCACACCCCAAGCCAACTTCGAAACTTCTAACTCTGACCACATTCGCTCGTCTACGAGAGAGTGGCCAGAGCGGAGAGTAAAGTAAATCTGGATTGTGCCTTTAAGCCAACGATGAGCACAAATTCATTCTATGTTTTCCCTTCACATCATCAATATGATCATGATGAGGCTGCCCTTTTTATAGCTTCACCTCTCACTGTTTATCGTTAAAGATAAATAAACAAAGATAAGGATACCTTGATAGTGTTAGCCCAGTTGGCCGCACGGTGTCCCTTGATCTGCACCTTGGGTCCGGAGATATCGATTGGCTCGGCGACATTCGTAACCTGAAGTGATGGTAGAGGGTGGTTGAGACTAAATAGCAATATTTTTTCCATTTTCGTAATCATATCAATTTTCTGCGACAAGAATGTTACAGGTAGAGGAACTCTCAAGGATACTTCACCAAACCACCAATACACTGTGTTCCTACCTAGCAATAAAACAGAAATTCAAAAAGCGATATATAAATTGTAGATATGCAAATAATACATAACTAAACGTATGTACCGTACCTCAACGGCGACGACGGCACGTGGCTGACCGAGGAACGACTTCTGAATGGGCGATGCAGAGTTGATCGAGCTCAGTCCGAGAAGGCCAGCGTTCAGCTAAATTATTTTTAAGAATAAAATAAATCAATTGATCAATCGATAAAGCACACGATACCGTACCTGATCGAGTCCCGAAGCGAGCGAGGCCGACGGGGTTACGGTAATGGACGAGGGCACGGGCGTGACCAGGGATACGGAAGATCCGAGGGCGACGGCGACGAGAGCCGCGGCTAATGCCACCCACTTCAGAGTCATCTAGAGGGGTCAGTCATGATTATCGATTGATAAGGCGAGATCAGAGGACGAATCTATGAACGGTAGTGCATACTGTTCGCCGAGAATCGTGACGTCACAAACTGTAGTAGGAGGATTTTTGGCACGCCTTCGGCTACGCTTGTGACGTCACGTTTATCGGCAAATGGCTTGCCACCATTCATGGATACGGCCTCAGGACGAAATGGGAATAGAGAGATAAGCCAGAAATGGCCCCGTCAAGGACGGATTGAACAAATACAAACAGATTTTACGAAAAAATCGGGTTCAAAACTTCTTTATTATAAGAAAAACAAAGGAGGAGCTGTGAAGCTACACACTCATGTACACTACGTTCTCTATCTAAAGCTTGGACAACAAAAATTAAATGCGAGAAAAACGAAACAAACAAATTAATCGATAAATCGATATCAATCAATCAATAACAGACAAATGATGAACCCTATGAGATCTCACAGAAAAAGCGAGTATGCAGTGAAGAATGGAGTGACATGGATGATATGGTGTGGCTACAGTAACCCAACCAGTTACCGTAATCCGCCAGACTACCGTAATCCTACCACATGGCGCGCTGCACGCCCGACAGCTGCGAGTGGTCGGCGAATTTGCGGAAAAGATGACGATTGAGCCGGTACGGCTTTATCTTTCCTCTCTGACGACCGGTGAACATGCACATGTTGAGAATGAGACGAGGACGACTGAAAGTACCGTAATCCGTAAAGATCAAAGATCAAAGTACCGAAATCCGTAAAGATCAAAGATAAAAGTACCATAATCTCCGTAAAGATCAAAGATCAAAGTACCGTAACCTTCGTAAAGATCAGAGTACCGTAATCTCCGTAAAGATCAAAGTACCGTAATCTCCGTAAAGATCAAAGATCAAAGATCAGACGACACTACCGTACCTGTACTTGGGCATATTGTGCAGTTCCTCGGCGGCGGCATCTCTGATCGCCTGCGGCAGTACGGTGTTCCACTTGATGGCCTTCAGTCGCATGCGCTGCTCGCCCGTCTCCTGCACCACCTCACGCCGGCTGCAATTATCGATCGATTAGCGATTACGGTATTTTAGATACTGTAATTGGTGATATCTACCGCACTATACTACAGTACTCATTAAATTATTGATTGATTATCGGTTACGATAATAGATACATAATTGCAGTCGCACCTGTCACGGGTGTATCAAATAAATAAATAAATAAATAAAAATACAGTAATTTAGAGGCATGCTCACTTAGCACCTCAATTATTGATTGATTATCATTTACCATAATCACGGCTACAGTAATCTAGAGGTATACAGTACTCACTTGACATCTCTCAGCTGTCTCCAGGTGGCCCAGAACGTCATGCGCTTGCCCTTCTTCCACCACTCGCGCTCCACGTAGAACGGATACTGGTCCATCCTGGAGGAAGGATTATTATTAGTCATCCATTAATGAATTATTACAATAATATAGAGTTAATAATACTTTGAAATGTATGCAAATATAGGTTTGCAATCGCATAAATTGCAAAAATTAGATTATGCTATAGTTTAGTGTTTCGGCGGCTACGTCCAAATGTACCAGAATGATGCATGTTTCACGTAAGATATATGACATGTACTCTATGATTAAGCACTGCTTATTGCGACCATATATACGAATAGTTTAATAAACAAAGTTGCTGAATGAATCAATCTTTTTTTTCAAGTAGAATCAAAGCAGACCTAGTTTTATTTTATTATTTTTCATCGTTCTTCAATTCTATTATATTCCATTCCATACAAAAAATTAAACCCATATTATTATTATTATTATTACTATCATTACAGTAACCACCGTACTTGAGCTTGGCGATGGCCGCCATGGAGTAGGTCTCCTTGTGCGCGTAGGCCACCTCCTCCGGCACAATGACGTCATCCTCGATGGCTGCACCTGCTGTGGACGGCTCCTCCTTCTCTGCCGGTGTGGGCTCTGGAACTTATTGATTGGTTGGAAAATATTGATTGGTTGGAATATATTGATTGGACGGAATGTATCGATTGGTTGGAAAATATCGAGTGATTGCATTGATGCACTGCTCTATGCATAATCAATCAATCAATTTTATCATTTCAAGCAATATTTGCTAGAAATGATAAAATTGATTGATTATGCATGGACGGACATCGCAAACATTGCGTGGGTTATTTTCTATTTCGTGCAAGTTTTAAAGTCGGACATCGTCTTGGATGAAGAAGATGAGCTCTAATTGTAAAATGTCGATGAAAAGAACAAAGAATAAGATTCCCCCGTTTAATTTCTCACCATGCCAAAGCATGAATCTAATAAATTACATTGTAAAGTTCTACAGTCCAGGGCTGTGCATTTTACGTTTTACGAATTTTACGATTTTACGACTTTTTTCGTACAATTTTTACGTCGTAAAATTTTACGAAAGTTAAATATTTAACGAAACGAGAAAAAATGGCAAAAAATGAATAATTGGTGAAATTTATTTTCAAAAATTGGTGGAAATCAATCTTTGCTTTTTACATGCATATGTTTTTGGCTGTAACTTCGTGCTTATCGTTTGTCACTTTGATAAGAGGGTTGTTAGATATATGAATACACATTCGCGGGTTTCATATATTTTATCGAAAATTGGGACAATTTCTTGTTATTTAGACGCGAATTTTTTTCCGAAATTTTTACGAATTTTACGAATGTTACGAGAAAATAAGTCGTAAAATTACGTTTTACGAAAATTTTACGAAAAAAGATTTTACGCACAGCCCTGCTACAGTCAATCAAACCGAAATTATATGGCGAATTGCAATCTAAGCTAGATGCGAAACGCGATTCTTGCTGGTTTTCGTCAGCCTTTGTTATAGCCAAACTTGAGCCATCTGCGGAAGTTGCAAACACTTCGTGGCTTATTTCATTATTATTCGTACAAGTTTTCGAGTTTTGAAAAAGAACAAATGAATAAGAATATTCCCCCGTTTTGTCTCTCACCATGCCAAAGCATGAATCTAATAAATTGCATAATATTGCAATGCATTCTTCCAAGCGAAATTATATGGCAAATTGCTATGCTGTATGCGAAACGTGTTTCTTGCTTGTAATATCAGCCGTTCGGTACAGTCAAACTTGAGCCATCATACTTACCTCTGCATGCGCGGAAATCGCAAAGATTTATTGTGCTATTTGATTATTTCTCATACGTTTTCAGGTTTTCAAAATAAAGAACAAACAAATAAGAAGATTCCCCCGTTCGCCCTTCATAAAAAGGCATGAATCTAATAAATTGCATTGAATTACACGCACTCCAACCGGAATTATATGGCGAATTGCAATCAAATGATACACTAGATGTGAAACGCGATTCTTGCTGGTCTTGTCAGACGCTTGTTACAACCAACTTTCTAACTGATGGAAAAAAAACAAATAAATCTACGAATCATCCCCTCACCATATTCTACTTCTATCACTCTTCCCTCCCCCTATCACTCAAACCACTTTATTCCTGCATATGTTTAATCACTTGCAGTCGCACTCTTTTGGGGTGTATCAAATAAATAAATAAATAAATAAATACTAACTCGTGATATTGGACGCTCCGGCGCCCGCGGCATCACTGGACGCGAATCTCAGCGTCCCAGGAGCTGCAGTGCATGCTGCAGCTGCAGCATTGCCGTTGCCCAGCAAGAGTCGAGAACAGACAGCGCGCACGCCGCCCGTCACTGCTCGTAACATCTACAAGAGAGCGAGATACAGTAATCGCGAACAGGGATACGGTATCAATCGATATCAGAGATATAACGCACCGTTCACAACGGAGTAGTGGTAGAGCAATCAGGAAGATGACAAAATCGATAAAACTTTATTATATATTAATTTATTATATCTTTATGCTCTCTATGTCTAATCCGGAAATGTACTAGTGAAAAAATGAAAACGAATTAAAATATGAAAGGAAAAAACGAACAAAATAGTGGAATAGAGTAAATGTGTGAGCTCGACAGTGTAAGGGGTTCGGGCAGCATTACATGTATTATAGGAATATAGAGCAGAGGATGTGGACTAAATTTCAGACAAAACAATGATAACATGTATGATAATAGTGGTGCTAGGGAACAAAAATGACATAGATAATGACAAATAAGGGTGTTCGGGGTGTATAATAACAAACGGAGCAAGGCACTTTGCATGGAAATGAGCGCGCCTGGCGATTCGTAAGAGGATTGGGAGGTGTACCGGAGTTATTGATTGGTTGTGTGGCAATGTGGATTGGAGTAAGGATAAGGGGGGGGGGCAGGGGAGAAAAGTATTACTCTGGCACATTTTCATAGCAGAAACCCGGTAAATTTCCAACCGGCAAAGACCCTGGTGGGAAATTACCGGGTTCCTGGTACGCAAAAAATACCAGAGTACGGGCCTATCACACATAAATATGTTTCATACACAACAGTCTCGAGTAGGTTACCACGTGGTCTAAGAAGGATTATTGTAATATGCAAGATATAACTAAGGATGACAAGAGAAAAGAACTAGTAGGGCTACGGTAGCAGGGGAATACGATATTCCGGGTATCCCAACAGGGACAGGGTGTGGTAAAGTGTGGCATAACATTATGTTTAAAGTGAATTTGAAGCACGAAAGCAGCGAGTAGATGAAGCGTACTAGCGAAATGAAAAGAGCAAACGAAAATCAATAATGTAAAACAGAAATAAAGAGAGAAGAACGAAGGCTATTATCGATTACGATGGGAAGAAGGTACTCTGGCCTGCAATAAATCAATATTTAAAGTAACCAGCATAACTTCAGAGACCGTATCCGTGAACGGAAGCAAACCGTTAGTCGTCAAACGCGACGTCGCAAGTGTAAGCCTTTTGCCAAAAAATCCTCCCCCTACGCTTGTGACGTCACGTTTTACGACAAACAGCTTGCGACCGTTCATGCATACGGCCTCACTGTCACATTACAGACATACCTTACCGAAAATTTGGTTTAAAAAATGAATTAATTACAGCGAATAACCGACCTAGTTTGACTGGTTTATGTCGATTGACCATAACCTTGATGCAGCCCGACAGATCGGCCGATATGATCACATCTCCCGAGGGGGGAGCAGCGTGCTCGGCCGCCCAGGCCGCCGTTGAGCCACGATATGCTTAATATATATTTTTATACACCGCTTTTATCTCTAAGATAGAGCAAATTTCGGGAATACAACAGTCATAGGACGATGAGGATCACTAGGGTTGGTGGAATTGAAGATCAAAAAGCGTTCATAAATTAGCAATGTGGTAGAAGTATTATATATTTACAAGGAGTCTTTTTCAGCTTAAGGTGGCGAAAAGTGACGATTTATAGCTCATTCGAAAGCCCTTTCTCTGTAGAATAAGAATGTATGTTTAAAAAATCCGAAACGGCTCTGTACGTGGATTTTAAAAAATCCAAATTTTGAGCAATTTCAGCCTTGAAATTCCTGTGTAATGGCAGTTGAATTCCCGTACAATGATGGGCTACTTCTCCGCGCTCTCCCTCCGAGCTAGTGGTGGCGTAGTGGTAAGGATGTCGCTTACAATTTTTGCGCTGCGGGTTCGATCCCCACCGATGCGACATGTTTTGCACGATTTTTACACTTGTTTTTTATGATCTTTTTTTTAAAATCATACATAACACATAAAAAAATTTTGTACAGTTTCAAAAAATATCTTATTCCTATCATGTCTTACGATCCTATTGCCAACTCTCATCCGTACATAATAAATAACAGAGAATTCATTTATTACAATGTGGAATACAAACAGTTAAATTTTAAATTTGTAAATTAATTAATAAATTTGCGAAATTTTTTAAAAAAATATCATAAAAAGCAAGTGTAAAAATCGTGCAAAACATGTCGCATCGGTGGGGATCGAACCCGCAGCGCAAAAATTGTAAGCGACATCTTTACCACTGCGCCACCACTAGCTCGGAGGGAGAGCGCGGAGAAGTAGCCCATCATTGTACGGGAATTCAAATGCCATTACACAGGAATTTCAAGGCTGAAATTGCTCAAAATTTGGATTTTTTAAAATCAACGTACAGAGCCGTTTCGGATTTTTTAAACATACATTCTTATTCTACAGAGAAAGGGCTTTCGAATGAGCTATAAATCGTCACTTTTCGCCACCTTAAGCTGAAAGAGGCTCCTTGTTAGTTTATTTCGTCCTTCGTTCTGACCAATACCGGTCGGATTCACAATGATAATAGACGAGCGAAACGCGGATTCAACAGTTAATATGACCCGATACGAACGGTGCAGCATTTCATTTTGTTTGCGAATTATCATATTTAACAATTAAAAATAAATGAATACATGTACATTCCCGCATAATTTGCACAGTACTTTGATTCTTTCATTATCGACATAATCGCTATTACTGGTTGCGATGCGCAAAAAATAGATAAAATAATTAATTAATTAAATAATAATAACCCTCTACCTTCCGACTGTCCCTTCTTCTTCGCATTCTCCGCTCGCTGCATCATCTGCAGGAATATGGCGGGTTTGGGCGCGAAGCACGCCACGCTCACGGGCTGATTGTGCGCACGCGCACGCTCCCATTGCGCGTTGCGGTCCTGCAATCAATCGATAATTGTTGGTATTGATTTATTGATGGACATATCATATCAAAGGGTGAATCTGATAGTGATTCATTCATTCATTGTTCATTTGACAAAGGTCGTATCAAGTACTCCAAAAAATAAGGCAGACCACAGTTTGATGCAAGTTCAGAGCGCGGATTCAAACACCTATTTGTCGATAGCAGCACTACATATCACACATTTTCTGCGCATGGCCTTTTAGTGTGTTTGATACAGGTTGGCAAATGATTGGCACAAGGAGGGAGTCGAACCCACGACCTCTGCCTATCCGGGGCATTGCTCTACCATTAAGCTACCTGTGCACAGCTTAATGGTAGAGCAATGCCCCGGATAGGCAGAAGTCGTGGGTTCGACTCCCTCCTTGTGCCAATCATTTGCCAACCTGTATCAAATATGTTTCAAGGAGCTGACCCAGCTATGACTAGGGTATCACTCAGAATCAATTCAATCTTTTAGTGTGTCGATTTTCGAAATATAGAAAAATCATTAAATTACATTTTTTTCACATAAAAGTGGTATGACAATATGTATTCTAGATATCTACCGTAATCTCCTACCGTACCTTTCGCACACTCAACGACGGCGGTAGATCACTGGTCCGCCACAGGTACACGTATCGATCCTCGCTCCCGCACACAATGTGCTTGCCGTCGGGCGAGAACTGGGCGCGAATCTGCGATCGCTCGTTCTGGGCACCCTGAATGCAAAGAAATATGATCATAAAGAAAGAGACAAAAAGGGAAGACTAAAATTGGGTTGTGCAATAGTTTTAAGAAGAAAAAACTAAAAAGAATCTAAGTGTTTCGGCCCTGCCCTCCTTACCACCAACATAAATCATTATACAACCATTTAAATTAATATTATTAATAGATACTATTATAGGTTTGCATGCACTTTAAATGTTATTTTTTAATATATGTTAGCTAATAATGTGCCTTACGGTGTTCATTATTAACATTATTCATTATTTGAGTAAAAGATCATTCAACCCGCCAGAAACTTGTTTCAAAATATCAACGTAAATTAGACGTAGCGGACGAAACACAATAGCACAACCATAATCAGGCAAACAGTCGAATGCATTTTGCAGCTAAGTCAAATGCATGTGAGATGTCAAAATAAATGCATTTTGCATGCATTTTTCTTAGCTTTTCCTAGCTTCTTTTCGTAGCAATTCTATAACTTTTTAAAGCTTCTTCGAAGCTGTAGCTGCAAAATGCATTTTTGGAACCTTTTTCGTGCCATTTTGCCTTCACTTAGCTGCAAAATGCATTCGACTGTTTGCCTGAGTATGTCGAATAGCTAGGTTAACGGATTTTAAAATACGGATAGGTATTTCGATTTTAGGCAAATTTGGCTCAAACTGCGGTCAGGTTTTATAATAATAATTTATCAGGCTTGGTACTTTGTAAGATACATTTTCGACCTAAGAGCACAACCCGTGCATGCAAACCTATAATTGTACAGCAAAGTATCATACTTGATATATAAAATAAAGCATTATATTTGATTATATTTCTCATTATATTAGATGGAAATAAAATAAATAGAATAAATAAATAAAACAAACCTTAAACTTGCACGTGAGCGCCTTATCTCGCACATCGTACATGCGAATGCGTGAGTCGTTTGATGTCACCTTAACGGTCATCGATTGATTGATTAATCATCACACTGTTGGAGACGAAGAACTAGATAAAAGTAATGTAATGAGCGATTCATTTCTTGTGATTGTATAGAATGTATTTCAGAGTGTGGTCGAATGCTTGACAAGAAGAATTAAATAATAATCTTTTCAAGCATTCGGTCACACTCAGAAATACAAAAATCATCCACCGACCATCGCTCTTATCACCCTGATTTCATGTTTCACATAAAGAAGAATTAAAGAAGAATAAAGAATGAGCCTAATATCGATCCTCACATGAGCGTATAAAAATGAATGATTAATCATCCAACTATCAACCATCGCGCTCTTATCACCTGTTGATTTCGTGTTTCACGACAAAGATAAGACTACAAAAATTGCTCGATACAGAGTGGTCAAGCTTACCAATAGCTTGTCTCCGTGTACGGCCAATCCCGTCACTTTGTGTCCTCGTGCATTCTTGCCTCGGGTGGACCGAACATCCACCACCGTGTGGTACTTCAGTTGCTGCAATTATCGTCGTAAAGAAAAATAAAACATTTGTGGGAAATTGTGACAAAATTTTACAAAACGCAAATTTTGGTTTCAGCATTTTTCACGTTCTTTGCACACTTGTAGCCATGATTTGAAACTCTCCTCTCCGACAATTCTCTCTCGCTTCCTCTATCTGCGAGAGAGCGCTGCCAGAGTGGAGTGTCATAAATTATGGTTCGGGGTGAACTTTTAGGATATCCTTAACGCTAAGTACTTAGCGTTAAGGATATAAAATTAATAATTGCTTCAAACACACAAAGTAACACCAAGCTTACATCAGTAGAGTAGAAGTAACAGCGTCCATTAAACGTTCCGACCACAGCAAACTTTCCGCTCTTTGCGAACGCGAGCGCAGTGATGAATTTGACCGCAACCTCATTCCAGATTGCTACCTGCAATTATCGATTAGTCAATATCGATTGATTAAACGCCAAAATCTAATCAATAATATGTCCAACAAACCTTCTTATCTGGAATATGCCACATACGCAGCTTTCCGTCTAACGATCCCGAGAGGAAGTATCGATCGTCCTGAGCGGAATTATTGGATTACTGTAGAATAAAAGCAATCGATAATTACCTTGGGCAGGAACGACACACACGTGACAAAGTCCACGTGCTGGAAGCAGCACAGACATTCGGATCTACAATGATTATGGGATAGAGATAAAATCAATAAAACAATAACTATCGTATACCTGGACAGATGCCACAGCTTCACAGTGCGATCCATGCCCGATGAGAGGATGAAGTAGTTCTTGGACCAGGATAGATCAAGCACGTCCGCTGTATGACCCTGTTATCATTATTATTATTATTATTATTATTATTATTATTATTATTATTATTATTATTATTATTATTATTATTATTATTATTATTATTATTATTCAATTACACCACAAAGAAGTGAAAGTAAGTATGGACTTCTCAGTAGTTCTCCACTTCTAATACTTTTTGTAAACAATCAGCTTTCTGATAATGAATGAGTGAAACCCAAATGCACCTTGAAGACCGCGAAGGGCTTATTGGCAAACAGTGGCGATTCTCCCTCCTCGCTCGAACCGCCACCACCATCCATGCTGTCACCGGCTTCTTAAATAAATATTTATTTATTATTTATATAATATATATATATTTTTAAAAATATTTATTTAATTATCTTTGCTTACATTGCATGATGTGGCGTCACCAAAGGAGAAACAGAAAACAGAAGATAACAAAATAAGCTTGTCCGAACACGCCTAACTACTACAACTACCACTGTTATTATTATTATTATTATTATTATTACCGGATGATGTAGGCTTATAGCTCGACGCGATATCACTCTCGAGATCTGCCATCGTTCGATCGAATCCATCAAAGGAATTGTTAGACGAGGAGGCGCAGCTTCCACGCTTCTGTTGGTATCTGCAAAGATCAAGGATCAACGGTTACGGCAGATGCCAACTATATATTTGTTACAGTACAGTAATCAGTAAGCAAATACAACCTATCCTTGGTACAACCAAGAAGTGATCAAAAAGTAGATTAAAGGCACACCCCGAGCTAATTTTACTCTCCGCTCTGGCAACGCTCTCTCGTAGACAAAGAAAGCGAAAGAGTGCGGCCATGGCGGAGAGTTTCAAATTAGCTTGGAAGGTGCCCTTAGGAGTATCGATGTGCTAGACAAGTTATTATCATAGAAGTATTCGTTGCACTCACTTCTCCCTCATATTGTTAAAGTACGACAGCGCCGAGCGCACACACCACACTCGAATGATCGTATCGTGTCCAGCGGTCGCCATCAATCTGAATTTAATTTAATTAATTTTAATTAAATTTAATTTATCTACGCCCGAGGAGCACGAATATTGCATTATATAATGGAGAATATAAAAAAGCAGGATACACAATATATATTGAATATACAAAGAATATATAATTATACAATACAATGATCATGCTATTGTTATATAACTGAGATTTCTACTATATCATGAATTCCACCAAAACTGGAAAGAATAGATTGTTATGAAACCCATATACACCAGGCTGAAGAAGCAAGTCCAAAACATAATTAATATTTTTATTAAATTATTAATAATAAAAGATTTAAATTCGCTCACCTTCCACAGATCGAGAATCGCACACACCACACCGCGCCCGTGTGCTCGTTCGTCAACTCCTACAGAGATCAAAGGTCAAACTACAGTATTCCTACAAAGATAACAGACCAAACCACAGTAATCTACAGTACCTGCACGACTTTGAGTTCAGCAAAATCGAATGGTCCCTTCTTGGCGTTTCGCGGTCGCACTATACCATTGGAGGTGGACGCGGTGGACTGACGACCAGCCACGGAGGCAGAATCAGGCAGGGACGGATCGTCCATCTCACTCTGAAGACAGGGTTAATATGTTAGAATAGATAAATATTTAATTATATATTTAGGATATATTGAATATGCATGATTAGCGTGAGCGAGTTCAGTAACTTAAGTTTATTAAAGTAAAGTAGTTTACTAAAATTTCAGTAACTCAAAAGTATGTTGAACCTAACATAGAAAACAATATACTGATGAAAATCCAAACATCAAAAAAACTAACATCACTATCGCTCATCTCGGACTCAATGGCTGCCTTGGAGGACGACGACGCCGTCAAATGCATCACACTACGAGCACGAGAGACAACACCTCTGAAGGAGACCAAAGATCAAAGATCAAAGATCAAAAGTTCAGGAGACCAGAGAGCAATCTCATGAGATCACCAGAGATCAAAGTACAAAGAACAATGCTCAGTTCAGGAGCTCAAAGATCAATCCCGGGACCAGAGATCAAAGATCAATCTCACCTAAGCAATCCACTCGCATACTCCCTCACTGCGCTGCCTGCATGACTCAGGGTGGATCCAGCAATGCTCGTCGTCTCATCGTCCATCTTATCTCCCCTGCAATCAATCAATAAATGAATATTTGGCAAAATGCCAAGTCCCGCTTTTTCCCCTGTCCACCAATCACGCACGTACCGTGTGCTTCCATCGACTCCGCCCACTTGCCCGTGTCCCTTCATGCTCATTCGCCTCTCCACATCGCGCGTAATCGGATCATACGAGGTGTCAGCGGACGGATGCTGCAACGAAACGAACATAAACGTCACGAATGGAATATTAAAGCGACACCTCGAGCCAGGGCTTTGAAACTCTCCGCTCTGGCCACACTCTCTCGCTTTCCTTGTTCACTAGAGAGTATTGTCAATGTGGAGAGTAGTGACGACATAAGCAACGCTCGTTTCCCCCCGTCTCGACTTCAATCGCCTTGTTATACGAAATGAGCGATAGCGAGTTTAATCGCGACGTCAACTTCGATAAACATTACCACCATGCTTTATTACAATTTTGGGAAAAGGGAAACTTGATAGTGAACGAACATTACGTCGTCGTCACCTGGTATTATAATCACGAAACATGGAACACACAGGTCAAGCACATGTCAAGCATACCCCAAAATCATGTTTAAAAAATTACATTTTTTTCTTTCAAACTTAAAAAAATCAATCGATAACTCACATTCGCTCCCACATCTCGGTACTCCTCCAGCCTCGCGCCCATCGATCGATCGTGCAGGGGCAGTGACCTGCTCGATCCTACCGTAATCCCAGATTCTGGCTCCGCCTGGGGCGAAGTCCACGGCGAGGACAACTCGTTGTCGGCCGCGTTGACGTCAGTGTCCGAGGTGACGTCAAGACGAGGCAACGACGTCGACGCAGACGACTGATGCTCCGGTGATTCCGTCTAAAATCAGTCGATCAATAAATTCATGAATCATCGGCAATCGATTATCCAATAAAACAAATGCCAAAAATCAATGAGCAGACAAATTTGCAACTCTCCGCTTTGCCAATGCTCTCTCGCTTTCTACGAGAGAGCTTAGAAAGAGCGGAGATTAAAATTGCCTGAGGTGAGCCTTTAACCAATCAGTAAATCCTCACCACGATCGACAGCGTGTCCCTGTGCCGCTCCTTGTCCTTCATCCTCCGTCCATTACTATACTTCTCCTCATGCTTCTTCTGTCCATTCTTCGCTCCTCCTCCTCTCCGCTCTCCCTTCGTGGATGACACCGATGAGGAGGCTGAGGAGGAAGGGGACGAGGAGGAGCACGAGGGGATGGCACCGAGCTGCGAGGGACGCTGAAAGATAGCAAGGTTATCAAGATTAATTCGTTTTGAAGAACAATGTGGGCATTTCTAGTAGAGAATGATTTGAACACGAACAGTTCGTTATGAAAAAATGAAGTTTCAAGTTTTTTTCTTACAGGCACACATCAAGCTAATTTGAAACTCTCCGCTCTGTTCACACTCCCTAGTTTTCATTGCCTACCAGAGAGTGTGTTGTCAGAGCAGAGAATCTCAATTAGCTCGGGGTCTTTCATTGATTAATGTCATCTAATATAGTTATTAGATTAGGCAGATTCAGGTTCTACAGATCACTTAATACCATGATGATAAATTCATTTCGATTTCGCTGCATTTCAATTAATAGGGCCTTCACTATTATTCCAAAAATTTCACCTAAACGTCATTTTTTACAGGGGGGCATTCCACGAATTTTCGAAAACCCCTTATTTGACAGAGGGCACCCCATGTATGCTTAATATCCTCAAACTTCAAAGACACTCCCTCACCATGGGCGACTCCTCGACACTCGTTACTATGCCCGAGGTCTCGCCAATGACACTCGTGGTCAGCTGCTGAATGACCTGATCCGCGAGGCAGTTGCGCTCCTGAATACGATAGGATTATAGATCGACCACAGATCAAAGATCAAACTACAAACCTCTTCTTCGACCTCAAAGTTCGGTCCTTGCTGTCCTCTGGTCAGTGATATCGTCTTGCTCGATGGAGGAGGCCATGGACCAGTCTGAATATGCATATTTAGCATTCATTGTAACAACAGCAATACTATTTCTGCGAATAAATGCATGAAAATATTTTTTCTCGCGCTTTGCAGCTCTTCGCAATATAATATATCAAAATCAACATATCAAAATCAATTTAGAGCTTCTCGAGAATTGGGTGCGAAATGCCCTCTTGTAGAAAATGACGTTTAGATGAAATTGTAAAGTTCTTGAAATGCCACTTGTACGATTAACCTTTAAAATAATATTTTCAGTTTAGATGACCCTTCCGCCCATGCATGGTGAAGAATCTTCACTGACAATGAAGATCACTTTCATCCCTTCATAACATAGGCAACACAAACCACACTACCTTGATCATACATTTTCGGTACCCTCGCCGTCTATTTTTATATAGTGGGTCAATTCTCGAAATAGGGTGAGTTGATTCACAAAATTCGCTATTTTCGCTAGAGAATCGTCATTTTTAGCTTCCTATTTTTATCAAGTGGCCTAAAATGTGCCTTATATAGTGGGTCAATCCTCGCACTGCGAGGGTATGGCAATGTATGACCTTGATGCACTTCGCAAGAGTCAGCCCTCTATCCAGCGAATTCGTCTTCGTGTGTCCTCGCCTCCTCTCTATCGTCGACGCATTCTGGCCCGATAGGGGCGAGGTCGGATTGATGAGCGTGTTTGACGTGGAACCTTAATTAATTAATTAATTTATTTATTTATTTACGCCCGAGGCGCAACGAGACATGTCATGTAAATCATGAATAATGGGGTGATTAGCAAGTTGTTTCTTGAAAATATGGGGGTAGAGAGACGATTGTTATAATCTCAACCTCAGCCACCATAAGTCAAAGCAGAAACCTAAATCTCACCAGTAAGCGTGCCCGCAGAGGACGCAGCACTACCTTGTTGCTCCATCGACTCCGTGGACGTGTTGAGCGGCTGCGACGTCTTCCTGAAGCAGGGAACCACTCCAGACTAAGCAAAGATCAAAGATCAGAGAACAAAGTTCAAAGATCAAGCGTACCTTTCGCGCTCTTTGGTCGGCGACCCGTCCTCTCGCGTGCTCTTACTTCTAGGTCGGGCGTCCAATAGACTACTAGGAGGAGATGATGCAATGGGCGACTGCAGACTGGATGAGGGACCTTGGGTGGCCATCAGAGTGAGCTCATTCATTTGGCTGCAAAGATCAAAGATCAGTCTGAGATCAAAGGTCAAGTATTGCAGTACACAGTGGTTCACTCACGATGAAAGACCGTAGGCCAAAAGACCAAAGATCAATCATTGTTCAAAAGGGCAAAGATCAGTCCAAGATCAAAGACCAATCACAGGCAAAAGATCAAAGATCAATAATAACCTACACCATGGTCTCCTCCACATCGCCTTCGTCCCTCGATCGATCGTTATCGATAGCCTCAGGCGACGCAGCAGCAGCAGCCTGCGACAGTCGTTCCGACTCAGCGATCCGCTTGAGCACCTCGGCGGCCACGGGGTCGGGCAGTCGAATGGAGGCGGGACGAGGCGGGAGGGGAGGAGGCGCGGACTGGAATAATAATAATAATAATAATGATAATAATAATAATAATAATAATAATAATAATAATAATAATAATAATAATAATATTAAACTATATTTAACGATATTGGTAATCATATGGGAATTAATGCATGGAAAAAGTTATAGTTACAATGAACGCAATTTTATCCTCGCTACGGGATATCATAGCATGAATAGCACTAGGTCGGATGAGAAGCGATGAATAAGAGCCGATTGGATGATAAATGTTGGCATAGTTTGACTATTCATTAGCACTTCTATATCAGACGAAAATAGTTTTCATCCAATCGGTTCCCATTCGACCTTGTGTCGTTTGAATATTTTGGAAAAAAAGATTAAATTACTTACCGCACGCTTGGGCGGTGGTACTGCAGGAGGCGGAGAGGAGGGAGATGTCGGCGAGAACTGTAGAAATCGATCGATAATTAGAATTTGAAAAATCAATAATCAATCAATCGATACCTGCCCGGCTCCGCCCATTGCACTGCCTGCACGCGTGCTCATAGTGTCCGCCGGTCGAACAACGCACATGTTGCCTGCGGAATAAATGAATAAATAAATAAATAAACAAACATCTCTCTACTATACACATAATTAAAGTGGCCACGTGAGCTCATTTGACTCTCTGTTCTGGCAACTCGCTTTCTTTGTCGACGAGAGTTATGCCAGAGCGGAGAGTAGTTAGCTCGGGCTGTACGAAATATTTGAAATTAAAAAAAAATCAATAAAATGAATAAATCAATAATCCTCACCTCCCAGCAGACTGTGATGCCACGAGTGTAACGAGGTTTGATCACTCGTTAGTGATATTGAGTCCGAGGCTTCGACTGAAAGTAACCAATCGATAATTACATAGTATAACAAATCAATAATTCAACCAAAAATCAATCAATAATCACTCTTACCACTAGAAGGAGTTCGTCCTCTGCTAGTATGACCAAATTCATCCCTCAGTCGTCGTCGCAGGTTGTTCAATCGTTCCTGGCGCGCGCTCATCGAGGGATCCTGAAGGTACAAGGAATAGGAAACTGTAATCAAAAACCAATCAATCAATATATCCTTACAGCGATTACGGTAGGAATAGGATACTGTAATCGAAAACCAATCAATCAATATATCCTTACAGCGATCACGGTAGTCGCAGTGATGGGCGTGGTTATCGACGGGCCACATGAGCTCGTTAGCGCTGATGGCGTTGTCGTCAGCAGGGGCGGTGGCATGGATGCGGCAATCTGTGGCCTGCCAGAGACGGCGGGGAACGTGGCCGGCCCATGATGGGAGGGAGTGCATGTGGCCGATGAAGGTAGCAGTGGTTGAGATGCGGCCAGTTGAGAGGGACGAGAGGGCGTGCAGGTCGACTGCAATGGAAACAATTAATTTATTATCAATTTTAATTTACAATTTACAATTTAATGACATTTATCAAGCACAGAACCTATTGGGAGGGAGGGTGGAGCAATTATCTATTTACGCACGTGTAACCTCTCATTTTTATAAGCGCTTTAACAAATAAGTTTAACATAATAAGTAACAAGTTATAATAATTTTAAATTTACAAATACAAGTTTTGCACGCACGACTAGAAAATGCCAATAAAAAATTAAATTAATAATGTGCTTCAATAATTAAATTAATAATGTGCGCCGCTATATCTATATAGAAGAGAGACACAAGTCGATAAATACAGTTAGGTTGCAGTACAGTTCGATAAGTACAGTTAGAAGAGTAAGACAGAGAGATATCTGACATTGAGAGATGGTTGCACTTTCCTTGTACATTCTACGCAGCGATGAAGAAAAGAACTAATTAAATTTATATCAACAATCATCATTACATTACATTACAAAAATTATCAAGAAAGTCCAAAAGCAGCGCACAAATTAAAATTGCCCTACGTAATAGACTTGAGAGACAAAAGGCCTTATAATAGAGAAGAAAACAAGACGACAACGCAACAGCAAAAGGGAATGAATAACAAAAAACAGTCTTACGAGGGGAACGAAATCGGTTTAAACAAATGCAGAAAATAAATAACCTCGTTTGGCAGCCCTGGTAGCGAGTCCAAAGCATCTTCGAATTCGTCTTCTTCCTCTGTGCTCATTAACTGAAGTGGACATCAAGGTGAGCGGTGGTTGAGAGGGTACGGTAGGGTATATGCAGAGTTCCCACCGCGAATATTGACAATTTATTGATTGATTGAGGCCGAAAACCAGCAGAGAGATCGGCGGTGGTGTGGGTGAGTGCGGAGCAAAGGGGCGACGGCCAAAGACCGATAGGAAAAGAGCGAGATAGCAGAGAGAGCGCTGCTAACGGGGAGAGGGCGCGACGGTTAGAGAAAGATCGGCATTGGTTCGCTGGGGCGCACTAGTGACAGCCGGAACGAAATATTCAGTGATACGCCCCTTTGTTGGGGTGAATGAAACAATGACAAAGATTGGCGATAAGAGAGGGGATTTTCTTTAAGTAAACAGAGATTTAGGTATACAACAAAGCGAATTGAACGCCTTTAAAATCAATATCATTTCTTAAAACATTGAAATGGCGGAAGATTCTTTATTCACACACAAACGACGATCTACACAACTTGGCAACCTATAAGTGTCTTCATAGATTTCAAAGCTTGTTAGTGAGAGAATTCCGGAAATCCCTCAACGCCTTACGCATTTTGTATGTCAGACTACCAAAGAGTGCATGCAGAATGATACAATGATACAGCAAATTATAGAAAAATGATGAAATGTTAAAATGAACAAGGTGAAGGCACTAATAAAATGATATACAAACGATAAGGGGTGGGATACTGGCTAAGGCACGCTAGAGGGCGGATATATATCTGTTCGGGTATAGTATCTAAGCTATGGTTCTATATGAATTGGGTGGAATCCGTATATAATAGTAATCGATAATTGCTAGTCTCTACAAGTGGGAGTGCGTATAAGATCTCTAGTGTCTATGAGTGAGATTAGATAGGTATATATTTTGGTGCTGATTAATCTATACAATTACATGCTACAAACTACAAAAAAAAATAGATGATTTCTATTTATTTATTTATTTATACTTCGAGATGACTTCGTCGGCAAACTCGTTTGTTGAGCTGTATCTGAAAAAAAACACAACTTTAAATGCAACGTCATTCAAGCATTTTGAGAGATCTTGTTGCACACACAACAACATATCGCACATATGGATGTCAAAATAAATCATGTAAATCAATGATTGCATAATAATCCACTCCCAAACGGAAATCGCTCACAACGACGGAACTCCATCACTCCCTTATTGTTGCTTTTTTTCATTATTCATGTATTAACTGATGGATAAATAAATAAATAATCTTACCCTCCCATATCACGAGTGCGTACTTTACCCTCACGAATTACGTCTTCCACGGCCTTAAAAAAACAAATTTAAATTAAGAATGAATCTTTACTCATTCAATATCAACAGCAAAAAAGTGAAACACATGATATCCAACAATGAGCCAATCAATCAATCTAAAAGCAAAAACAAATCTAGCTAGAACTAGAAGATAACTATAACTAACTAGCTATGAAAACGATTACGGATGGACAACGTTATGATTTTCTTATTTATATTTATTATATATGAATGATGTGCAATACCTTTCTCAAGGCCTTTCCGTGATCGACGAGGTGAAGATGCTCCAACATGTTGGCGGCACACAAGATCATGGCAGTGGGGTTGGCGATGCCACTTTAATAATAATAATAATAATAATAATAATAATAATAATAAATAAGCTTACCGTCCCATAGCCTGCTGGAACGAGTGACGACTTCCAGGCTCAAAGATGACAAAGTCACGGCCGAATGACTGACCAGTCACTACTCCCGCACCACCAACCAGACTGTAATGAAATCAGCATAATTATTATAAAAACACTTCAGACGACGTTATTGATCTATAGATACTATCGAATATGAAGCATAGATGCCATAGGTCGAAAAGTATGTTACAAAGTATCAAGTCAGACCTGATTTTGAACCAAAATTTCACAAAAATCCAAAAGCCTGACCGGATTTTGAACCAAAATTTCACAAAAATCAAAAAGCCGGACCGGATTTTGAAAACCGATAACCTAGCTATTCGACATATGCATAGATACTATCGAAGGAGAGTTCTCATAAGAATACATTATTCCAGTAAATAAAAAATGCTCATTGGTTGGGGTTAATGTCAATCGATATTGGTTCCAACCATACATTTTCGGTGCCCTCACCGAATTATTTTTATATAGTGGGTCGAATTTAAAAAAAAAATCGTTATTTTTCGCATTATATAGTGGGTTGCCCCTGAAAATGAGCCGTATATGGTGGGTCAATCTTCACATTGTGAGGGTGTGAAAATGTATGGTTCCAACCACATCGATATGTATCCATCATAGGTCGAAAATTAAGTTACAAAGTACCCAGCCTGACCGGATTTTGATCCTAAATTTCTCAAAAATCGCACAATCTGACCAGATTTTGAGCCAAAATTTCACAAAGATCGAAATACATGTCCGAATTTTGAGCCAAATTTTCAAAAAATCGAAAAACCTAACCGGATTTTGAAAACCGATAACCTAGCTATTCGAGCTATGCTCGCCATGACAAGTTTGGCATGAGTAATCTTTTTTTGTTTTTTTTTCATAAAAAACACACCAGTGGCCGTATATGCAAGAACCGTTTTCCGGGAAAATGTGACGTCATCATACATTTTCATACCCTCACAGTGTGCGGAATGACCCACTATATACGGCGCATTTTCAGGGTTGACCCACTATATAATGCTCATTTTTATGTGAAAGATTACAATTTTTGCGAAAAATAACGATTTTTCTAAATCGACCCACTATATAAAAAAAAAAACAATTCGGTGAGGGCACCGAAAATGTATGGACGTCATTAGCGTAGGCGGAGGCGTTTTCCAAAAATCCTCCGCCTACGCTAATCACGTCACATTTTCGCGGAAAACGGTTTTCCCGTTATTCTTGCATACGGCCACAGAATCTACTACTGTTGATGTAAGATCAATCATAAGTGGCACGCATGCAACAGTTTTGTTGCAGGAAACCATGACAAAATGTGAGGCGGATGAAGATGAAATATTTGGCTATAACAAACGAGATAACCTACCCCGATGCGAGATTGTCAATGATGTTTCCATACAGATTGGGCATGACCATCACATCGAATTGTTCGGGTTGATTGACCAGCTGCATGCACGTGTTGTCGATGATCATCTGATCGAACTCGATACGGGGATAGCGCTTGGCGGTCTGCAATTTATATATTATTAATATTTTATTAATTTAAATGATAAGTTTAAGTTTGTTATATGTTTAAATTGCTTTACATGGACATGGATAGTAAAGGATAATAAAATTGCCATGCAAAAATTACCAAGAATCAAAGAACATAAAAATAAAAAAATAAAATTAATTAATTAATTAAAATAGCCCCAACCTCCTTGCAGACTTCGAGGAAGAGACCGTCACCGAGCTTCATGATGTTAGCCTTGTGAACAGCAGTCACCTTAATATTACCAATTTTAATAACAAATGACCCACAAGATGGAGCGACCTCTTTCGGAAGACTGTTGGATGCAACTTTCTAAGCGAAGCTAAGTGCAAGAATTGGAATTCCATGCACATCAGAGCCCTTGTCTATGCCAACTCTTGATAAATGTGTTATAAATGAATGAAATAACAAATTCAGCTACTTGAAACATAATCTGACGGGAAAATCCAATATTTATCTGACATCTTGTCGATGTTACATCTAGCAACAGCGCTATTATGAGGGAAAATGTGAAAAGTAATCCCTCGTACGTCACCTACTTTCCCTGTTACAAATAATATGATGGAATAAAGAAAAATAATACGAATAAGAATAAGGAAACGGCATGAAGAGATGATAGCGCAAAAACGGGAGTATGTGAAACGAAATGAAGATAAGTTCATTATAACATGCCAACCTTCTTTCTTCCATGCTTGGTGGCATAGTCAAAAGCGAACTTGGCGATGCGGGCACAGTTAGGCTCAGTCGTAATCTTGAGGCACTCAATGACCCCGGGCACGAGTTCGTGCTCCAGTGACGAGTACTCGCCCTCGGTCTGCTCACGAACGATGACAAAGTCCAGAGGCTTATTGTGGCGAGTCTTGATACCCTCCAGACTCTACAATAACACACGCATTTATCACTGGGGGTTAAGGCCCTGAAAAGAGTCAATTGATTTTAGTGATTGAACAAATGAAACATCAATCTCGTCTACAATTCATTGGCTTCACAAGGAATAATTAAGTTAACAGTATTTTGTACATATTCATAAGCACTGTCGTCACATATTACACATATTCTTTAAACTATCATTTGAACATTTCTCTTTCGAACAAACCAAAAAATCGATTACAGAAAGATCACAGTATTTTACCTTGATATGGACAACATTGGCGAACAGATCGAGCTGTCTTCTCAGTTGCATATTCAGTCCTTGGGCATCCTGATGGGCGGAACGCACTGCCGACTCCTCGATGGCTCCCTGTTAAAGCTCATAATCTCAAATCAATCAATATTATCTATCCATAACATGATCTACCTCTACCTTGAGCCTCCTTGTTTAAAAAATCATAATTCTAGTTTATCAAATCAATCAATATTATCAATCGATAGTATGATCTACCTTAAGTGCAACTCCATTATTACGTGCGATAGATTCAATAGCAGATTCAATCGAGTTTGAGCGAGTGTAGTGCACCTCGGAGAGGAAGATTTCTGGAATAAATACGAATTATGCACATAAGTGGGAAACCTTTGCTGCTTGAAATTAAAATCGGGAAACGCAAAACTCGGGGCGAGGCGTAAAAATTTCATTTTTGAATTAATTTTGGCGAAATTGGGTGCCAAACCCGGGGGGGGGGTCTTATCAATAGGGACAATGTCGCCAAAATTTGATCATGTATCGATTACTTCAAGCAACACATCATCGATAGGTCATTGCACTCATTGACAAATTGTAATTCGCTGATCGTATAAAATTACTGATAAGGCTCGGACCTTCGAATTCGATAGGGATGCCTGTGCCCTCGACGATGTCCTTGACACAATAGATAAGCTCGGGTCCAACGCCATCACCGGGAATCGAGGTGATCTGGAAAGTTATTATTGTATTCTAAGTACTCTTCACAGGAAAAGAACATTTCTCACGGCATCACACTCATCCCACAACTGTTACTCTGTGAATTGAAAATGAAATACAAAGATTTGACTTGGAATGAAATGAAATTATGCGTATTAATAGGTTTTGCGAAGTCGTTATAGGAAGAAATGCAAAATAAAACGAAAAGATCAAATCGCTGATCAACGGAACAAAGTACATTAATGTTAAAAAAGAGTGTACCTTGAGCTTTGTGGCGATTTCAGACTGCGGCTTGGCTGCAGCGGTGGCCAAAGCACGGTTTGCCACGGAGATGAACTGAATAACTTATGAAATCATATTGTATCGATTAGAAAGGAATCATGAGAAAACAGAACACAAAAAGCCATCTACGTGTGATTTTGACAATAAATATTACGGATCGAGATCGACACCTGCTTGGATGCAGTCTTCTGAAGAGCCGCAGCTGAGGTGATGACGTTGCGAGTCAGCATGACTGAAATGAAACAATAAAACGTGAATTAAAGAAAATAATCAAAAAAGATTCCACAAAATGGAAGAGCTGCGACGCACCTGGAAATTTTACAACGAACGCGTTGCGGTCGTGTTGTTCAATGGGGCGCACTTATTATTTCGTTCCATGTTTTTTTCTATTTACCGTATTTTTGTTCGTTTTTTCAACAAATTTTTTGATGTGTTTTTTCTTAAATTCTCAAAATTTAATTCCAATGTTATTGATCATAGTTCATCAGATAGTGGTAAATCAATTTATCCAAAAAAAGGAAATATATGTCACAGAGCGAGATCAATGGGTGATAAGTACATAGTAACAATGAGAAAATAAAGATATGGATTCATGACCATAGATAGCATAATGGTCCTCTTCCGGTTCCTCTGAAATGAGCATCTTGAGTGTTCACTCTCTCGTACTCTCCCATATCTGTTGTGTAGAAGTTATCATCTGAAAGATCAAAGATCAAATAGCTCAGTACACTTTTTTCAATAATCATAATCTTCGTCCTGTCAACATATAACAAACATGTGAAACTTGATCAGAATAGTCAAATAATCTAAGAAAAAGTTATGTTGCTCGTCCCATAGGCCTTTTTGACAAGAAGCTTTTCAATAAACGATTGAAAATAAGAGAAATGGCAATCCAAAGATTAAGCAAAACACAAACATATTTTTGTGTCAGTGATACCATGACAAGATTCAAGCTATGATCAAAGTTCAAAGATCAAACATCAACTCACTTCCTTTCTTGCCCACTCCTGTCAGATGCATCAAGGGCAATCGTGCTCCACAGACACCTGGATGAGGAGCTCGAACACAGTATCCTATTGAAGTTAAGCGCCGCCAACCCTAAGAGAGATCAAAGCTCAAAAATCAATAAACGAGCTCAAAGATCAAAGATCAAACCTGCACTAATCTCGTGGCGACCTCTACATATTCTGTGGTGAGATAGGTAGATCCTTAAAAAATAGATCTTTAGATTTAAAAAAAAAACAATAAATCGATAACGTTGGCTACAACACCTGTATCTTCTTCTAGTACAGAGTATAGTTCCACTAATTGTGGACAGACTTGATGGAGCATCGGTCTCTTCTCGATCACGAATAGAGGTAGAATACGTCCGATAGAACCTGAAGATACAGAAATCCAAGTTATGATGTGGAAAAAATCCCGTTGTTTTGGCTCTTTTGTTTAATGCACATACTGTTTCATTATTTTCTCTTCTTCTAGATTTTTTTCTGACTGTTCTGTCTGCGAACGTTCTTCAGTGGATCTCTTGTTCAAACAAAGTTCAAAGATCAAATAAGAGGCGGAAGGGACACCCGGATGAGAGGCTCGAATACAGTATCAGAGTTCAAAGATCAAAGAATTATGCGGAGGAGGATAGCGGAAAAAAGATTCAATCACCTCGAAAAAAGTTCACATTCTTGGTGTCTCCACTAACTCGAATTTGATCAAGAGTGACATTCCATTCTATTGCACGTGATTATACCCATGTTTCACCCAATTTGCAATCTACTATAAATTTCTATTCATTTTATTTCACACAACATGACAAAACCGCCTAATAGACAGATCTCAAGAATTTCAGAACACAGAAAATTCTATACATGTAAATTCTATACATGTACGAATAAAGGTGGAATTTAAAATGCTTTTCCCCCCAATTTATTGATGCAACTCGGCGATATAACGGTTTTGACACAAAATTATCTTTATCTGCAGACCTCCTTTAATATAAATTAAATAAAGTTGTAAAAGATCGAACCATCATTTCCGAATCCTTTCTCTTCGTGCATTTTGACGTCAGCTTGATTGGAGTGATAGTAGTGTTTCCTCTTCAGAGGATTATAACTACGGGCTACCTGTAAACAAATTTTTAAATAAATCTAACAAAGGATGACTGCAATTCAATGCAAAGCATTTTAAAATCTATTTGATAATTTATGCAAAATTTTCAATTTTTTCTGAAAAGTTTTTCTAGATAAAATATCTAATGCAATCTGACTTCTAAAATAAATTTTCTTACCGTAGCTGCAAACATTCTCGGCCGAAGAGTTGGCACGAACTCTTCTGTTTTCTGGAATGGACTTTGATCTTTGGTATAACTATATTTACAGTTGATATAATTATCAAATTAAGATTCACAAATGTTGTCACCACAATTATTTGTCCATTAAATTAAATAATTAAACATATTTAATGGAAAATTTGAATCTCTCCGCAATGGAAATGCTCTATCGCTCGGAGTATGCATTTCAAATTTTACATTTTTACATTTTACATTTAAAAACTTTATCGAGATCAACTAAGCGGTGGGTCACCGGATCTGTAGTGGCATTCAAATACCTCAACATAATCATGGTCGTACTCATAGTCTGCTCCTGTAGGTGAGGGAATTCCATTGAATTCAGCTATGAAACGTCTCTGGCCTGTGTCTTTAAAATGTTGATTGATTCAAGACCGCAATGAATCAATAATTTGAAGATGAATAATAAGTAGATATATATAAGAGTACTGTATTATGATTACTTTGAATGACCGGACTACCGTTTACCAAGACTCGTAAGGTCTCAGACGGAATTTAACCTCAACATGAAAATGTTGAGGTTAAATTATGGAAGTGTTACATCATCACATGATTCATTCCCTATTACATGTTCCACTATGACACATCTTACACTATCATTAGTAATCACTCATTTTTAATGACGAAATAGCTACACTGTCCTGGATATTATTGATTGAATAATGACAAGTTACAGTATACCTGGCTTCTGTGAACTTCGTTGCGGGAGCCCACTCAGCGTGAAAATGATGAGCGTTAATGAAGTAGATGACCACGCACTTATCATAGTGTGCGCTAGAGAAAGCAGTGACTATCGATAGAGCGAAGAGGGGATGGAATGGTGAGAGAGTGAAGAGAATTAGGAGGGTACAGGCAGTAAGAGGGAATTGAATGAACGAGAGAGTATGGGATAAAAGGACAGGCTAGATAGGGAAGAGGAGATATAAGAGGAATAAAGTATATGAAGTAAGAGATAAGATGAAAGTGAGTGGTGAAAGTAGGGTCAATTGATCTATCCTGATCCTCTACTTTCTAGTTCCCCTCCAATCATACTAGTTTACTTTTACCGTTTCACAGATGTTCCAGAAACGGTTGACCATTTAGAATATCTAGAGACAATGCGTGTATAATGTCAGATATTTCCTTCGTCGAAACTGCTCACAACGTTTCTCAAACACAGTCATTGAAAACTTGGCAACGTGCGAAAAAATTATGGTAAGGTGTACCATGGTGTACTTGTACTGTCTGCGCTCTCTCATCTTTGCGTACTTTCTCTTTTTCGCTTTACCTTTAATTCCATCACACCATGACCGCTTTCGAAAAATTCACACAGAAAAAGGCAATTTTTTAGGCCTTTTGCCAAATTTTCAATGAACCAACCCTGTGTTGTGTGCTACTTTACAAGTCATGAAAACAAGTTCATCCAATCAGCTGTAAAAGCGTAGTTTACAGTTGCAGTGCTTGTTCATGGTCGATTTATGAGTGTCTCCTTCTGTCCCCCCTTGAGGGTCAAACATACACTTGACGCACCAAACTTCCTGTTTCAAAGAGCAATACGCTACTATAAAATAACAATGATACAATAACATTAACTCAACAATATTAGTAATACAATACAATGCATCAATAATTGTTCTGTTTCTTAAAAATTATATTATTTAAAATTTTTAGATGTTACGCAAACACAGGTTTATAAAAAAAGTGTTAGTTACCGTAACCTGCGACAATCTTAATAAGGAGATCATGTCTCAAGACATTACAACTCTTATTTCTTCTTTTTTTTCTATCAAAATAAGTACCAGATTAGATGTTGCAAGTAAAAATTCTGTTCTTAGTATATATTCAAGAGTTTTCCTGTGATGATTAAAAGTAAATATTTCTATCTATCTACATTCCAATCAGGGGTGTCGGCTGACTCCACTTATTGTTAAGTGTTTTTTTTAATATTCTCATTATTCTTTCGTTATTCTAAATACGGCAACTAGTGAATTAAATTTAAAAATATTTCAAATACAATTGAAAATAAAAATTAATAACTCGTTCCGATAGTGTCTCAATTCCGTGCGCAACGCGTGCGCGACATCACTTTTCACGTGATGCCGCGTAGATTCTCTGCTGGTTTCTTCAACACTCGTCGCTAGGAGGCGTCGTCGTCGATGACTGACGTCGGATGGCCTCTCTTATCCCTTCATTCCTCACGTCATCATCATCGTCTACTCTTAATAAGGATGAAGTCGATGATTCATCTCTAATTGATGTTGACAAGTTCGTACGCTTTTTCACTTCATTCATTCATCTTTCTCCGTTCGTTAACGCGCTTATCTTCATAGAGTGAACTGATAATAGCAGACAATTCGAATTTATCGTGAAAATGCCGTGTTTCTGAGAAAGAACCAAGAATTTCAAAAGATATTGTTCATGTTTGCTTCAATTTCAGAATCTCTCTCGCTTCTTCTTCAATAAATTCTACAGACGAAGATGAATCGTCCAATGGGAGTGATCTTTACATGTCCGTCCAGGTTAGCAAATCGTTTTCTAATTTGATTAATGCCGTTACGGGCGTAGTCATGCATACTAGGCATTCGTTCTATCGATATTGTTTTCCACTCTGATTCGTTGTACTGATTTGCCGTATATACCAATCTAAAAAGGTCAAAAATAGTTTTTTTGTTGTTTCTGTTTCTCTTGATATATATCAATCGTTATTCTGACTATTATAATAAACATATTTTCTACTTTATAAATCACTTCGCCCTCGGCATCATCGTTTACCCCTTTACTAATGTTATGTTTAAAGGAGGCAAGCCCATGCGGTAGCTGTGCTGATGATTCTTTCCTTTCTGCTCGAAGTATCATTGCAGAGAGTCAAAGAGGAACTGACAAACTTGAAGAAGAGAAGGTAATTATCTTTACATCTACAATATCCGACGATACGATCTTTAATCCAGTCAAAAATTCTAATTTTTCTTGCCATTGAAGTATTGCGTACATGTCCGCGTATGACTACATACTTGCCTAAACTGATATCAGTACATCTTACAATTTTAAATCTAATTTGCATGCAAACTTATACTTGTACAGTATAACCTATTAACATGGGTCGAATAGCTAGGTTATCGGTTTTCAAAATCCGATCAGATTTTTGGCAAATTTCGCTCGAAATCCGGTCAGGTTTTTCGATTTTTGTGAAATTTTGGTTAAAAATCCGGTCAGGCTTGGTACTTTGAAACATACTTTTCGACCTATGCCTATTAATGATAGCCTATTCATTGATTATGATTTAGTCCTGGTATCGTGGAACCGCTCTCTTCCCGATGGGACCATCATGGGTCACTACTCGAGATGACATCTTAAGGAAGAGGGAGCAACGACCAGTGGTTCGTGTGAATCAATCAATAATATCAATTAATCAATAAAGCGAATCAATAATATCAATCTATCAATATTTCCAATCAATAATATCAATCAATAAATATTGTGTATCAATAATATCAATCGAAAACTACACTGTGATTGTTGCGCAAGTTTGCCGCAATTTGCAATAACGAAGCAAGTTTGCTGCAAATTGTTTTGAAACTGTTGCGCGCACTTTTCGTAACAGGCAACAACGAAACAATTTATTCGCGTTTTGCGTACTACTAACTTCGTTGTTTGTTACTTGCGGCAAACTTGCGTGACAATCCCAGTATAATGCAAATCAGCCAATAATATCAATCAATCAATAATATCACTAATCAATAATATTTCAGTCGGGCGATGAATGGGATCTGTTCTGTCTATCGGACATGGTCTCGTCGATTCGAGAAGAGTGCAGATGGAGGAGCAGTATCGCGGCTGATCCGGTGTTGAGGAAGCTCATGGAGAAGGTTCAGTTCATTGGTTTTTAGTTTTTTTTGTGTTTTATTTAATTTAATTTTTTGATATTATTATTCATTCGTCATGCTTGAAATTGTATACGCAGAGAAAAAAAAGGTTAAACTGAAACTACAACTGAAGAAATAACAATTAAAAAGTGTTAAATATGAGACACCACAGGTCTTGTGTTCTGAGTATAACAGTTGGGCTGTGGTGTTTCAGCACTTTTCTCTGTGTGTATAGATGCTCCTATCCATTAGTCCTCTTTCCGTGAGCTATGAAAAGTCACCTATGACCATACATTTTCGGTGCCCTCACCGAATTATTTTTATAAAGTGGGTCGATTTAGAAAAATCGTTATTTTTCGCTAAAATTGTAATCTTTCACATAAAAATGAGCTTTATGTAGTGGGTCGACCCTGAAAATGAGCCATATATACTGGGTCAATTCTCGCACTGTGAGGGTATGAAAATTTATGCCTATGACTAATGTTTTATTACAGTTTTTACAATACAATACATTTAGAATAATGAGCCAGGGGCAGGAGGGAATGGCTCGCAATTTCTTATTACAGTTGTTACGGCACATTTATTATTATTATTATTATTATTATTATTATTATTATTATTATTATTATTTCAGTTGGATGAGCCTTATTCTCAAGATGAATGCTGCGAGTCTGGCTCTTTTGATGCTCTGAACGATGTGAGGATACGATTGAAATCTGCCCCGTCCACTACGAGGTAGATATATTTTATTTATTTATTTATTTATTTTATTGATCCAGCTGTTGACATTTACTAGTCCCAATACATCTAATAATATAATTAAGTTAATAGTAATTCAAAATTTACAAATATATGTTTTGCATGCACGTTTACGACTAGGAATTGGTAATTAAATGATTAAATTAATAATTTGCTGCATGGTATATGCTATACTACTAATACTGGTGTGAATCTGACAAATTTGTTATGTAGCCTTTGACAGAGACATCGTATTCTATTGTTATGTTATATTTCACACGAATGATTACAATATATTGATTTCGTTCTATATGTTAACATCCTGGTGACTGAATGTTGCGGGTTTGTGTTGCGTTAGTGATCAAAGAAGTATACCGCGGATCTCCTGTAAAAGTGTATGAAAAAAATAATTTTCCTCCTTTTTTATTGATAGTTGTCAGACTGGCCTAACTGAGTGCGAAAACAATATTTTGAAATTTTGTTTTTCGTAATTTGCATAATTATGCAATTTTTTTACCTCCAACTTCAAATGAGTGTAACTTGCTTCGTTTTTGAGCAACCGTGTAAAATTTTTTTCAATCGATTGCAAATGACCTCGTCTACAAATAACTCAACTAAGGATAAGGTCGGAAATGTTGTTCTTCATGTGTTATTGCATGAAAACTTTTTTCGTATACAAAATGCAATGTTTCTCGAAAATTTTCTCTAAAGGATAAGAGTTTTATTGCAGATTCGGATTCCCCGTCCTCAAATTGGGGTATCCTGATATATCTTTTGAGCCAACTCTGTCCGCCCAACAGTGCTCAAAAACGAAACGAGTTACACTCATTTGAAGTTGGCGGTAAAAAAATTGCATAATTATGCAAATTACGAAAAACAAAATTTCAAAAAATTGTTTTCGCACTCAGTTAGGCCAGTCTAACAACTATCAATAAAAAAGGAAGAAAATTATTTTTTTTCTGTGCAATGGCTTCATACACTTTTACAGGAGATCCGTGATAAGTGATAAAAGTAGGTAGTGATAAAAAGCATTATGTATTTTTGTTTATATCGAAATATATTGATTACTAATTGTAAACGTGTATCGTGACTATTGAGATTTCGAAATCGGAACGAAATGATATCGTTATCTATTTGATTTGTTGATTGTTCATAAATTGGACGTTTTCTTGGAAATTTCACTATATGTCGGGCACCCACACACATTTTTAGTCCCAAAATATGGATATTAAGGGATATTCATAGACCACCACTGGCTGTTGTGTTATCTCAAACAAAACTCATTTCAGTGTCCGCATACCCTCACCGGCAGCTGGCGTTGACAATGTGGACATTGATCGAGCGGCTCACGTTAATCCGACCGAGGTATACGGTAGTCTCACACCTTATATCTATCGCTAACTGACTTTTTACCCTGGATCTCTATCGCAAACTGACTTTTTAAAAAAATTATCCCTCTCAGATAGCGCAACGCGTGCTTCTCAACGAGCTGTCTGCTGTGCACCCACAGGATACCGTGACCGGCGAGTGGTTGAAAGCAGCGATCGAACAATCACACATGGTATATACTGTACTATTGAGATTAATTAATTAATTAATTTGCTTATCCATTAGCTGAAACATGAATAATGAAGGGGAAAAGCAATAGAACTGCATGAAAATTTCCAATGATTATATCCGAGCCATGGTGCAGAGGTTGATTAGCTACGTTACAGAAGTTGTTGAAAGGTGCCTAGGTGTTTCGGCCATGCTCCGATATTAATCGATAAACAGCAATTGCGCCTGCCTACGCTATGTATGCCCGCATTTCATATTCAGTATCATACATAGGCGGGGTACATGGAGCTCGATTCTGCAGGGGGGCATCCGAACAGAAAATTTAAAATTTCATCTGAACGTCATGTTTTTACAGTGGGCATTCCATACTATTTTCGAAAAGCCCTAATTTTACAGGGGGCACACCCATGTATGTTCAGTATTACGAACGGACAAAGACTAATGTATCATACAAGATGGTAACTGGCCATATAATAAAGCACTTCGAAACATGAACGCTCCTGGTCAATGTGTTCGCGCATATAAATATATAATGTGCAAGTACAAGTTCGCGTGCACATTATAATTGCAATTGTAAGATGTGAACTTTCATTTGTTAATAATTGCGCTTCATTGTGTTTCGGCCACTATCTCAATTGTGGATGCATGCAGCAGTATTTTACTTTCACATTTTATCACTTTATCGAGATCAACTCGATCGAGCAGCCTCTAGTCAAATGCAATAATAATAATAAAAAAATGAAATTTATGAATCACAAGGACAACGTAGAAATAGTGAACAAATGACAGCGTGGTGAATTACATAAAATACGATGCCACAACTTAGGTAGTAAAGAAATAACAATTAATTAATAAAATAATTCTATCTCCCTCCATTCCAGCTGCTCACTCCATCCACTTCCACATCATCGTCGTGTTCATCTACTACGTGTTCATCCACAGCTACAGCTCCACTTCGTCCCATCAAATCGCTGACGGAATCAGGCGCAGTGGATACGGTATCGAGGATAGTTGCTGACCATAGTCATCCTCATCCACCACCAATGAAGGATGGATGGATACTCACTCTGCATCAGAGCAGAACGTAGGTTTATTATTATTATTATTATTATTATTATTATTATTATTATTATGATTATTATTGATTGGTGAAATTAAAGGCACACCCGAGCTTATTTGAAACTCTCCGCTCTGACGGAGAGTGCGGAGAGTTTCAAATTAGCTCGGGTTCAGTAAAAGTGTGAATAAGTAGATCTGTCGTTCTGTAGTCGACAGAAATCTCTTCACTACCTACCTTTCTATCATGATCTTTAAACTTGTCTACTTAATATCCGAGTAAATCGTACTTGTCATGTTCTTGTTTCAGCAAGAACATTTTGAGATCTTGTTGTTAGTCTAATTTGATATTAGTCTTTTATTTGTACTATAGGTCGAAAAGTATGTTACAAAGTGCCAAGCCTGACCGTATTTTGAGCCAAAATTTCACAAAAATCGAAAAACATGACCGGATTTTGAGTCAAATTTTCACAAAAATCGAAAACCCTGACCGCATTTTGAGCCAAAAATCGAAAAACCTGACCGCATATTGTAAACCGATAACCTAGCTATTCGACCTATGATTTGTACGTTTACATTTACAGACCTCGTGCCATCCTCGAAGCGCAGCACTTTCGCTGCGCGGATTGCGGACGATTTCTGGATGATGAATATGCGAAGAAGGACAAGATACGGTATGATGGTGATCGATTTTTTTCGGAGCATTATTGATTAAATGTTTGTGTTTATAAGTGCGCTTGTGGATAACATTATGACGCAATTTGTACTGTGGTTTTTTAAAAGGAGTGGAAACTCGAATTCGCTGAGTTTCCAAGCTTTACAAAAGGCACCCCGAAACTATAAATTTGAATTCGTTTGCGCGATTTTTTAAAGGGATGAAAAGTGAAAGAAAAAGAAATTCCGGATTTATTTCATTTTAAAGGACTAAAATTTGCAGTCGGCAATTTGAATTCCCCTTAATTCGGGTGCGTGAATGCAAGTTTCGAGTTTCTGGGATTTTTTTAAAAGCTTAACTCGCTGATTTCGTGTTTCCACTCTTTTTAAAGAGCCATTAGAAATTGAATATTTTGCTCTTCTTGACGATGTCTACTCATGAAAAGAATCAAAAATTAAATCAGAACAAAGTCCTGGTTTGCATGCTCTCTCTCTCTCTCTCTCGCCATTTTCTTCTTTTCGTTTCACGACTTTTGAACATTACATACATTTGAACGGCTCATGCATGCTCATCTTCTCAGATACTGTGATTACTACGGTGCGATCTTTTGTCTGTGCTGTTGCTTCTCTGCAAAGGGAGTGGTGCCCGCGCGGATACTCCACAATTGGAATTTTCGGTACGGGACTCAGAAATGTTTGAATCTATTCGATTACGGTATTAGCCATTTATCGATCGATTACCCTTCATCACCGTTCAGAGAGGTTCCTCTGAGCGATCGGGCAGCCGCGTTTCTCGAACAGACAAGGACCCAGCCGGTGTTCCACATCCGAGAGGTACGGTAGGGGGTACTGTAGGACATGCCAAATCGGGCTTACTGTAGGGGTACTGTAAAGAAGGGAGCTGCTGGAGTACTGTATGGGTTAGATTATAGGGGTGGTTAAATGAAGCCGAAATTGATTAAAATGAAAAGGTGAACTACCGGGGTCGTATTCTATGAATACGAATTAATAATAATAATAATAATTATTATTATTATTATTATTATTATTATTATTATTATTATTGTTTGACCAGTCCTATTGGATTCGTAAATAAATGAACCTATCCCATTCAGGTAGCTCCCTCGCTAGCGGACAAAATCTCCTCCCTCAAGAAGGTGATTGCATGTTTCAAGTTCTCTTCAATCGTTATGTTTTGTCACTCATTCTGCTCATCTGAAAGTATAGCGTGCACTAGAAATGTACATACAATTTTGACAAAGATTTGAGGTTTATTTGGAGTGGCTCAATTTATTCCCAAACGAAGAATTAGTTAGCATTCGAAGTATTCTAAATTTAGAAAAGGTTTCTGTAAGTGTTAGCTCAAGATCAATAGTAATAGTTTGTCTGGTGTGGTTAATTTGAATCGCTTATTTTGTGTTAATATTGAAGGTGATCTCGGTTCGCGCTCGCCTCCGTCACGCCGCCATGTACATACGCTATTGCTCGCTGGCCGATAAGACGTACATCAATGGAATGAAGTGAGTGAGACTAGTATAGATGTCCATTGACATTGACATGTCCTTAAAATTGACAATCGTGACGTCGCATTTGTTGGTAAACCGTTTGTCGATGTTCATGCATATCATACATTTTCATAACTGCGCAATGTGAGGATATATGGCACAATTTCGAGTCACTTGATCTGAAACGAAGTTAAAATTGACGATTTTAAGCGAAAAAAATAGCGTATTTTCTAAATCGACCCACAATATTTCGAAACTGGCCCACTCTATAAAAACAATGGCGAGGGCGCCCAAAATGTATGAATGACGATAGTTCGTTTCTCCAATTTCGTTGGATAATTAGAAATCATGAGTTTTGTTATATTTGGCTCTAAAGTGATGTTGAGGGCGGAATTCTGTATAGGTATCCGTGAATGATGATAAACAGTTTGTCGACAAACGTGACGTCGCTAGCGTAAAGGGAGGATTTTGGCAAACGCTTACGCTTGTGATGTCATGTTTATCGGCAAAGGGTTTGCCGAGATAAGGCCCCAGCTGATATCGCGTTTCACACCTTTCACTTATTCGTGTAAGGACTGTGGTCGAGTAGTCTCAATCATGTTCCAGCCTGCCAACCATATTCAACTCGATCCCGGCTCATCTCATCGAGGAAGATGACGTCTTCTCGATAGCCGATCTAGAACGGTAGGATATTTGATCTTTGATCTTGGATCTTTCGTTTATTAATTTTTATCTTTGTTCAGAGTGAAGAGTGGAGAGTTGGTGGCCGAACTCGAGTCAATCTTCCTCCTCGCACAGAGGCATATCGAGAACTGCAAGGTGGGTATTTTTATTAATTGTTTATATTTTTCAAAATTATATTAATATTTATTTTATTATTTTAAATATTTTTGTCTATAGTGTACCTTTTTGCGTACCTTGAATAATTATCCTTTCTTTGAAGAGAACGGACGAGGAGCCGCAGCCGATCGATAGCAGGAGTGTGAGTGATCTTTGATCTTTAAATGTTGATCTTTGATCTTTAAATGTTGATCTTTCATCTTTAAAGGTTGATCTTTGATCTTTAAAAGTTGATATTTGAATGTTAATCTTTGATCTTTAAATGTTGATTTTAGATCTTTAAACGCTGATCTTTGATCTTTCAATAATGTGATATCTGATCTTTAAAAGTTGATCTTTGATCTTTGTGCAGATGTGTGACGATCGTTCCTTCCACTGTTGGCTGTGTCTGGATGAGCGAGAGCGACTCTTTCCGTTCCAATCGGACAAGGCGCAGAGGTGCGACGAGTGCGGTAGTCTGGCGCACTTGAAGTGCTTTGCCAAGGTGATTATTATTATTATTATTATTATTATTATTATTATTATTATTATTATTATTATTATTATTATTATTATTATTATTATTTATAATTGTTAGATATCAAGTTAGGTAAGTAAGTATTTCGTAGACGGATATTTAATCTTTTATTCTGCCAAAATGATAATATATTCATAATAAGAAGAAGAGTGAATTGAACGACGAAATTGTGTGCGTAGTGTCACGTTGTTTACATCCATTTATTTAGTATTTAAGTTAGTAATTATTAATTAAAATAACCTGAATTAAGGCGCAGCGTGAGAATCGTGGGTTTAAACCCGAATGTGCAAAGTGCAAGAGGATACAGGCGGCTAGGTCAGTTATCGATTTGTTTTACCTAGATTACTGTGCTCATCTGACTTTAACTGATCGATAATTCGTTATCTCTTCAGAATCCGTCGTCGATTCGTATCGTCGTGTGACAACGATTAACTTTATTGATTTATTGATTGAATGGCTGCGAAATTGGAAGAACCTACCTTTAAGAATATGCTGATATACCAAATGATGACTTTCCTTTACACACGCTTTACGCTACCTTGCTAATCTCAATTAGTAATTGGATATTGTATATCCTTGTATATTCGTATTTGTGTATATATATTATGTATTTTGGTCAGTCAACTTTATGTTATTTCGAAGTATGATGTGATAATAACTAAATTATAGACACTCCCTAGGCAATTTCAAACTCTCAGCTCTGGCAACGCTCCCTAGAAGACAAAGAAAGCGAGAGTGCGGTGCCATAGCGGAGAGTTTCGAATTAGCTCGGAGCGTGCCTTTAAGTTGACTAATTGTTTCCAAGTTATGATGTAATCAATTGTGTGCTTCAGATAGTATTATACCTTTAGTTCTCTTATCTATTATCCCCCTCCGCCCACATGTATACTGTAACGAATATCGATTGATTGATTGTGTGCTTATCATTACCGTAGTTCCGAGTAAATATCATTGATTGATTATAGGGTATATACAGATTGATTCCTGATGACCAATCGATATTCGAGTAGATCAATGATCAATCATCCAATGTTGTGTCTGAATTGTGCCTTGACCTCGACCCCCGATCTTGTGATACCTTTTCGGATAAAGCTTTGCCACAGCTACTTTGTTAAGGTTACTGTAAGAGTGGTTATGTCCACTACCGTACCTGTAGGCATGAACGGTGATGATGATTACGGTATGATAATGATTACGGTATCGATGTCAGATGGAAGTTAAAGTCGAGAGGGACTTGTACTATAATGATTTGGCGAATGCGTCCGACGCTGTGATGGGTAAGCGCAGTTGTATCTTTTGGACGTTTTTGTATGCCTCACGTGGAAATTTCAACTAACTGTAGTTTGTAGTAAGCATGCTGAAACATTGAGTGGATCATACTGTACTATATCTTTTGTTATAATTAATTTAACAATAATTCAAAATGTGCAAATATATGTTTTGCAAGCACAGTACGACTAAGCAAATGTTAACACATAATTAAATTAATACTGTGCTAATATACCGTAGTATCTGTATACTGTAGTATGTCATGTTCAGATATGTCTGGCAGCGGTCTCTTCGCTCCCTCACTCCTCACCTCTACCTCGACAGCCACATCATCCTCTTCGCAGCAGCTACTACCGCCGTTCCATGTGCCTAGTATGGCCGATACCGTATCCGGAGATTCGGCGCAGGACCAGACATCGGCGTCTTCGTCGGCACTGGCTCCCAATGAGCCGTGCGCAGTTTGCGGAGATGCATCGGGTAATCAATCTATCGATAATTGAGTACTTGATAGTTTTGAAACTAAAAATTTAATCGTGTAATTGCCTCGTTATATATTGTTTCGATTTTTTAAATTGCAACAACTTTGTCTGTCGGTTAGGCTAGCCGACATTGAGTCGCGATTAGGGTTCTCCAAAGAATCTAATCGTTTCTTGCAAAGATCTTGATGATCGTTTAGAATACATTCGATTGCAAATGATCTACCGTAATCTATCTGCTGATTGCTATCATATACCGTACCCTGATCATGTCATACCGTAATCCTCACCTTCACAGATGGTCACCATTACGGTGTTCGCTCGTGCCGTGGCTGCAACGCCTTCTTTCGTCGTGCGATCACGCTCGGACTGCAGTTCTCGTGCCGAAGAGGAGGACGATGTCTGGTGGACAAGAGTGAGTTGGTTGAGATCATACATTTTCGAGCACCCACATTGTGAGTGAGCACTTTTGTTGATGCGGTCAGTTTTGAGACTCGAAACCTATCTAGGAATATGCGGGAGATCGAGATTAGTAAGAATCATCCATTGCCGGGTCAGTTTTGAGTACTTGAGATGTAGATCGGGTCAGTTTTGTTCAAATTCGGGTCAGTTTATAATTCGCAAAAAACAACAGATTGTGGGTGGGGCGAAAATGTATGGTTGAGATTGGTTATCTCTGTGTCATCATATGTCGAATAGCTAGGTTATCGGTTTTCAAAATCCGGTCAGGTTTTTCGATTTTTCGCAAATTTGGCTGAAATTTGGCAGGTTTTTTTTTCGATTTTTGTGAAATTTTGGCTCCCCATCCGGTCAGGCTTGGTACTTTGTACCATGCCTCTCAACCTATGTGTGTCATACGTCGCTTTGTCTGACATCTGTCATACAGGGGGTATTGTGCCCCTTTGAATTGATTTCAAAATGGCCTAATCGATGTACATAGTGAGACAGTGTATCCATAGTGATCTTGGTTTGACAACAGAGACAAGGGTAGAGCGAAGAGAAAGAGAGGGAGTTGGATGTATTGAGGAGAATTTGTATTGTATTCATTATTAGGCGTCTCTCTGTTGTATGCGATTATGAATTGATTATCGATTTTTAGCTGCTAATTGTCTTCATTACATTTAAAGCGTACGCAACCCAAACTTGTACATGTTGAATATATAAATATTATTTATTTAATTAATTCTAGACGTGCGTTGCGCATGCAGAGCGTGCCGCCTGCAGAAGTGTATCTCGGTGGGCATGGACAGACGAGGTTTGATCTTTGATCTTTGATCTTTCTTACTAGTCAAGATTGATCTTTGGTCTTTGCAGCAGTGCAACCTCGGAAGGGCGAGCCGGGCAGCTTTGATGAGGAGAATGGCGCATCCACAGCTGCTGGTGGTGGTGCTGGAGGTTTGTATGGTTGATTCATAGGTGGGCACGCTGGGGGAAAGGCTGTGCGCAAACCGGGGAATTGTAAGGCAAGGCTATGCGCATGGCCATTTTTTTGCAGATTTCACTGGAAATTTTCAAATTTTTGCGAGACAAAGCTATGCGCAAGGCCCCCCCCCCCCCCAAGGGAAGGCAAGGCTGTGCGCAAAAAGAATTCGTTTTCACGCGCCCACCTATGGGTTGATTGATTATGTATTTATTTTTAATCATGGCTGTTTTGTTGTTGTTTGGTCCTTTCTTCGAACAAGTCTGGAAAAAAAAAGGCACACCCCGTGCTAATTTTACTCGCTCTAGCAAAGCTCTCTCGCTTTCTTTGCCTGCGAGGGAGCGTTGAGTTTCACATTAGCCCCGGTGTGCCGTTAAAGGGAAAACATCATAACTTGGCTGTAAAAGCAATAGTAATTTTATTTGTTCATCTCCAGCTTCTTCATCATCTACAGCAACCGGTTCAGCTACAGTAGTCAAATCTGAGCCCATCTCTAGCGCAAGATCGGCGTTTACTCCAATTGGCATGCCATCACGTATGTGTTTTCCATTGACTAAAAACATATGTCGTTAATGATGTGCATAGGTCGAATAGCTAGGTTATCGGATTTCAAAATGCGGTCTGGTTTTTGGATTTTTGGCAAATTTGGCTCAAAATGCGGTCAGGTTTTACGATTTTTGTGAAATTTTGACTCAAAATGCGGTCAGGTTTTTCGATTTTTAGGAAATTTTGGCTCAAAATGCGGTCAGGCTTGGTACTTTGTAACATACTTTTCGACCTATGATGACTTGCAGTCTACTTCAGTACATTATATACACTACTTGAAGTTGACTCACGCCTAACTTGAAGTAGACTCACAAGAAAAAAAAGTGTACTTATCATTTTCACTCTGCTTCAAGTGAAAATGATAAGTACATATACCAGAGTGAAAGGGAAAGGCCCTTTCCGTACTTGTTGTTTCGCTTGCAGTTTCGGGCAATAAAAGACCATATCTGTCTAAATGGTATCTGTCTAGACAGAAGTGGGCGGGGCCAGGAAAGGGGTTTTAGAGAAAGAGATAGAGTGGCACGAGGGAGTGTGTGGATCAGAGAGAGTGTAGTCCGATCTCGCACGAACGATTAGGATGGCGAAAACGGGTCACTGCTCAGCCCTTTCCCTCTCCATCCGAAAGTAAGTGCCCTCTGGCACCGCCGATCTTTCGTTTATGATCATTCGATGCGGAATTTTAGTCGTGATTCGAAATACTTTAATAACATAATTTATCGTAGTCGTCAAAAACCGACGCGCGAGAGACAGTAAATGAATCGTTCTCGGTTAACCGAAAATAGAATGCCGGGGGCGGGTGAGTTACCCGTTTTCGCCACTAGTACACATATTTGATGACAATCGTTCAATTTATTACTATTTTAATCACCCCATTTTCGCTCGTCCATAATGTGGGTGACATTCGCCAAAACAATAGATTGTTGGTGGGTCGAAAATGTATGATTTTAATTACAGTGCTCTCAACTGAATCGCTCATGCCTGCTGTCGTGCCATCTCCGCCCACGAGTGCTGGTCTCATAACGAGGTGAGTGGCATACGGTAATCGCTAAAATCAATCGATATTTTCTTTCAATTATTGATTATTTGCAGGCTATCATTTGCGTACAAAGAGCAGCTGACGCGACGACGATTGATGCTGTGTAGATCACTGGAGGAAGTGATTATTGATGATGATAAGGTTGATTATTGATTATTCCAACTTTATTGTCGTTCTTTTTTTTACTTCGTGAAATTCGTTACTCGTTACTGCCTCGCCAGACCATACGTGGGCAAACTTTGTCGCTGAAACTAAAATCGGGTGGGTCTTGTCGCTAGCGACAATTCCGCCCATGTATAAGTCACACTTTGACTTTATCTGTTTACAAGTTCTCCGCAGATTTCTACTAAACTAGTAACCTTATATTATATTATAATATAATTTGTTCTTCTTCCAGCAAGTGCAACTGCGAGGTCTTGCCACCGGACAAGACTTTGTTGATCTATTCAAAGTGCAGGTTTGCATACAGTAATCAATAATATCTATTTATCGATTGATTGCAGGTCGTTCTGATGTTTGAATGGGTCGAGTCACTCGACGAATTTCGAGCGATCAAAACTGCGATTGATAAGGTATACTGTAGATTGTCTTACGGTAGATGGGCACGGTAGTTCGATTTTTACGGTGAATTAGGTCCGAAGAGATTGGGCCCTCCGGTCTGCATTCCTCCCGCTTTCTTATAATATACTTCACATTTAATCTTATGCAAGAGATTATGGGAAATCCCCTCACAGTTCTTATTCATTCATTCATTTATAGGCTTTTCTCCTTCATTATTCTTGTAAAAAACCGATGGAGAAACAGATAAATAAATAAATATATTTCAGACCCGTCTCCTTCGTTGGTTCGCCATGCGATACATGCTGCTCGACAACATATTCCACACATTGCGATTGGGGTACGGTAGCTTGATTGATTCATTCATTCAGTGGAAGTGTAACACGGAACCATAGGTGGGCGCGTGAAAACGAATTCTTTTTGCGCACAGCCTTTCCTTCCCTTACGGGGCCTTGCGCATAGCTTTGCCTCGCAAAAATTGGAAAATTTCGAGTCAAATCTGCTGATAAATGGCCATGCGCATAGCCTTGCCTTACAATTCCCCGGTTTGCGCACAGCCTTTCCCCCAACGTGCCCACCTATGCACGGAACATACGTGGGTGGGCATTGCCGCTGGAAATCAAAATCGGAGGGTCGGAAGCAAAAAATGGAGCATTTATACGTCATTTTGAGTTATTTTTTTTTGGAAAATCGGAGGGTCGGGTGCCAAAAATCGGGAGTGTATTACCGCTAGCGGCAGTCGTGCCCACGTATGACAAGGAAGACTAGACGACAAGCTCGAGACTAACTTTATCACAAAAATTTTTATATAGGGGAATGGGTCATCAGGAATGACGATGCAATGATAATGAGGGGAGATCATTCTGGTATGATCTCCCTCCTGTGACCCAACTCATTCATTTGGATCAATCAATATACGCATAAATATCGTACTTCGCTTTTCCAGGTACAGTGATCGTCTAGTACTCGCGAACAACATGTGGCTGTGTCCGTGCGAGTTTCCCGCCGAACCCAATGAGGATGTGGGCGTGGCCAGATTCAAGGCGAGGTACGGTAGCCACACTTCGTAAAGTAATCGTGAACTGAGTTTATTACCGTCGTCCGTTTAGATTGTACGTCACAAAGCATTCACGATTCATATCTGAATTTTCTTAGACTGTGTAGCTTTCACTTATTATCAAATGAGACTAACAACAAGGTCACAAAATGGATTTGCTGAAACAAGGGTTCAACAAGTATTACCCCTTGTGCAAATTTCTTAACTTTAATCGTTTTTAATCGTTGAGGCATCTTTATGATGTATGATAAACAATTAAAATAAAGTACGATTGACTCATTGACCATACATTTTCGATGCGCTCACCGAATTATTTTTACATAGTGGGTCGACCCTGAAAAGGAGCCTTATATAGTGGGTCAACTCATAGGTCGAATAGCTAGGTTATCGAATTTTAAAATGCGGTCAGGTTTTTTGATTTTTGGGAAATTTTGGCTCAAATGCGGTCAGGTTTTTCGATTTTTTTGGGAAATTTAGGCTCAAAATGCGGTCAGGCTTGGTACTTTGTAGCGTACTTTTCGACCTATGCTCGCACTGTGAGGGTATGAAAAAGTATGCTCATTGACACGATTCGTGAACTCACAAGGGAATGGTGTGAACTCACATATCCCGATTTTCACGAAAGTTGCATGGTTTACTAATTCGACTACGCTGATTTCAAATCAGCCTTAAAAACCTGCGAAATGTTTTTGTGAAGCGAGTTATAGCCCGACAAAAGCGATTTTTCGTTTTTTCAAGCGATTGTTCATCTCATATCCTTGCTCAATATGAGCATGCTCTTCTTTCTCCACTCCCAGCTGCAGCGTGGGTTAAGTGTTAAGATGTTTGGTAGGTATTTCGTTTGGTTCTGCCATTCGATTCTGCCATTTTTTTAAAAATTTGATCATACACATTGATCGCCTAATGATGGCCGTTTCAAACATTCAATCGGAAGATCAATCGAACCAGCCCCGTCTGGAATACCAACCAAACATCTTACCACTTCACCAAGCTGTAAAAGAGTATGGAGAGAGAAGAGCATGCTCATATTGAGCAAGGATATGAGTTCGCTACAATCGCTTGAAAAATCGAAAAATCGCTTTTCGTCGGCCTATAACTCGTTTCACAAAAACATTTCGCAGATTTTTAAGTCTGATTTGAAATCAGCGTAGTTGAATTAGTAAACCATGCAACTTTCGTGAAAATCGGGATATGTGAGTTCACACCATTCCCATGTCAGCTTATTACCGTCGTCCATAGGGCGAAAAGTATGTTGCAAAGTACCAAGTCTGACCGGATTTTGAGCCGAAATTTCGCAAAAATCCAAAAACCTGACCGAATTTTAAGCCAAAATATCACAAAAATCGAAAACCCTGACCGGATTTTGAGCCAAATTTACCAAAAATCGAAAAACCTGACCGGATTGAAAAACGATAGCCTAGCTATTTGACCTATGCCGTCGTCCATTTAGATTGCACGGACCACTCACTGCATCTCTGGTAGAGGATCTGGTGAAGCCACTGCATGCTATGAACCTTCGTGATGGAGACGAGATTGCACTACGGTAGGTTACTGTGGACTATTGAATTAAACGGGTTACGGTAGGTGGATGAATATGGTAGATCATTGATTTATTGAAATGGTTTATAGTAGGCACGGGAGATTATTGAATTAAACGGGTTACGGTAGGTGGAGGAATACGATAGATTATTGATTTATTGAAATGGTTTACAGTAGGTACGGGAAATTATTGAATAATACGGGGTTACGGTAGGTGGAGGAATACGGTAGATCATTGATTTATTTGAACACAGACGCGGGAACATACATTTTCGGTACCCTCGCCGTTTATTTTTATATAGTGGGTCAATTCTCGAAATATGGTGGGTTGCTACATACAATTCGTTATTTTCACTTAAAAATCGTCATTTTTAGCTTCATTTTTTTATCAAGTGGCCTAAAATTGGCCTTATATAGTGGGTCAATCCTGGCACTGCGAGGTTATGGCAATGTATGACGCGGGAAATTATTGATTGACAGAAATTTGTTACTGTAGGTAGTGGATACTGTAGGTGATGGGTTTGTAATATTCATGCAATTTCTCAATGTTTAGCATGTTCGCGTTCTTCAATCCGGGCGAGCATGGCCTGTCGGATGAGACGACGAAGATTATCAAAGAGGTAGGCATTGATTTGAAATTTGATTGCAATTATTGATTTTTTTAAAATGAAATTTTAAATATTTTTTTTAGAATAGCATATCTTCAAATGTTGCTACTGTTACCGATATAGTTTATTCGTTTTTTCGCTAGTCAAATTGTAAACCAATCGTGATCTGATTTTATTTTTGATCTGACTGATCGCTGCAGGAATGAATGATACTTTGGATCTTTTTATATTCTTTATAGTTCATTTCTTTAAAAAATTGCAACACAACCCATTTTTAGTCTTTCTCTTTGTCTCTTTCCTTATAATTTCCATTACAGGGCTCTGAGCGTGCGGTGCGCGAGCTGGAGCGGTACTGGGAGGAGACCACGCCTGCTACTGCTGATTTTAGGTTAGTTAATCAACACTCCAGTTAAAAACACACAAACTAAATTTATTTTTATCTTTTTATCTATATTGTTGCTTTGCTTAGTTTGGAACAGATATCAGAGAGATTCCTTGTAGAAGTGTCATTCGAATTTTTTAATTTTTATCAAACAACGACGAAATGATTTTAATTATGTATATACGAGAGAGATTCTCCACTGTGTAATAGTGCGATTCGAATTTTTGACTTTTTTTGTTGTTAGATCATTACTTCACTCAATTTATTTTCTTAATTTCAAACTATTATTTTGCAGTCGCACCCGTCTGTGCAATCTCCTGCTCATGCTGACGCCGCTCACCAAACACGTGGCCATTCAGTTAGAAACCATGACGATGATTCCGAACTTCGGCCAGACCCATCGATGGGAGGAGTATATGAGTGAACTAGTGCGAATCGTATGAGAGTGTACTGTATATTTGTGTACTGTAGAGTACTGTAGGAATCGCATGAGTGTACTGTAGCTTAATGTGCTTATTTTTGTATGAGAATGCTGTAGAATTGCCTGAGTATACTGTAGGAATTGTAACGGTAGTGGAGGCCACTACTGTATGCCACTACCGTATACTTTGCATGATTTAATTACCCCTAGATAACGTAGTACCGTAGCATTTGCATTTAATCCCATGATTACTGTAATATTTGATAGATATTGATTGTCCCTGAGTATGTAAATATGTGATAGTTATGATCGATAGATTTTACAGACAAATATTGTTATTATTATGATAGTAGATTTGACTAGTTGTTCAAATTGGCATGCACACAGTATTTTTATTTATTTCGTATATATCATTCGTGATTCCATATTTAGAGATTCGAAGATCAAAGATCAACATTGTCGTCTTATTTGTTTTAAATCGTATTAGTGATGTGATACTTATTTGGATGATGATCTATCTCATAAACATATTGATTCGTATTTTTTATTCGTTATTCCATTTATTACGCATACCACAGTGTGAACCTGATGAATATTGATTACGCATAATAGGAAATGAGGTGACATGAGGGATAGATGGGCGTCCGTTACCAACAATAAGATATAATATTGAATATTAGCGATTATCGAATCCACCGCAGGCATCAATCGTATCAGCATGCTCTGTCTCATGGGACAAAGAGTGGAAACTCGAAAACGACGGGTTGCCAAACTTTAAAAGCACGCGGAAAGAGGAAAACGGAAACTCGAAATTGAATTTACTGGTGCGAATAAGATGCGGGAATAGAAATTCGGACCCGAATGCCAATTTATGTGGAATTTAAAGTAAATCCGGAAATTGCACTTATTTTTTTATGAAATCTCTCATTTTCTAAGTTTAAATTTGTGTTAGAGATGGGTGTCCGTTACTAACAATATTTTTTTAATTTTTTTTATTTATCGTACACCGCAAGGGTGTTGCATAAAGTACAAAATGTTCGAGTGCAAGAAAATATGTGAAGTATCAAAATTACGGCGCTGTGCCGAGTGGGTTGCAAAGGCTTACGTGCACCACTGCATGAAATGAGGGAAATGGAGATTGTGGAAGGTGAGAGATCGATTGATCACGCCAAGATATAATACTGAATATTATTGATTATTGAATCGATGCAGCGGCAATCTTATCAGCATGCTCTGTCACATGGCTCTTTTAAAAAGCGTTGACACTCGAAATCAGCGAGTTTTCAAGCTTTAAAAAAGCACCCGGAAACTCGAAAACGGAACTGAATTCACGGGCAATTTTAATACCCTGAATTATTATTAAAAATAATAATTTTGATAAAACATATTGAAAGAAACACTGCTATGATAAAATGCACTTTAAAATGTTTGTGGTAATTTTGGAAATAAATTCAGTTCACGTCAAGTAACATATGACAAAGCCTTTGTCACAAAGGGTCTTAATCAGCTTCATCGATGAGTTTGTACGATTGAGTTTATGTAATACACAGAGAGTAAATTTGCCCGAGTAACGTTAATTGGCGAGCCATTTATCCGTATTCTGGCAAATGTTAGCAAGAATATAGGTGAAGCACTGGTTTTTGGGCTACTATTTGCCCGAATGTGGGCAAATCGTGTGCACAAGTAGCGTAAGTTGGCAAATCAATTGCCCATATTTGGGCAAGTTTGCTCTCTGGGTAGATGCGCTGTTTCGTTTGATCCTTTTCAGCCTACCAACCGGCCCGATTGATTGTTCGACGTGTTGTACACTCGAGGGGTCCATATTGTATGACACCTCTCAGGATCTACATAACCTCTCTCGAGTCCGCGCTTATACACCGATATCTAGCTCCGCCCATTTCTGATTAACAATATTTACATAGTGATTCTGACTCCGCGGGCTTGGACACATCGGGCAATTAACACACTACATTCATCTCATGTCCCCTTCTGAGATTCCATGCAAGATCACGCAAAATTCGTGCATGATTACGGAAGATCCATGCATGCTCAAGAATCATGAATTATTAGTGTCTCCCATAAGTCTTTGCACTTTTTTCTGCACTAACTTTTGGCCCTTTTTTCTCGGTTGAGAGCGATTGTTATGCCCTGTGGTATTTTTCATACATCGAAGGTATACTGATCAGCAAATGTGATAAGTTTCATTTGCCAACTCTTTTTCCACGTCAATTTTTGATTTTTTAAATTATCTCACCATTACACAGTTTTCGAAATGGCCTTCTTCACTTATACCGTAATGGGCGGAATACGGTAGGAGCTATCCCTAACTACGTCAGTCTATGAAGCCGAGGGTGCCGTGTACTACAACAGTCTTTATCTGGTATCGTCTGCTCAAGAACAACCATTTTTCCTTGGTTGAAAATACAAGGTCGGGATGTCATCCCAGTACGAATGAAGGTTCTTCGTACTGTCACAAGTCAGCGGAAGCAGAGTTGGAGATACCTGGAGCAGGCAACTGGTACTCCAAGATCCACCATCCAAAGCATCTTCATTCAGTCTTCTCTTCGCCCCAGGGCACGTTTAGTGTTTCCCCATGTTCTCTCTGCTCTGCTCACCTGAAACCGACTCGACATCTCCACTTCAAATCTCGGCCGTTCTCGATCCAATGATTGAGTAATGTATAGTGTCTTGTGCGGAAAATTTTCCGACCGGAAAAATTTTCCGGTTTTTCCGACCCCTTTTCGAAAAGTTTTCCGACCGGAAAAAAATTAAAATGCTTACAAAGTAAAAAATACATATCTAAAAACAAAATTTAAAGATTTTATTAATATTTTTATCTTGCCGATCATAGTTATAACCCAGTATTCGCTAATAATGATGAACAATAACGTATATAACGTTGTTGTTCGACATGAACATTCAACTCCAAGGATTCTGAGCTTCATATTTTTCTTTTATACGTTTTTGGATGGTTGTTTTCTTTTTTTTGTTGCTACATGATTTGAGATCATTACTAACAATAAGTTCGCTTTGTTCGTTTTCGAAAGTAATTGTTAGATAAAACACTAGAAATGAGATTTACAGAAAATTTTCCGGATCCGGTTTTTTCCGGTATTTTAGACCGGAAAAAAAGTTTTCCGAAATTTTTTCCGGAATATATTCTCCACACAACCCTGGTGTCTGCCAGGATGATAAGTGGGTAACGTACTACAACCCAGATATGAAGGTGGTACGGCTTCATGCCTGGAAGGGTGCAAAACCCGTCCCTAAACGCATTCCAAAATGAAAGAAAGAGTCGCTCTCATTCTTCTTCTGCTATATTCGTGTGGTTTATCACGAGTTGTTACCTGAGGGGCAGACTGTTAACACCGATGTCTTCTGCGAACAACTGCAGGAGATAGAGGGTCAAGTCCTTCTCAGCCTCTTTGTGTGAGGGAAAACATTGCTTTTAATGAACAACGCGATGACACATCACACTAACAAAGCGCAGGTCAAACTGAAGAATTTAGATATTGACTGACTTCACCATTCGTCGTACTCCCCCGACCTGTCCCCTTGTGATTGCCATGCTTTCCGATCTCTCGAGCGCTACCGCAGAGGAAAAAAACCCGTAATCAGGCCGATGTCAAACGGGAGATCGACAAATGGATTGCCTCGCTCCCTAAGGAATTCAGACAGAACGGTGTCAAGCAGTTTCATACGAGATGGTGGATAGTTGTTCACGAACATGGACAGTGTATCGCCATTTGAATGTAGCTGCTTCGTTTGTTATTTGAAAAAAATGTGAAGCATGAAAATAGTGCAAAGACTTATGGGACACCCTAATACTTTGCACGATCATATATAATTTTACTTGTATAGGTGATCATGCACGGATTCGAACACGATGGTTATATTCCTTGATAAATTCAGTTCAATCAAAAAATCAGCTGGATTGCTTTCCTGGATCAAAATTAATGCAAAAATGAAAAAGTGTCCATGACTTTTTGCCGATATTGTACTTATTTATCCGATTTAAATTTCTTCAATTTCAGATTTTTTATCTTTTTTGTTCCTTTTTTTCATTCATTTCAATTTCAAAAATTTACTGTTGTGCTCACTCAATAACATTACAACGGTCTTTACTCCTTTTCGTCTCAAATTGACAATATTTCGATTATTATTACTATACTTAAACAATATAATTGAAGGGGCGATCGAGCGCAAATTGCAACCTTTATTATTAGGTATGATCAATATAAATGAGGAGAGGGATTACGGTAAATATGCCACGTATTGACTTGTACGGTTGGAGGGGTGAAAGGGGGAGTATACGGTAGGTATTACGGTAATGGCAATCGATTGAGAAGACGATTTAATAGCGCATGAAAGGGTCTTGGTATCGAATATATAAGTCATGACAATTGTGTCATAGAAATATGGATTGGAACAATGCGAAAAAACTGTGTCAGGAAAAAGGGGCGGGGCTTACAAAGGTCAAATGGGCGGGGCTAAGGTTGAAGTGGGAGTGGGGGCTGATGTGATCAGTATACAGGGCAGTAGACACGTTTCACGATCGGTAGATGGGAGGGGGCGTGGCCAGAATGACCAATCGATAATAAGAATAAGAAAAAAAGAGGACAACCCGTTGAACCTTGGCAAGGTGCAAGCAACGGGGTTACGGTAAGTATAGTATACGGTAAGAGCGAATAACGGGACTATAAATGGTGTGTATGTCACTGAATAGTTGGTGAGAAAAAAAGAGTTTGAACGAACAATATTGATTATTGATTATCGATTAATTAATCGGGGGAGCTGGGCTTAGCTCACCCTTCTTAGCTGAGGCCTTAGCTTAGCTGGTTCATTAAAACAAACGAAATATTAAGACAAACAAGCAAAAAACTCTAGAATGATACAGTGGGGTTGTGTGTGCATAATACAGTAATCTAGCGAGGTATTGGGAAACGACAGAATGGGGACGGCGCACCATTACGTGTTCACTAACTGTTCGGCGGACAGGGATATGGGAATGACATGGAGTTCATCGGGAGAAAGACGACATTCGGTGGACGAATCCTCAGAGGCCTTGTTGCCATTACGATCGATCACACTGAAACGACGATCTTTGAACTGCTGATCTTTGGTCTTTGATCGCTGGAACACCGGCGATTTAATGGATATCGATGAATAACCTATGTCAATTTCCCCAAATCCTTTCTATTATTATTATTATTATTATTATTATTATTATTATTATTATTATTATTATTATTATTATTATTTTTATTATTATTATTATTATTATTATTATTATTATTATTATTATTATTATTATTTTTATTATTATTATTATTATTATTATTATTATTATTATTATTTCTCTCATCACTTCTGTATTTGCTATCGCACCTGTCACGGGTGTATCAAATAAATAAATAAATAAATAAATGATCTTTGATCTCGCATACCTTGGTGTATCACTGCCACTACTTGTACTACTACTACTCTCGGTAGACAGGACACTCGTCCAACTCTTCGGCCGTTGATTAGTTCCACTACGAATGCTATCATCGTTGCCTAGCCGATCGATCCAGCGATTTCGCTCCTGAATTATCGATTTTTTAATCTTTGATCTTTGATCTTTGATCTCTCAAAGTCTTCTTTGGGATTCCATCATAGGGAAAATTTACGCTACTACGAAAAATAAGGCTGATGGAAAATAGCAATAAACTGTGATCTTTGATCTTTAATTTTGGATTTCAACTTATGAAAAATTATCAGCCACAGATTTGCGTTAGATTTAATCTTGTCATTATTGGTTCCGTTTCGCCTTGTTACATCATCATGGCGTCGATAAGTTATTATACTTATTTAATCAAAAAATTTAAATTTAATGTGCATGCATATTTTTTCTTGTACATCTATTAATAATATTAATTTAATTAGCCAAAAAACGTGGTAACCTTGGCATCGAGGGGTTCAATGGAGTATCCATCAGCCTTGGATGAATCCCATAGCTCGAATCGGGAAGAGGAGGCGAGTTGACGACAATGTTCGGAGAATCCAAGAGAGACCATCTATAATTTATTTATTTATTTATTTTTATATATTTATTTATGATTTATTCCATCAAATATATATTCATAAACAAATTACAAAGGGAACGAGGCAATTCATCTACATTCTACAATCGATGTTTTCTTTGGAAAATTCAAACTATTTTTGAACTATTTTTCAGGTATAGATAATGTGGCGTGTGTTTTATTGGTGTTTTGGTTTTACTTTCCTTGGTGTAACAAAAATTTTGGTAAATGTTATATTCAGAGACGGAGACGAAAGGATAAATCTGGTGAATAAGAAGACTCCCCTTTTTTCCCTCTTCGGCATATAATGTGCTGATAGGATAACGCTTGGAATTGAACATTAAGATGAATCAAAATTCGCACCGGAATACACAGTTTGTGCTCGTAGTACTCGTGCTGCTCCGCGGCCGGCAGTGACTGTCGCTTCTTGCAGAACAGAACGCCGCTGAAAAATCAATAAATAAATCAATAAATCAATATTGCGATCGATATGACTTGAACTTAAAGGCTTCTGACTTCAGACTAAGAAGGACTTATTTATGCTTGGGAAAGAAAACATATTGAAAACCGAATGCGTGAGCGAACAAAGCGATTATACACATCAGTTCAATTCGCTACTATTGTCTTTCTCACTTTTTGTCAACTTCGATTCTCAAAATAGCGAACATGCGCCTATGATATTCATTTCATATGGTAACTTGTAATGAAATAAAAAAGATAAGATAAGTAAACGAACCCGTCGAACAGGAAAACATGTCGTCGCTGAGCTCTCATCGGTCGTCGGGCACTCTGAATTATCGATTTAGTAAAAAAAACTTAAGTTCTAAACAAAGTTCTTAACACGGATCTCCTGTAAGAATGAAAGAAGCCAACCGACAGTTTTTAAATTTTTCTCACCGATTTCGATGAGATTTATATGATTGACCATAATGACGTAAAGGAGAAGGCCTAGGCACTTCGTTTCGCCAAATTTGCATTTTTATCGATTTTTTGATCTTCCACTTCGGGCAGCCATATCTCACTCAATTTTTGACCTACAGCAAGAATTTTTTTCCAATCGACTCGAAATGAACTGTTCTAAAAGTTACTCAACAAGGGATACGTGTAAAAACGCCATCTTCTACCTGTTTTCTTCGAAAAACTGATTTTTTGAGTACAATATGCTAATTTTCTTAAAATTTTTCCACAAAGGATACGATTTTTATTCGCGATTCTGATTCTCCATCCTCGAATTGAGGTACGTACATACTTCAGCCGTCATAATTTTTTTCGATTACATTGCACAACAATTGCTTGTGAAAAATACGGATTTTCTAAAATATCTTGAATACGGTCAAATTTCATGACTTGTAATACTAAGTCATTTTTGTAGAGCTCGTCGAGAGCTTTCGATTGGTATACATTTATTGCAAATTTGCATAAAAAATGAACAGAGATGGGATAAGAATTGTTTTTGAATGAAAATAACGCTAAGTCCGGCTCCCCTCTGAGAAACGGTATCGGGTGCCGCGAATTATGGCGGCTGAAGTATGTACGTACCTCAATTCGAGGATGGAGAATCAGAATCGCGAATAAAAATCGTATCCTTTGTGGAAAAATTTTAAGAAAATTATCATATTGTACTCAAAAAATCAGTTTTTCGAAGAAAACAGGTAGAAGATGGCGTTTTTACACGTATCCTTTGTTGAGTAACTTTTAGAACAGTTCATTTCGAGTCGATTGAAAAAAAATTTCTTGCTGTAGGTCAAAAATTGAGTGAGATATGGCTGCCCGAAGTGGAAGATCAAAAAATCGATAAAAATGCAAATTTGGCGAAACCAAGTGCCTAGGCGTTCTCCTTTACGTCATTATGGTCAATCATATAAATCTCATCCAAATCGGTGGAAAAAATTTAAAAACTGTCGGAAAAAGGTCTCATTTTCCTACCTTTTTACAGGAGATCCGTGTTAAGTAATAAGTACTATTTAGTATACTTAAGTTCTAAGTTAAGGTCTAAGGTACTAAGTACTATTAAGTCTACTTAAGTATTGGGTGTTAAGGTCATTGGTATTAAGTACTGATAAGTCATGATCCTCACCTTCTTCCTGGAGAACGTGAAGACATCTGCTTCTGTCTGTAGTCTGAGCGTGCCGAGTAGACGGAAATCTCCCTGCAAAAGTACTTATTACTTAGTTAATACTTAAGGTCTAAGGTTATGGTTAAGGTCATAAGTCTCCACTTGTACTTAATCCTTAAACCGTTAAGGTCCCCGTAAGTCCTAAGTGTGCAGTTGTAAGACTCCCGAACATCTGTACCATCTGGTCAGACACCATTCACAATAGAAGAAAGCTATTCGCGATCTCGTTCGTTCCCTCACTCTGCGTCTCTACCCATCATTCGTGCCACCATTCCCTTACACACTAAAAAGACTAATTTTGTGATCAGAGTCTCGTGCTCTGGCTGTCTGGCACGCTGACTGAACCGACATATGAAACCGATTGGCGGCGCCCTAGTGGTCAACAACATCTGGATGAAACACAAATGTCTAGTTTATAAACATTAGGAGTTACTAAAGAAGTACTTATCACTTCACTTAAGAAACCTTAAGTTAAGTTAACTTAAGTTGCCTTAGCGTTAATGTCGGTGTTAAGGTCACATACATTGAATCCAGAGATGTGAAGGTTGTCGATGGCTGCGTTGATTTGCGAGAGAAGTTCGATCATCTGCCGATGGGCTTCACTGACGACGTCACGGGCCTTAAGCATACGTACTTAGTACTTAATAAGTAATTGCCGCTAAGTCAATAAGAACCACATTCTCAAGAAATAAGCCCCATAAGTTCATTAAAGGCACACTCGAGCTTATTTCGCCTCTGCTCTGGAATGCTGTCTCGCCATCGTTGTAAACGAGAGAGCATTGCCAGAGCGTAGAGTTGCAAATCATGCCTATATTGCCATAAAGATCGAACAATCAATGTCAGGAAGAGACTTTCGTAAGTGAAAAAGCGAAGGTGCACTCACCTCAGGTCTGCAGTGTCGCTCCAATTCCTTCAGTAACAGTTGGTACTTGGTTATCCTCTGCACGGGCTTGAGCAGATAGGCGGACAGCGGAAGCGGATGACCAGCGCGACGTTGGCAATCAGCGAGCAGTGAGGAACTCTCGCTCAACTGCAAAGATCAAAGATCAAATATTAAAGATCGAACATTTAAGATCAAATGTTAAAAATCATCAAACGTCAAAGAGCAAAGATCAAGTACCTGTTTTCGCATCGCTTCGTTGGCCTGTTTGTGCTTGCAGTAGGTGCGGTAGAGATCGAAGAAGCGGTGTCTGTAAAAATATAATGAAATCCTTGTTTTTTTTATTTATTTGTCATTTATTTATCTATTTATTATCATACATAAAAAAGTTTCAACAAGTAAAAATGTGGTGTTCAAAAGGCAAGAAAAGCAGGGTGACGAAAAAAGGGCGAGAGAGTGTGCGGAGAGTTTTCCGGATATTCCTTACTTTTGCACAAAGCATGAAACCCACACTAATTTCACTCTCCGACGTGGGCACACTCTCTCACTTCTGTGGCGTTATATATTTATTCCGCAACATAAATATGGCTTCATGTGAAAATTACGATGAAAATATATCGGCAAGAAGTATTTAACAACATATGTGTATGTTTTTACTATATGTTTCAGCCAATCTTTAAGAGCTAAAATATTGCATTCTTAATGATTATTTCTTGAGAAAGGGAATAATTAATCAATATCGCATATTGCATTACGTACTATCCAACTTATTTATCTAGTTTGTCGAATATTAATACATAAATTAAAAAAATAAATGCCCATGGGATTTTCCGACCTACATATTGCACAAAACATTGATTAGTAGAGCCATCTCATAGCACTTCTGATGACCCACTTCACAGTTTAAAATTTTTAGCGGCACACTCCGAGCTAATTTGAAACTCTCTGGACACACTCTCTCGCTATCTGTGTCCACGAGAGATCGTTGCCAGAGCGGTGAGCAAAATTAGCTCGGGTGCCGCTTTAAAAGGCAAATTATTAGAATAGTACAGTTTCGCCAACAACAAGAGACAGTGCATGTCCCTAATTATCCATACCTATGGGCCAAAATCGCTCGGGATATCATCGCGGGTGAGTTGCCGGCTGCTAGTAGATCAGGAAGAACAAAACGAGAATGAAGCGACACGATGTCCCGAAGATTGCCTGAACATCAATCAATCAATCAATACAATCATGCAAAAAATTCCGTTTTTATCAACGTATTTCCGGGCTAAAACCGCGATTTTCCGCCATTCTTGGAAGATAAAAGTGGAAGAAAATTTAGAAAACTATTAAATATAATAATTAAAATAATGAATAAAATAATATCATAACTGAACACTACTGAAGATAATAGTAAATATAACAAAATAAAATATGCATATAGTGAAAAATAATATAATAAGTGAAAAATAAATAATAATTACTGACCAAATATCAGTTCACTCCGTCCTCTCAAGGTTTGATGCAATTGTGACTGCATATCGGCGCTCTCCATCGGATTTACGTAGTGTTCCATGATCGACTCCAACTCACTCACGTAGGAACGCTCTGTGGTAACCTTAAGAATGTGGACTTAGCTGTGGCCTTAGGAGTTAGCGCGTTAAGTCTAAGTTTAGTTAAGTTTAAGTTAAATTTTGTTCTCCGCATTAGCAATACTCTCTCGCACACAAAGAAAGCGAGAGAGTGTGGCCAGAGCGGTGAGTTTCAAATCAGCTTGTGGTGTGACTTTAATTATCTAGCGGAATACTTAATTATTAAATTACCATAACTTAAAGACCTAGCTGGTTAAGTCTGTACTAAACGCTTAACTCATAAGTCACTGACCAGTTCCTGAATGACGCAGTCCTCCATGGATATGGATGAGGTCGACGTAGAGGGCGAGGATTCCTCCATGATACAACACGACGATGTCCCTTCGTCTGATGTCATGTCAGATTCGCGCTGCAATTAAGTAAGTTAGACTTAAGCCTTAAGTTAAGTCAATGACTTAGGATGAGTCAATGACTAAAACAGTCCCCAAGCTAAGGCTTACTAGTACATTCACATAAGACTTAAGTTTTAATTTAAGTCAATGACTTATCATAAGTCGCTAAGTAAGTCCCCTAAGGTTCAGCTTACTAACACATTCATTTGAGATTTATATATTAAGTTAAGTCCATGACTAAGTCAGTCCCCTTTACTTGTACTTCCATATCCCTGACGGATGATGAAAGATAGATACAGTTACAACCATATACTTTGATGATGGCCATTATTATACCATATTATCTGCCTGGTGGAGCTATTTATGAGGCTATCGTGGGAATCATCGGCGTGTGTTTAAACCAGATGACGAGATTTGGATGGACTTAAGGACTTAAGGGAGCTAGGGTCGAGTAACTTAAGTTACTAAAAGACTTAAGGATACCTAACCGTGCACGAGAGGAGATACTGCCATAATTGGAGCAGGAGCGAGAAGAGAATATGAGCTAATGAGAACATGATGGGAAATGGGGAATGGACTATCGAGGGGGAACATGAAACCTAAAGGGTACTAGAGGGAGAGGGAGAGGGAGTTGGAGAGGGAGAGGGAGAGGGAGAGGGAGGCAAAAGGGAGAGGTACAAGAGGGACAAGCTCATCTAATTTAATGGTAATCAACCCGCGATTAAGACATTTAGATTAGAAAAGAAGAATGAGATTAGATATGGAGACAGTGATATGATATGAAGCCTAACTACCACAATGACCTTAGGATTACGGTAAGGATACGCCTATTGCACCTAAAGTGCCGTTTGAAAGTCACGAAAAAATCAGAAAAATAAGTGAAAAGAGAAGAGTTTTCCCTGATTTTCATTTCATTTCGTGACTTTTGAACAGAACTTAAGGCGTACCTAACTTAATACGATAAAGATCAAAGATCAAAGTTGAATCCTCCCAGAGCCTCAGCGATTTTGGTCGTATCCTTTCATGATTTGTATTGGTATGTATGATAGAACAGAAAGTGCATTTCCATTTCATTTCAAATTAGTCACTGTTCTTTCTTTCCATCACAAGAGAACAATTGAAAGGGTAACATTACCAAATCGGGAGAAGAAGAGATTACAGTTATTGATTGATTAATCGATAATTCATCATAGTCCGGTATTTTTACATGCGGGGCGCACCGTCTCAATCCCATGGTGTACGCCGCGGGGTAAAACCTTTAGAGATGGGGAACCCTGCAAGAACCACCGGAGTAGCCTCTTTTGCAATGGTCATAATAACCATATTCAAGCCAAGAATGTACAAAATCCATTCCCTTCTCCCGTACAATGACTAGGCAATATTTCAATGTTCCCTGCGACGGCATAAGGTAGGTATTACATAGAGGAGGCACCGAGGATTATCTCATCTACAAGATAGGATGGAAAAATAAGAGCAGTAAGCCTAGCCTAAGCCGCCCTGACATTTGATGCAAAGACAACAAAAATTAATGGATTTCGAGAAAAATTAGGAAAATAAGTGATAATCCGAGCAAAATTCAAGAGAATAAGTGAAGTGACTCCGCTCATTGTGGTTGCTTCCCCAACTTTTTCTATTGTCGAACATTACATGCGAGATTTATAGACGATCATAAGTTCCCTCTTCATCCTCATCATATTCCCCTCTTCTTTTAACTTCTCTCGACTTGAGAGAATAGGATATAAACGGGTGATATGAGAGGAGTAAAGAAAGAGGGAGAGGGAGATGGATAGAAAGAGGGAGAAAGAGAGGAATAAGGAGAGGGAGTGAGAGAGGAAGAGGGAGAGGGAGAGTTAGAGGTTCCTTATTGTTCTCAAACAAGTTTCAACTCTATAAAACTAAAGAGTTCACTAACTAAACAGTTCATAGTGAACCATAAACAAAGCTGATTTTATCTAACTTCGCTCAAGTTATGGGAAAGATCGGCACTAGGTTGAATGAGAACCTATGAATATTAACTGACTGGATGATAACCATTTATAAGGAAAGAGACAAACAGAACGACAAAAAATGGGCTGTGTTGCAAATTTAAAATTTTTTGTGTATACTTTGTCGATTCATTAGCGCTTGTCTCTCATATGCAAATAGTTATCATCCAGTCGGGTCTTATTCATCGATTCTCATTCGACCTAGTGCCGAAAGATCAAATTACGTGGAAAACCCCTATTTCATATATCTGAATCTCTGCTCTTGTGAAAAAATCGGTTGTCCTGTTATGTTCTTGCGCATGGAACATTATGGATAAAGGGGGGCAACACTTGGAGTGGGTGCATTGCGCCGAATTTGGAGCTCTCGATATCCCTCTCCCTCTCTCTCATCTCTCATCTCCCTCTCCCTCTCTCTCATCTCCCTCTCCCTCTCTCTCTACCTATCTATCTCTCTCACTCTCCCTCTTCCTCTCTGTCTCTTTCCTGTCCCTCTCTCTCTCCCTCTGTCACTCCTCCCCTCCTTCCTAGCTCTCCTCACCCCCGTCTATCAATCTCCCAATTCTTTCATCTGCACCTCTCGACTGTGAGAAATATTGCGGATCACTGAGCTTCGGGGCTATCCCCTTTCGCATCCATCCCTCTCTCTCCTCCCTCTTCCTATCATCTCCCTCCCCCTCTCTCTTCCTCCATCCTCCTTCTCCTCCTCCCCTCTCTCTTCTCCACCTCCTCCCTCCTCCTCCTCTCTCTCTCTCTCTCTCCCTCTCCCTCTCTCTCTCTCTCTCTCTCTCTCTCTCTCTCTCTCTCTCTCTCTCTCTTCCTCTCCACTCCACCTCGTCCCTCCTCCCCTCTCTCCTCTCCCTCTCTCTCCCCCTCCTCCTCCCTCCCTCCTCTCTCTCCCCTCTGATAACCCTCTCCAAACAGATCCCCCTACTCCACACGCACAATCCGCACACATCCCGACACTCGGAAGAAACTTGGGTTGGGCTAGGAAGGGATATCATCAATCTCTAGAGACTATCACTGACTATGATGCATCGATCCTCAAACATATTTTCTTACATTTCTAATCGCATCTGCATGCCACCCATTGCTTCTCACCCCTCAAACAATATACCCAAAATAACACTCAAAGTGATTGAATTGACTCTTTAATTTCCTTCTATACAATCCCCTTACAATGTTACAAGAGGATTGAACAGAATTGAGGATAGTCTCTCCCTCTCCCTCTCCTCCTCCCTCTTCAACTGGATTACACGCCCCCTATTCATTCACTACAGCAGCCACACCTAAGGAGGAGAGATTGATAGATCAGACAGATTCTACCGAAAGTTACGAAAAGAAAAGCAAAAGAGGCGAGAGAGTGAGTAAAACGAGGTGAGTTTTCTTCGCTGCGGTTTTCTTTTCGCAACTTTTTAACAGAGCATTGGAAGACAAGGATCAGTGGAACCATAGTGCTTAATTTTTTGTTTAATGTAAAAAAATAATACGATGCTCTCATATTTTAACATACTCTCTCGTCCAGTTTCCTCTCTCTCTCATCATTTCGTCACTTCTGCTCTTTACAATATACAGGGAGCACGATTGATAGACTTTTGAATAGATTAGATAGAGCAGAAAGCTTGATAAGATGAGCCTATCAATGGGAATCAGAGGGGTCAAAGCAAGGAAGGACCAGAATCTATGCTCAATATTTATTCTCTCTCTCTCTCATTTGTTGTGATGGATATAAGGAATAAGGATAAGAAAAAATCCAGAGTTGATAACAATGAAAACTAGTCATAAACAATAGGAAGGCTCCAAAAGGAAGAATAGGAAGGTTCTCAAAGATATGAGAGACCTAGACCTCCTATTCCATATCTAGTATATCTATATTCATGCATTCATAGGGAAGGGACGAAGAACGGGGAGACAGGGGGAAGGACCCGTTCATCGATATTGGTCTTATAAATAGATCTTTGACGGTTTAGAGTATCTCACCCTCTCTATCTCTCCCTCTCTATCTCTCACCCTCACTCTCCCTCTCCCTCTCTATCTCTCACCCTCACTCTCCCTCTCTCTCCCTCTCTATCTCTCACTCTCCCTCTTTCTCTCTCTCTCTCTCCTCTCCTTATCTCTCTCCCTCTCCCTCTCTCTCTCTCCTTCCTCCCTCTCCTCGACACGTCCACATGTGCTACAGTGATGGATGGTCCTTAGAGAGCCTAGATGAGAAGACGAAGAAGAAAGAAACAGTTCATCCCTATATCCCTTACATTCCAAACATACCCACAGGTTCTACTAGAGTTTTTCGTTTGTTCTGGTTTTGTAGCAAACACTGGCCCCTAAAGAGGGGGACAGCCTCGCAAAAACGATGCAATAGGCGCCGGAGAAGGGTTCAGTCGGCTGGAAAATCTCTACCTCTCCCTCTACCTCTGTCCCTCTCCCTCTACCTCTGTCCCTCTCCCTCTCCCTCTCCCTATTCCTCAGCCCCTTACACACTCCTCTTTTCATACCAGGTCACAAGGCAGATGATGCAAAAGGAGAGAAAAAGAGGAGGAGAAACAGATTTAAAAGGAGAAAGAGGCGACACTGACACTCTCATGTACAGATTTTAGTGGAAAAGAGGAGGAATGGGGCTATCCATGCTGTATCACGAGGACCCGATGAGATGGAGGGAGCTCTTTCAGAAGACAGAGCTTCCTAATCGGACCAAAGAGTGAGAATTGGAATATGCAACATGTCAGAGCCCTTGACCTAACGAACTCTTGATAAATGAGCCATAAATTACAAAAATAATGGCAAAAATCATGGAAAGGTATGATTTTGCTGAAATTAGTGTTTTCCCGCTATTTTGGTAACCCCGTGAATGTTACCTATGGCAAATTCCTGGGTTACCCATGGTTAATCTTTAACCTATCACATGGGTAAGAGTTAATGAGTGAATCAGAGAAACTAGACAATGCTGGGATTTGAGCGCAAACATTGGCTAGAGTTCAAGTGTAGAGGGAAACTGGAAGCCAATTAGCAATTTGATCGGTTACCCATGGGTAACTCTGCGAATAACCAATGGTTAACCATAGGGCAATCGAAAGGTTAACCAACGGTTAACCGGTGATTAACCAAAGGGTAGCCATTAACAAAATGGCGAGGATTGGCATTTGAAGAAAGGATGGGAACATGTAAGAAAATGTGTGAAAGGTGCCGATTAGGATAGAGGGATGGGGTGAGATATCGAGAGAGGGAGAGGGAGAGGGAGAGGGGGAGAGGTAGAGGGAGAGGGAGAGAGGTAGAGGGAGATGGAGAGGGGGGAGAGGGAGGGAAAAGAAGAGGGAGAGAAAAGGATAGGAGAGGGAGAGAAAAGGAGAGGGAGAAGGCTGGAAGAAGGATGAGCAAAATGCGCGATCGTAGATATAGATAGACTAGGGTTTGGATGAAAAAAAGCAAAGAGAGGCAGAGATTGGAAGAAACACAAAAAGTGGCTATAGCCAGATATATCGATGGACAATCTAACAGTAGGCGAATACGAGTTACAATCTCTCCCTCTCCTTTTCTCTCTCCCTGTCCTTCTCCTTCTCTCTCTCCCCTAACTCTTAGAGTAAAGGATTGCAAGGATAAATGTACAGTTTAGTTGAGATCAAATCTAAAGATAAGCAGGGATATCAGAGTACTTTAAAAAAAGAGAAAGATTGAGAGATCAACTATGATTCTATTGATACTACGTGCAAAAGTCACGAAAAGAAAAGAAATGAAATGGAGAAGAGACGAGGGAGTGTGCAAAACGAGGAGAGTATTCTCAGTTTCTCAGTTTTCCTTGGATTTTCTCAACTTTAGAATATGACATGAGAGATCGTATTTACCAAAGGTTGTCAAAAGTTTTCAGGCATTGCAAGAACCAAGGATCAGCGGAACAATCTCATATCGTTACAGATCCAATACCCATCACATAGTTGGTGAAGAAAAAAATAGAAAACTAGAGATCAAACGATATAAGATGTGAAGATGAAGAAATGAATCAATACATGGACATCTCAATAAAGGAAATCGTTCGCACGCTCATCACCCAGGGAAGATATAGAGAGATAATAGGATCAAGAGAGATTGAAGAGAAATAAAGATCAAGTGAGATAGTACATGAAATGAAGAGGGCACAGGCAAGGAATAAGGATAGAGTATAGGAAACGAGGTACAGATATGGATAAGGCGAGAGAGTACGCAAAAATGAGAGGGTCAAGAGACAAAAGACAAAAAAAAGACAAAAAAAGACTAACCGAATCATTATTGATCTCTTCTTCGATGGAATCCGTATCGTTCAGATCGATATCGTTTAGGTTGGGCTCTATCAGTGGGGTACTCATAGTCTTGATTAATCTCCTCTTAGGAAGACGAAATGATAAAAACCGAGGAATACTCCGCTTTAGCGTGGACGCCATAACACAGAGAGAGAGAGGGGGGAATGGGACAGGGAGACAGGGATGAGGGCGGGGACTAGCGTGGGGTGAGAGAGTAGAGGAGATGGAGAGGGTGCAGTCGAGGTGGGGAGAGGGAGAGTGTAGGGGTGAGGGAGGAGAGATTGGAGAGAGAGAGAGAGAGAGAGAGAGAGAGAGAGAGAGAGAGAGAGAGAGAGAGAGAGTGAGAGAGAGAGAGAGAGAGAGAGAGAGAGAGAGAGAGAGAGAGAGAGAGGTGAGAGAGGTTAGAGAGTCAGAGAGGGTTCTGTCGTTATCATAACTATGGTACATTGACCTCGATCAAACGGTCAGTATAATCTAATAATATAGATAATAGCATAGAGGGGGGTTAACCATGGCTGCCCAGACCGCTGCCTTTTTCTTATCAGTCCATGTGGTATGTCATAAAAGCCATTAAGGACGAGGTTTGCACGAGATCTTCGTGGGTTCCTTATAGTTAGCTTCAGTGTTAATTCTGGCGAAAGAGAAGAATATCATCGAGTGCTGCTCATGAAGAAATAACAGAAGCATTGCTTCAGATAGAAGATCCCCTTTTATCACACTCTAGATCCAGTGATTTCAGATGATCTTGATAAAGATTGCAAAACTGTAAACTACAAAACTATGTAGTGTTCAAAAGGTGCGATATAGTGTGCAAACGAGGAGAGTATGATCTTCTTTTCTTGTCTTTCGTAGCTTATGACCAGAGCATTAGAGATGGGGCTTTGTCATAGGTTGTGAGGTTCGCTCCCTCCGGCAGCGATATGACACTATATTTCGATTGTTCGAGCACCGACATAATGTCCAATTAACCATTAATTGGTTGTCAGTGATGACAAAAACTACGGTAATCATTCCCTTATAGTAACAACCCCTCCTACTGTACCCTCCTTACAGTAACCCCTCCATACAGTAACCCTCCTACAGTAACGCTCCCTACAGTAACCCCTCTCTACAGTAACCCCTCCCTCACAGTGTACCTTTTCAGACGTGGTCGACGATCTCTTCTTGATCTTTTCGGGAGAGACTACCTGCAAGGGAGATTATGGTAATTGGTTATCACCAACTGAAAGGATTTTGGCCCATGGAAAAAACATTTATTTATCATACATCACAAAAATATTTCAACAATTTAAAAACCCGTTTAAAGGCACATCTCAAGCTAGTCTTTTTTTTGAGTTTCGAAGTCTCCTCTCTCGCCACACTCTCTCGTGTTCGATGTCAACGAGAGAGCAGTGACAGAGAGGAGAGTAAAATTTGCTCGGGGTGTTAAAGGGAGCGTAACCTCACTCAATGGTCTCTTCATTGCGCACACTATTTCTCTGTTCTCTAACTACAAGAGAGCATTGCGCGTCGAAGAAACCATTGAGAGAGGTTACGCTCCCTTTAACTAAATATTTTCTCATAGTATAAGAGTGTTTTTCAGTGATCGGTTCGAAAGATTACATTGGTCTTATAATTCACATCTTACAATTTCAAATCTAATGATGCAAACCTATATCTATGTATATTATAACGTATTCACTTATTGGGCCTATCCATAGTATGGTCTACACCTGTTTGAATGCAATGGTAATGGTTCAATTCCCCCCAACGCATTCTCTATTCTACTATTTGGTTGTATATGCAAATGAGGAACCACAATACGGAGATATGAGCCATGCAGGGTATACAGCGGGGACGAAGAGTTGCCGATCTCTACCTCTCCTTATTTCTCTCCCTCTCCTTATTTCTCTCCCTCTCCCTCTCCCTCTCCCTCTCCTTCTTGTTCATCAGGGTCATCACTGTTAATTCTCTTCCTACCGTACTATTTACTGATCTGATTAGTACGCGACAACGAACGGAAGTTTCGTACACACAAATTAGTGAGAAAACTCTGAAGAATTCGTGTACAGAAATAAGCTAAGCCACGCCCACTTTTTTGACTACAGTACCCCTGCTTCTACCGTATACCTACAGTACTGATGATTTTTTCAATCAATCAATATCGTATATCTACAGTATACCTGAACGGGCTTGTTCGCATCGGCCATCTTCATCAGACCATCCCGCCTCGCTACACTAAGTCTACGTATGTCGTCGATTCGTTCGGCAACCTACAAGGGATACTGTATGATGGGTATACGGTAGCACGACAAAGGATGATCGAGAAATGATTATTCAAAATATAGCTTACATCATTAAATACAGTGAAAAATTTCAAAATTTCATTCTCTCACGATTCATGGCTGATAAGAAGAGCATGAACAATCACTATAGTTTATTAAATATTTCAAAAATACTCTTAATATTATGAAAATATTTCGAAATTCGAAAATAACAAGATGGATCTCTCACGTTTCAGTGTTTACTCATTTTTAGTCTACCCTTTGAAACGAATATTCCTCTACGTATTTAATATCCTTTATGACGAATTCTAAGCCCTAGATGAAACATTATTGATTTGTAAAATTATACAGCACAATTATAATGTTATATTCCTAATTATTATAATATAATAATAATAATTATTATATTCCTTCACTATTGTTTTTGTAACTGATTCATAAACAAATAAGAGTAAGCATATCTATGCGATGGAAACCCATCTTGCCTTTGCCCGCAATATGTTTATGAATATAAATTTGATGGAATAGCTAAACAAACAAATATGATTTGTGAATTTCATATTTGGGAAAGCTTCTTTCTGACAACGAGAACCACCGATTTTGAACAACTTCTCCACAAATTCAAATAAATTGTGAAACTTATGTGAGTTTAATGAATGAAGGCAAAAACATATCGCCTTATGCAAAAGTTAAAGGAAAATAAGGAAAACGAAAAAGAGGGTATGCATGAAACTTCAAGAATTTTCCTATATTTTCATTTCGTTTTGCGACTTTGCAAGACAAAATTAACGAGGCTGTAATGTAATCTTGATCAAGAAAATGAAGAGAAAGAGGAGAATGAGGAATTGGGTTAATCGATATCGTATGATGGAGAAACTGTATTGTGGAATGCATAAGGAAGAAGCCATATGGGGAGAGGGAGAGGGAGAGGGAGAGGGAGAGGGAGAGGGAGAGGAAGAGGGAGAGGGAGAGGGAGAGGGAGAGGGAGAGGAAGAGGGAGAGGGAGAGGGAGAGGGAGAGGGAGAGGGAGAGGGAGAGGGAGAGGGAGAGGGAGAGGGAGAGGGAGAGGGAGAGGGAGAGGGAGAGGGAGAGGGAGAGGGAGAGGGAGAGGGAGAGGGAGAGGGAGAGGGAGAGGGAGAGGGAGAGGGAGAGGGAGAGGGAGAGGGAGAGGGAGAGGGAGAGGGAGAGGGAGAGGGAGAGGGAGAGGGAGAGAAGCGAACCCACAATTCAACCCCACTGTCAGATCTCATAATCGTCAATGATCTATTCGAAAGAAGAAGAAGAGATAGCGTTCGAAAGACTATCTATATGTGTATCTCTCCCTCTCCATTTCTCTCTCTCCCTCTCCCTCTCCCTCTCCCTCCCCCTCTCTCTCTTTCTCAAGATCCGATATCTTTTAATCACTAATCACTAACATAATCTCAAGTATCTCCTCATTTGGTCTGGAATTGAACAATGTGATAATTAGCTCACTTATGAAGTATTTACAGAAAAAGGGAAGCTACTGAGTACTCGAGTTGGATGAGATGTAGAAAGGGAGAGGGAGAGAATAAGGAGAGGGAGAGAATAGGAAGAGGGAGAGAAAAGGGAGTGGGAGAGAAATGGGAGAGGGAGAGAATAAGGAGAGGGAGAGAAAAGGGAGAGGGAGAGAGAATAAAGAGAGGGAGAGAGAAAGGGGAGAGGTAGAGCATAAGCGCGTAAGCATGGTGTTTGAGTAGTTTGTTCACACTCTTATCCACTATGTATATATGCCAAATACCTTTTTACGCGAGTAAGCAGCACAAATGAGAGAACGTCATCACTCGAAATAACCAACCGCTCTGGCAACACTCTCTTGTAGGCAAAGAAACCGTTGCCAAACATAATAAATTGTTGTCAAAACTGAATCGAAGAACATATATGTAGAAATTTTCTAATTAATTTTTAGATATGCGCTCTAATATATTGCAATTTGACAGATTTTCAGTAAATTAAAAAAATATTTTAAATAATTATACCAACCTGAGCAAGCAGTGTGGTAGTTTCCGTGGTGGTCAGTAGGATGAGGTTGTTCACTGTCGGTGACGTGCTTAGAGTGTCCAACTGAATAAGGTCATGTACATACTTAGATGGACTTAGGTTAAGTACTAAGTAAGGCTTGAGTAAGTACTTAGTCTTCTAACGATAAGGTATCAATAATACGTATCGAACAACCGAAAATAGCAGGATCATACCAGCAACAACGACTAACTAGGGAATGGTTTCTTTGATGGTTGAAATTACGGTTAGTGACCTACATAGCGATATTCAGCATGGTCGACTTAGTAATAATCAACTTTCAAAAGCTGCAGTTGATCGATTTTTTGAACGAAACCCGTCGCATATCCGCCGCACGAAAGGTCGACCATGCTGATTATCGCTATGTAGGTCACTAACCGTAATTTCAACCATCACAGAAACCATTCCCTAGTAAGTAATAGACACTGACTGCAAACAATAAGTCCTAAGTCCTAAGCACTAAGTATGTCCTTAGTCCTAAGTAAGTCTAAGTACCCCAAAGTACCTCCAAGTTCTGTCCATCCTCCAGGAAGGCGTCCATCTTCTGCACGAGAGTGCTCGCAGTCACGGTAGAATTATCGATTGGAAGAGCAGAGAGGAGATCTACGCCGCGACGACACCACGAATTGGCCTTAATGGACTTAGTGATAAGTAATGACCTTAGCCTTACTTAGTGATAAGTAACCACCTTAACCTTACTTAGTGATAAGTCATGACTTAAGACTAAGACTTATGCTGTGTTCAGAACTTGGAAAATGCAAGAAAATGCGGAAAATGCTGTTCAAAAGTTCAGGTGGAAAATGCTCGAAAATGCTCGATTTTGGATCGAAAAAGATGGTTTTATACACTTTAAAAGCGTTGAACCTCGTAGTTTCATGGAAAACAGCTTACTTTGGTCATTTATAAAGTATGCTGCTGAAATAAATATCGTATGATCCTTTTTTGAGCACTTTAAGCCGAAAATCAACGAAAATGCTGCGAAAAATCAACCTAGCGAGTCCATATTTAAAAATATCACTTATCATCAATATAATGCGTCCATAACACTGTTTGCGACCAATAAACGTTGATATTAAACAAAAAAAACATTATAATTTGCTTAAAATCCTCGAAAATGAGCATTTTCAGAGCATTTTCCGGCTGAACTTCTGAACAGCATTTTCCGCATTTTCGTGCATTTTCCAAGTTCTGAACACTGCATTAGTGATAAGTAATGACCTTAACCTTAAGACTTAGTGGTAAGTTCACAAACCACCTTAAAGTCATAGTTATATAATTTAACTGCCATTTTCCAATCTAATTTTTTCGTCGCTCTTTGTTTATATTATTTTCCTCAATTTATAAGAAGCGATAAATATATTGTTGCAAAGTTAACGCCATAGTTTCATGGGTAAGTAACAACCTAACTATCATGACTTATGACCTAACGTCGTTAACTAATTCATTTAGGCATTCTGAATTCGTGACAGTCAATCGTTCACGTGACCGGCGGTATCGAGACAAAGAAGCGGTCTCTAGGATGGTGGGAGAGAGAGGGAGAGTGGGAGAGGGAGAGAGAGAGTAGGAGAGAGAGAGAGAGGGAGAGAGGGGGAGAGGAAGAGGGAGAGAGAGAGGGAGAGAGAGGGAGAGGGAGAGGGAGAGAGAATTTACAGGAGTCAAGAGGGAGACAGGGACAAAGGGGGGCTAGTGCGGGAGTCATAAAGCAGTGACAGTCATAGCGTGATAGGTCACTTTAGGAGGACTCAAAGGAAAGAGACAGAGGGACAGAATGAATTAGGGAATGAATGATATGGGGTAGAGGGAGAGAGAGAGATAGAGGGAGAGAGAGAGGAGGAGAGGGAGAGAAGGAGGAGAGAGAGAGGGAGGGCAGAGAGGAGGAGAGAGAAGAGAGAAGGGGAGGGAGGAGAGGGAGGGAGGGGGAGAGAGAAGGAGAAGAGAGAGAGAAGGAGGGGAGAGAGAAGAGAGAGAGAGAGAGAGAAGGAGGGAGAGAGGAGAGAGTGATAGAGAGGGAGAGGGAGGCGGACTGACATCGGATACATCATGATGCCGACTGCATAATTCATGGAACTGTTGCATTGATGTCTGTCCATAACGAGCAGAATTGCGAACACTGTTAGAAAATTAAACAAGGGACAGAGAGGGACAGAGGTAGAGGGAGAGGGAGAGGGAGAGGGAGAGGGAGAGGGAGAGGGAGAGGGAGAGGGAGAGGGAGAGGGAGAGGTAGAGGGAGAGGGAGAGACATAGATTGAAGGAACGTTCGTCAGAATATACCATCAGTTCTACATATAAATGAATATCTTATAAAGCATGCGTATAAGTTTGCATGTACAAAGTGCGAAATAATTTTTAAAAAAGCGACACCTTAAGCAAATTTTACTCTCCGAAATGGCAATACTCTCTTATGGACAAAGAAAGCGAGAGAGCGTTGCCAGAGCGGAGAGTTTCAAATTAGCCTGTGGTATGGCTTTAGCACATTTTACCAAATCTGAATCTAATTTTATGATGAAGAGGTATTAATTTCAATATTTCTGACAATGAGTTACTCGACTACATCAAGTCAAAATCGGCTGATTGATACTGGAGTGAGTAGCCACCATGCGAAATATGATATGGAGAGGGAGAGGGAGAGGGAGAGGGAGAGGGAGAGGGAGAGGGAGAGGGAGAGGAGAGTGAGAGGGAGAGGGAGAGGGAGAGTGAGAGGGAGAGGGAGAGGGAGAGGGAGAGGGAGAGGGAGAGGGAGAGGGAGAGGGAGAGGGAGAGGGAGAGGGAGAGGGAGAGGGAGAGGGAGAGGGAGAGGGAGAGGCGAGTAAAGCGATCTAGAGGGAGGGGTTGAGTAAGTTAATCTTGTTGCCTTCTTATTATCTCAACAACTTCATGAGGGAGGAGGTATTAAATAGCCGGGGCATAATTATTGACTATTGGTTAAACTAAAAATATTGACTAAATGCAAAAGATAATGATAATTCCAATGTTAGAAAATATGATCGATTCCGAAATAAGATTATTTAAATGATGCATTGATATGAAAGTAGCGACTTTACGCGCCCCCGAGCTAATACTACTCTCCGCTCTGGCCACACTCTCTCACAAATAAAACGAGAGAACATTGCCTCTCGTTATCCTTGTGAGAGAGTGTGGACAGAGCGGAGAGTAGTATTAAAAAAGCGCATAGTTTCAAAGTCGATTGAGTTGGGTCTTTAACAACTTAAAAGTTTACAAAATATTGATTAATATCACCGTACCTGACTAATTTGCATGTGCATTTGCACGCACAATTTGAGCACGTCTCTTCTCCTCTTCAGTGCTCCACTCAGCGCATCGGCCATTCGTCCTAACTCGTCACATTTAGGAACGATGGACGCTGCGGCATCGGCGCCTAAATTATTTACAATACAATACAATACAATGAACTATTGTCACATCAATCTCTCCTCAAGTGTTTAGTAATTCTATAAAGGTTGCAATCCAGTAATTGCACCTATATCGTCGCTACTTCTTGTTTTAATATGTATTTTAATTGTTTATGAAAAAAAATCTCTCTTGTCTCTTTTCTCCAAGATTCGATAAATATATTATTATTATACAATACAATACAATACAATACATTTATCTTATTAGCTCTAAGTGCAGAAGAGTAAGTCAGGGACACGAGGAATTTGCTTGCAAGTTCTTATTCTTCCGTCTCTGAGAGTTGTTGTTTATTTTTTTTTTGCCTAAATTGTTTATCGATAAGAAAAATGTGGACTAAGGATAAGTACAGGGGTTTTAAGGTTACTTAAGATGACTTAACTAGGAATAAGTTAAGAGCTATATATGCACAAAGAACAGGGTCATTTCGTTGGATGCGAGAGTAAACTAATTGTGAAATTGTTTAGATTAAGGAAGGCATTTCATCGTTTTCTTCCAGGATATAAATGTAGGGGAGGATTTTTTTCTTAAAGGCATACCCGAGCTGAGTTGAAACTCTCCGCTCTGGCTACTCTCTCGCAGATAAAGAAAACGAGAGAGAGCATTGCCGGGATGGCGAGGTTGAAATTAGCTCGGGTTGTGCCTTTAAATGAACGCGCTCAGTCAAACTTGAAACTCCAAAATTTCAAAATGCAAATTTAGAGTTTCAAAATATATTAGAAATTGAAACAGTTATATTGAGATATCATTTACGTGCGATAAGATCTATAGTGAAGTTCGTCGGAATGGAAATTGAATAGTGAATTGATGAAATCAAACAAGGCGAAAGGAAATGAAAGAGTGAACATAAGTAATGAAGATTTCGATTAAACTATTCCATCACATAACGGAAGAAGTCGAACTTTTGATGGTGCAGAAAAATTGCGGTAAATTTTAAAGTCCGATAAATATTCAACATAATTTATTGTTAGTATAAAGGTACGCCACCAGGGCAATATATTTCTCAAAATGGCTTTTATTTTCAAAGTAGTGAACGCTAATAAATTAACATTAAGAACTCAATATGGCTCTTAAAAATTATGTGAAACATATGATTTCACTGATATGTTTTCACTTGCGAACAGAATATCCTAAGAAAATTTGAAACAACGAAACATATAGGGGGGAGGGGGGGTCAAATTTTTGATTTATTAAAATATTAATCAATTTTTTATACTTTTAATTGTTTAGTTTAGAGATATTCATAAAATAAAAATGTTTGAAAAATGCTGAAGCCTTCACTTTCCTCTTTTATCAACCCAAGTTTCATTACATATTCATGAATACGTATAAATCTAGCGTAGGTAAATTATTATTAATATTATTATTATTATTATTATTATTATTATTATTATTATTATTATTATTATTATTATTATTAAATATTATTATTATTATTAAATATTAATATTATTATTATTATTATGTAAATATTATTATTATTATTATTATTATTAAATATTATAGTTGTACCTTCTCCTCCCATAAGTGAGAGTGAACTGGCCTGGCCCGATAACTCGCGAGCCTCGATAACATCGATCTGAATATAAATATATTTGTAAAAATTTTCTTTTATTAATTTTAAGAAATATAACTTTATTATGTTGTAACCAAATCAGCACACTGACCGATGAGATATTGAATGTTCAAGTAAAAGTATCTAATATATGCATATGCATATATGCAATATGCATGAACAGACAACACACGGTCTATACACACAGAGAAAAGTGTAAAATGGTTCTGCTGAAAACATACACTTTAGTACACTCAAATAAATATTCAACAACTGACGAGTAGGAGCATCAAAAATCAATCTTCGAACTCTTTTAGTTATAATTAAAAATTAGTTTGGCTACGGATCTCAGACGTAGTTGTACATTAGAGGACAATGGGCAAAGTTTGGAAAATGATATTCATGGGAACTTCTCTTTTGTTTACTTGTAAAGGCGCATTCGAGCAAATTTTTGTTTGACTATCCGCTCTCTCGCAGACAAAGAAAGTGAGAGAGATTAGCCGGAGCGGAGAGTTTCAAATTAGCTCGGGTTGTGCTTTTAACAAAGAACATATGGATTACCATGTACTCATAGGCAGGTATATTTAATATTATAAAGAAAAAAAATATTTAAAAAAATTCTAACCTCAACCTCCCTCGCATATTCTTCGTGCGCCGCGGCCAGCGCAGTTGCCTTGTCCACACCATCGCCGACCTAATTTAAAATATTCATTTATTTTATTTTTATTTTTTTAAATATTAAATATTCATTTATTTTATTTTTATTTTTTTAAATATTAAATATTCATTATTTTTATTATTTTTAAATTGTGTACGATTCATGTGTACCTCTCGATGTTCCTCGAGATATAGCATGTGGCGGGCGAAGGTCGCTTGCAACTGAAAATTAATTGTTTTTTTTCCAGAAATTTTCAAAAATAAGAGAAAAATATTTTTCTTACTTTTCGGAACGAATCCTCGAATTGCCGTAGCTGTAGGCAATTCATGAGGCGTCGCTCGTGTTTGTTCCAGAACGAATCAAACGAACTGAGTGAAAGATCAAAGATCAAAGATTAAAGATCAACGATCAAAAGATCAAAAGACGAAAGATACCGTTCAGTGTCCTCTAATTGCACAAGCATACACTCGATCGCGGTGACGTTGTGGAGACGCGTCGGGGACAACTGAAGATGAGAGGAGGGATAGAGATTAGAGATCAAAGATCAGAAAGATCAAAGATCAAATAGGAAACATGGTAGATCAAAGATCAAGGATCAGACATCCATGATCAAAGATCAAAGATGAAAATTAGAAACGATATCTCAGAGATCAATGAAAAATTATTAAAGATATAAGGTCAGAGATCAAAGATCAAAGATCAACAATGCCAACCTGACTAGCGTCCGGTTTTTCCTCCAACTGCCGAACGGACTTCAGCAGGGACAGTCCCTTTCGGACGGCGATCCGAAAATCCTCCTGAAATTAATTCAAATTTTAAAATATTCAAATACTATTTAATATTCACAAATTTTTAAATGAACCTATAAATTTTAATCAACAATAGGAAGAGCAATCGATAGATTGACAAGACAGATAGGGTGAGGGATTGTAATAACGAAGCGAATAGGACAATAAAATGAGAGAGAACGGAGAATTGTGAAGAATATTGTGAAACTTTCAATAGAATTCTATTTTTCTATCATTTCTCGGCCCTAGGCTTTGTCATGTTAGATGAATATATTGAACATCAGAGGAATAGAACAGACGAGACGCACCAATGCCCCCATGCACTATGGCCTATTTTGGACTTATCGGGGGATTACATTGCCGAGAACTGAAGAGGTGAACTAGTTGTTGGGGTGACTACGTGTCGTACTAAAATAGGAAATTTGCAAAAGGGAATGGAACACGAGTGGGTGAGGGCGAGAAGGATGAGTAGGAGACATGATTGAATCTATTACGTAATAGTATAATTCATATCGAATTAAAGTCATGGTCCGGGCTAATTTGGAATTTTCCGTTCATGCTTTCTTTATCTACTAGAGGGATATTGTGGAGAGTTCCAGATTAGAAAAAGTAAACATAAAAGTAAACAAGCGCTGGCTACTACTATCAATGAACTACACTGATTTAGCCGTTCAAGGCTCACCCCGAGCTAATTTTACTCTCTGCTCTGGGAATGCTCTCTCGTAGACAACGAAAGTGAGAGAGCGCTGCCAGAGCGGAGAGAAAAATTGGCTTTGGGTGTGTCTTTAGGTTCCATGGATAGCGAAGTTAAGTTGGACTTATCGTGACTTCTGACTAAGTCTCGACTTCGTATTGAAATGGATACTATGGACAGGTGTGTCCATTGGAAATAAGAGAAGCAACGAGAAAAATGAGGGCGAAAAGGATGAGTAGGAGACATGATTGAGTCTATTACGTAATAATATAATTCATATCGAATTAAAGTCATTGTCCGGGCTAATTTGGAATGTTCCGTTTATGCTTTCTTTATCCGCTAGAGGGATATTGTGGAGAGTTCCAGATTAGAAAAAGTAAACATAATTCCATAGAAAGTAAGCATACTAAACATAATAATAGTAAACACAGTAAACACAGTAACATAGTAAACAAAGTAAACATAATTCCATAGGATCACACCAAGTCGCCAAATAGAGCTTAAGGTGGACTTAAATTTAAGCAACGTCCTTAAGACGATTAGTAATGCGCCTTAATAATTTAAGTTCATAAGTCCACATGCGTGTCTACAAGGAAGGAAACGATACGTGCAGGGTACAGACAAGAAAGACATGAAAAGAGAGAGCAAGAGTCTGGTGTCAATCATGATTCTAGTTAGGGAACACACGATCAAAACTGAATGAGGCCGAAATATTTGGAGGGGAGAGAGAGAGGGAGAGTGGTAGAGAGAGAGAGAGGGAGAGAGAGAGAGGGAGAGAGAGAGAGGGAGAGAGAGAGGGAGAGAGTTAGAGAGAGGGAGAGAGTTAGAGAGAGGGAGAGGTAGAGGGGAGAGAGAGGGAGAGAGAGAGGAGGAGACCGGATGAAAAAGTGTGCGCGCGGGCGATTTGAAGGTGGGAGAGTTGAGAGAGGTAGACGTTCTTCAGAAAGTGGCAATGATAGAGGGTATCCCCTATCTCTCACTCTCTCTCTCTCCTCTCATTTTCTCCCTCTCACTCTCCCCCTCTCTCTCCCCTCCATCGCTCCCCTCTCTTTCCCATCTCTCTCTCTCTCTCTCTCCTCCTCTCTCTCTCCTCAAGTCTCTCAATTGTCCGTTTATCGGTTTGCAGACAAATACTCTGAACGGTAGTGCATCCAAAAGAGACGAGGGATCAATTTCAGTGCTTTCTTCTCCATAAATAGATGGATAACAAGGGAGAGGGAGGAGGGGGAGAGAGTTCGGAAGGAGAGGGCCATTTGAACAGATCAACTGGCTTAGTGCCTCAAAATACATATATATATATAGACAAAATTGACGAGATAATCAGAAAAACATCCATTGATCCCCTCGTGCATGAAGAATACCTAATACGGAATAAAAAATATAATAATTATTATTTTTCGCTTCGTTCAAAGTCCCGAGAAGAAAAGAAAATCCGAAGAAACCCTGATCTTTTACATGCTCTCTCGCCTTTCTTTTCCTTTCATCACTTTATAACACCAAAAAAGAATCGGATTCATAAAACATGGAAAGAAATAATAAATAATAATAATAGAAATAAGAAATAAGACAAAGAAAAGAACAGAAGATGAAGTATTTAAAAAAAAGAAGAGGGATATAGTGGAAGGGTGAGGGAGTGGGGTACCGAGAGGGAAAGGCGAGGGGGGGGGATAGCGAGAGAAAAGAAGAGGGAGAGTAAAAATAAAGACAGCATTACTGCATAAACTCGAGAAGAAGTACCCGCCGGGACTGACCAGGTGGGGAGGAAGTAACAAATACTCTGAAGACAATAAAACTAGAGAGAGAGAGAGAGAAGGGGGATATGAGAGGGAAAGGGAGAGAGAGAAATAGAGATAGAGGGAGAGGGAGGAGGAGAGAAAGAGAAAGAGAAAGAGGGAAAGAGAGTATGAGAATTTGAGAAACCGTACGGATAGACAGTAGAGGAAAGAGTGTGAAGATATGAGAGGGTGCATAGAAATATACAAAAAGAGAGAGAGAAGAAATTGAGAGATATCAGACAACTAGAGATAAGGTGAGAGAGTGTTGAGAGTGCAGGGAAATAAATACAGAGAGAGAAGAGATTGTGAGACAGAGAATAGGCGAGAGAGCGTGGAGATATGAGAGAGTATTTAGAGAAATAGAGAAAGAGAGAAAGAAAGAGAGGAGATTGAGAGACATCACATCAGGCAGCTAGAGATAAGGTGAGAGAGCATGGAGATATGATAGAGTGGGTTACACTCTCCTCATGAAAGCATGTGAGAGAGATGAAGACATAACAATGTCTCAGGAATTTTGAGATTCTGTCTCTCCCTCTCCGTCTCTCTCTCATCTCTCTCTCCCTCTCCGTCTCTCTCTCTCATCTCTCGCACTCTCTCGCTCTCTTTCTCCCGGTCCCTCTCTCTCTCTTTTCTCTCTCCCCCCATCTTTCACTAAACCATAAAAATCTGCTGTTTTGCATCGAACAAGACCACAAACAACTTTTAGAACAAGAAAAGTCAGAAAAGACTGTTATACATATAAGATTACAAGAGGAAAAGGATACACGGACTGAACAATTTGGGTGCGTTGGAGAGGGAGCACAGTTAGACGGGAGAGAGAAGGGGAGAGATGGAGGAGAGTGAGAAATGGGAGAGAGAGGGAGAGAGAGAACCAGGGAGAGGGCGAGATTGGAGTAGGGAATACGCAGAATAAAGTGAGGACATATAAAAAGTGAAAAGAAGAAGAGGAGGAGTAGAGCAGCAAAAAGCAACATGGGGGAGGGGAGTGGAAGACAGGTGTCAGTAGTGCACAAGTTGAATGAGAGGATGAGTTGGGAGAGGGAGAGGGCGAGAGAGGGAGAGGTTAAGAGGGAGAGGGAGAAAGGTCTAGAGGGATGGCGAGATGATGAATGTGTGAGAAGATGAAGCACCACATTCTTTTGCGAGAAAAATAGAAGAAGAGCGGAGTAGAAGATATAGTGGAGTTCGATTGAGGTGACACCCCGATAGAATTTTTCTCTCCACTCTGGTAACGCTCTCTCGCAGACAAAGAAAGCGAGAGTGTGCTCTCGCTTCGCACAACGATGATATCACCTACCACAGTATTCTGGTCCAAGCCATTTTTCTTCCAAAGCAAGACAAAGGAGAGACCATTGTATTCGAGAGAGTTTGTATGTTGAGCGGTCGTTCTTGCTTTGAAAGTCATGAGAACGCTGTGGGCAGTGATCACTTGAACAGGGCGGGAATATAGCGGAATAAGAAATGGGAATACTGAATAATAATAATAATAATAATAATAATAATAATAATAATAATAAATGTATCTGACCTCGGAGGGTATTTTTAAGATTCATAATTAAATGTTTAAACAATATGATAAATTCAGGAGGTAAGAAAGAAGGCTGCGATTACTTGATCGTAGCATACAATACTTATGAGTTACGAATAAAAGAATGATCTGCGAATTGCGTGTCTAACTTTTCTGAGATAAGCGAAGTCATTTAGTGGCCCGTTTCAAAACAAATATACAGCGCATAATATATTTGATAAAATTTCTGCTCAAAAACACGACTTGATAGCATGATTAAAAAGATAAAATAAATAGATTAATGAAGTAAACGAAAATGCGATTAGATGATAGCGTAGAATGAAGATGAATGGATACGATGGAGAGATTGGATGAGAAGGGATGAGAGAGGGGAAGATCATTGGAGGGATAGTGTTATATGACTCGAGTTGTGATTGAGTTGATTGAATCGAGAGAGAGGGAGAGGGAGAGGGAGAGGGAGAGGAGGATAGAGAAAGAAGGAGAGGGAGAGGAGGATAACGAAAGAAGGAGAGGGAGAGGGAGAGGGAGAGGGAGAGAGAGAGAGAGAGGGGGAAAGCTGCGAAAAATAACAATAAATCTTAGAGAGTAGTAGGAACTGAGCTAACTTGCAAAAACCAAATTACTACTTTCACTCTCGTTCATTAAACTCTATTTACTTAAAACATAATATTTGTATGTATAACACATATTAAAAAATAGGCACATTTCGACCTAATTTGAAACCCTCCGCGCCGGCAACACTACGGAATTAAATAAAGCTATACATATATAGTAAAATAAGCAAAGTTCCTTATGGTTTTCGGCTGCTATGAAAATATTTCTAATAATAAGACAGTAGACTGTTAGAGCTATTCTTGCCTCTAGTAGATATTAAATGGCATGGAAAAATACTCAAAAAGACAAAGGCGGCCATCATTCATTCGTCGGGAGAACGGGGGGGGGGGGGGGGGAATAAGGAAGGAGAAGAAGAAGAAGAATGGACCAAGCCCATTCTTGTTGTCTATTTGGATAGTGGTACTGACTAGGGATCAGCAAATGAGCATTCGTGCGAAATGATTTTCAAAATGAAAATGAAAGAAAAGTCGTGCGCACGACTTCATTATTATAATTAAGTATTCATTCGTGCAAATTAATGCATTCGACTCATTCTGATCATTTTCATTAATAAAATTGGTAGAATTGGTGGTTGGTCTGTCATTTCTATTGCACGAATGGGCACGAAAAATACGTCATAATTGTGCAGAATGACTTTTCATCATTTTTATTTCGTTCATAATCGTACCGGCTGTGCATTTGCACGAATGCGGATCCCTAGTACTGACAATGAATGATGAGAATGAGGGGAAGAGAATTATGGAACAATTTTATTTATTTATTTATTATCACTTTTATTTTTTTGTTTTGGCGGCATATTAAAATAGGAATAGGTCGTAATGAACATGCAAGCTTCATAAGACATCTCCAGGTCTGATGTGACCTGTTCAATTTTTGCGAAAAGAAAAGAAAAAGAGACGAGAGCCTGTGGAAAAAGAGGAGTGTTTTCTAAGATTAAAATATGCATAAAATAATAGGGCGAGTGGAGAGAGAGAGAAAAGTCAATGCAATAATGAAAAAAAATGAAATAATCATATCAAATAGAAAAGAGATTAATGAATGATCGAATACCTTGATAGCATCCTTCTCAGTTGTCTGCATTTCGAGGATGCGGGAGGTTGTCTCGACGTCATTGGGCATCTGAAATCAATAATATTATAAATATTTTTACTGAAATATGATTGTAGTAAATAATAAATAAATAAAACGATAGATTTTCTAGCAGTGATAGTGTTTGAATATCCCCCGACAATACACAGAGAGCAAACTTGGGCAAACGATTTGCCCACAATATGGGCAAACGATTTGCCCGAATATGGGCAAACGATTTGCCCACATTCGGGCCAAAAGCCACCGATTTGCCCATATACGGGCTAGCATTTGTCTGAATACGGGCAAATCGTTCGCCAACTAACGCCACTCGGGCAAATTTAATCTCTGGGTATCTGTGTTTCGACCGGAGAAAAAAATAGGAAGAAAAACGTAAATTTATCGTCATATTTTGCGTCTCATAAAATGTAAAAGTATGCAGTAGTCTCTATCCTAGGTGATGCCCATCTGTTTCTTTACCTCGGTATCCTTGAGACATCGTCCAAACTCGTTGAGCGATTGAGCGATCACGGATGCGGAGGACTTCATCCTTTCAATGTCCTGCAAGTATGGATGCTGAATGGATTGTGAATGTCAACGTCAATGTACGCTGAGCTATATTTCAGGAAAAAAAATCACTTTACCAAAGCATAAACACTACTACTTTTTTTCTGTCAAACTATTTTAATTAAACTCTTGTGTATTGACCACCTTATTACAAATACAATACACTGTCGCCTGTCTTGAAGTCGAATAATAATAATTAATAATAATGAAATTGAAATTGAAATGAAATTGAGACTAAAGTCCATGGCGATGACTCAAATTTACTTGTTCTTTGAAATCTTGCTACACTTTTTGATGTATGAAAAATAAAATAAATAAATTTAAAAAAAAATGTAATTTAAATATCTTACCATTCGATGCTGCACCCACTCGAGATGATTGTACTTGATGAGACCGCCCAAATCTACAGTGATCCACGATGGACGAAGATAACGACGCAATTCCGATACCGTATCACACAGAATAACCTGCAATTTGGATTAGATTGGAGTACGGTAGTTTTGAGGAATGTACGCGATGAGTGTACGGTAGATTTGAGCCATGTGCATGTATAAATTTTTGGAAATTTTATATTTTTTTGCAGATTTACAGCTGTTAAAGACACTGCGAAATGACTTGATTTTGCGCCTATGAATTGGATTTGAAACATATTTGGAGACAATACTTTCAAAAAACATACAAACGCAGCTGTTTTATTTTCTTTTCGCGGCCTTTGAACATGACGGAAAAACAAAATATGTACATGCATCACATTGAATCATAAATCTATTAAAAAACGTTTAAAAAATCAATCAATCAATGATTAAATAATTCTTTACAGTAACATGCCGAGCTAATGTGAAACTCTGGATAAACTCTCTCGCATTCTTTGTCTACGAGAGAGCGTAGCCAGAGCGGAGAGTAAACTTAGCACGGGGTTTGTCTTTAAAGGGAGCGTAGCCTCACTCAATGGTCTCTTTATAGCGCACACTGTTTCTCTGTTCTCTAACAACGAGAGAGCGTAGAGCGTTGAAGAGACCATTGAGAGAGGTGCCAGCCCCTTCAATGAACACGTCATAAAAGTACCTTGAAGTTGCATCCCTCGTTGATACTCCTATATCCCACTTCGAGTGCTCGTTGGAGTACTCCCTCTGGTTTGACGATAAGAGCCGCTCGAACTGTTCCCGGGAAGAACGACTGGAATCATGATCAATCAATCAATAAATCAATAAATCAATCAATCAATTAATCAATCAATCAATCAATGTTTAACAGATGCCATATCGTTAAGTCGGCTATTTCCTAGTGGATTATTTTATTTATGTTTCAGTTCAATTTTTTTTTATATTTAATTTTAAGCGATATTCAGTTGTGAGAAGTTATAATCACTAGTTATTGTTTATCTCCATCACAACAAATGAGCTAGAGAATAGGTAATTAATTAGTAAAGGATGGTGGAGGTCCGTCGCACTATCAAAAAAATCGGTTTACTTCAGAGGAAAAACATGGTCATGGGGCGTCTCTACTCTGGTAAATACTAAAAACAATACCGTGGCAGGGGATTTCGCTGCCTCCAGCAAGAACTGACCGACTATACTATTGTTATGGGGCTTAGGACGTTGTCGAATATGAACAAATATCGGTGATTCAGATGTATAGATGAATAAAGGCAGAGGGAGAGGGAGAGGGAGAGGGAGAGGGAGAGGGAGAGGGAGAGGGAGAATAAGAAGGAGAGGGAGAGGGAGAGAGGGAGAGAGAGAGGTTGGGAGAGGGGGAGAGATAGAACAATAGTATCCTTATCAATGAAAGTGACCATCATCGGTATCATAGACGGAGATAATTTACGAAGAGCAAATAGAGGGATTGAAGAGTGTTCACTCCACATGACTAGAGGGATGATAAGAAACGGTTCAGATAGTGTCTATGGAGGAAAAGAACTTGAAATAACATTTGAGATGAAGATTATTTCGCATCCTCAAACTAATTTGAAACTCTCTGCTCTCCCAACGTTCTGTAGCAGACAGGGGAAGCGAGAGAGCATTGACAGCGCGGAGAGTTTCAAATGAAGCTCGAGGTGCGTCTTTAAAATGGCACAATATTTCGATGTCCTCGAGAGAGAGCATTGGGTGATCAAGAACTTGTAGAGAATGGTTTATCTCTCGTTGACAAGGATTCGAATGATTATGTGAGCGAGTGCATACATCATAATCAATTGATTCAATTGAATAATCTGGTCCAGTTTGATGGGATTAAAACCACTGGCGACCACAAGGAGGTAGGGAAACAAGTCCATATTTTAATCGAACAATCGAATATTTATACCGAATTGTTTGATGGTATTGTCACAGTCGGAAAATCACGAAAAAGAAATTTAAAAAAAGATAAAACTAACAGCAATATGCACGAGAAGACTCCGTACGGATGACCATTTGTCCGTTCTTCTATCGGCTACAACCACAAAGCCATTGGCGGACTCGTCGTTACTGCAAATATTGATTTAATATTTGAAGAGATACACAATGCATTTCCTTCGCTATAGGGGCTTATAGTCAAAAATTCAAACAAAATCACTAAAATACTTTAAATGAAACTGCTCCAACACTCTTTCAATCATAATATTCTTCCGATTGTCGTTATTTTTTTAAACACTACTGTAATGAAAAATTATTTTAAAAACGCAAATAATGGGACTTACGGTGGTAATTGCATGATATAAGTCAGCAGTAGACGAAAATCATCAGCGCTGAACACCACGTGACTATCAGGGAAGGTAACGATAGGGGAACCGTCGTCCGTTCGAGAACCTAAACGTTACTTAATGATTAGTTAAGTGTACTTAGTAGCTAGGACATACCTAAGGTGTACTTACTTAAACCTTAACGTTACCTAAAGATTAATAAAGTGTACTTATTAGAAAACTTTACTTAAGGCATGATTGTTTATGTTTACTTAGTCGCTAGAATTTGGACATACTTAAGGCATAACTATGAGAGAAGTTATCTTAAAGGGACAGTAACCCCTCTACTTTTCAGTGTATGAATTCCCGCAATTGTTCACCAACGCGATAACTCTGCCACAGATATAGGAAATAATGACAAAAATCATTAGCAAGGGTCGGGACTCGAACCCGCTCGATCGTTACTTCAACGGACATTTACAATTAGACTATGGGTGTCAGTTGAAGGTGCTGTTATAAGGCGTGAGATAAGGCTTGATGGGATCTGTATATGGCGATTTGCATATAGCAAGCTAAATTATCGGTGTGACATGCACAACTAGTAAGCAAAATTACTTTTCAATAAATGTCAGGCAACACGTATGTCGTGGCAGAGTTATCGTTGTAAGACGCCAATTTTAGATTCGCGGAATTCAAAACTGATTTTCCGGACTTTGTTTTTTTTCAAGGGGTTACTCTCCCTTTAATGATATACGGTAAATGACTGACCAGAAACAAATGCGAATCTCGTCGCTAACAGGTCCGACATGTCCTTGACCCGTAATCGATCCGAACCGACGGTGATGTAGCCATCTGTAGAAATATATTATTTATTTATTTATTTATTTATTTATTTATTTATTTATTTATTTATTTATTTATTTATTTATTTATTTATTTATTTATTTATTTATTTATTCCATCAGATATATTAAGAAGGAGTGAGAGGTATCCATGTAATATTGAATGATATAAAAAATTTATGCTCCATTCAAGAATTGCGAAAAGTAACGGAAGTCTTCATTTTATCAACTTTTACATTTTATCTTCATTTTATCTGTTTTCGTGTCTTCTAGTTGCGTTTGAGCACCACCATATTTACTCCTAATGATGCAACAACGAGCTAAAGTTAAACTCCCCTTTGTCCGCACACGCATTTCGGCGCACGAGAAACTTTGGCCGAACTGGAGAGTTCGATTATATAATCTAGCGACATCAATAGCTATGCTCTTACAAAAGTGGAGGGCTTTCTGGAGGAAAGACGAATTCTTCATCGTGAAGATGAATTGTCTGACAACTAACAATAAGGCTCCCTGATTCAGGAATATTGTAATATGGACGAATATTCATTTGATTGATCATCGAATGGTTCATATGGGAACGCGAACACTGTTTCATGCATATTCATCTCCATCCCGCTTCTATTTTATTTTTAAAAATATTATAGGCATACAGTAAGAAGAAAAAGAAGTGCCCCTCTATGGGACCTCATTGTCAGCACGCCCAGACTAATAAGTCATTTACTATTAGTGTTCCATTCCCCAATGAGTTTGTGCTCTAAAAGCAATATTGTTATAAATGGGCAAAAATACCCGAAGTAGGTAGGTCGCGGACACTTCTCATACACCTCGCAAATTTTACGGAATGTACCTCAGTTGAACACTTATTCGATTTCATCCCTATTCGTCTACTACTCTTACGCTTTTAGTATCGCTACTTCCCTTTCCATTTCCTACGAAAGCTATATATGATACCGAAAGAAAAGAAGCCGATATAAAAGGAGGAAAAGAAGAAGAAGAGAAATGATATGAATGGAAATCGCTCCACTACTAGTTATACTACCAGTGATACGGAAGAAGACTACTATGTACGAAAGTTTATAAAATAAAAAGATAAGGAATCTCCACTTTTTACACACTCTCTCATCAATTTTGATTATCCTGTTTACGAAACTATACAAGACGCATTGATGCGTATTCCTACTCCGGTAGTTTGCGGTTATAACTTTGTGGCCATGAGTTGATAAAGTAAGAAAATGGACCTTTAAAGTACAATGTCGTAGTATATAGTATGCGTTCGACTCTCGCAGGGATCGTTGAACATTGGAAGTGTGCCAAGTTGTAAATTGTGCTGGCGCGTTTTTCGTGTCTTACCACATCCAAATTTTTTAACTTTGCGACTAAAGTAATTTTAAAGATTAATGCATATTGTCTAAAAACATGATTCCGTATAAGATAATAGCAGAAGTAAAACAGGAATATGTGAAATAAATTCGATCGAATGTGAATCATTTACAAATAAATGAGCATTCACATAGATAATGCATGAAACAAGAAACAGCGGACTAATTGTAAGAGAGCCATCTCGTATCACTCAAGATCCGGTGACCTACCGCACAGTTCAACTCGATAATGTGTTCAAAGGCACCACATTCAAGATAATTTGAAACTCTCCGCTCTGGCAACGCTCTCTCTCTCGCAGACAAAGAAAGCGAGAGTTTGGTCAGATCATAGAGTTTCTAATTAGCCGGGGGGGGGGTGTCTCTTGAAACATACAAAAAACGAAAATATCTAAAAATCATGAGAACATACCCCACGAGTCGTCCATGGAATCACTATCCGCGTTTCCCTCATCCTCCAGTGCCATACTCTCCGCCACCATCCAGCCCGTGCCTGAAATTTAAAAAAATATATTTTAAACTTTAATTTGATTATTATTGTATTCAGATCACACACAAAAGATTACTATAACAGTAAAAGAAATGATCTCAAGTTACGAAATATGCTATCATAAAAATTTCATTCATCCTTTATTGTAAGGAACATCTAATCTTACTCTCTGCTCTGGCAATACTCTCTAGTAGACAAGAAAGCGAGAGAGTGTGGCCAAAGCGGAGATTTCGAATTAGCTCGAGGTTTCAAAAATATGAGGAACCTATTCTAGTGTTCGCCGATCTCTCCAACACAGACTGGTATCCGGAATCTTCGAGGAAGTCGGCGCCGGTTTTTAGGGATGCCTGAATTAAATATTTATTGATCAGTTATTTTTAATAAATTATTATTATTATTATTTAATTTTTAATAAAATAAAATAATTTTCTCATAAAAATCAGTGGTTTTCTGAAAAAAAAACCACAGAAATGGAAAAGATGATAAATAGATCAACAAATAATACATTATGTTGCATTTAGAGAGATCGAATAAAGGACAGAAGCCTAATGTAATCACGGGTCATTAATTCAAAGGCGCGGCGTGAGAGTGGAAATTTTTTTAAGCTTTCCAATAAGAATTTTGTTTTCAGAAAACTATACAAAAACCTGATGAACGTAATATACTGAGTAATTCTTGTCATTCTTGTGATATATAATAATAGAGTATACTCTATTATTATACAAAAACCCCCAAGCATCATAAACACATTTGGAACAGTTTCTTTCGTTATAATTATTTGCCTCGTTTCGTGCATTTGCACGTTGATAAAATAAAAATAAACAAAGCAAAGTTTATGATCACGCACGACCAAAATTTGATGGACATAATGCTCATGAGATAGAATAGATCAAAATCATCACAGATGAGGATGAAAAGAAGCAAATTGAACATAAATTCCAATAAAATGGAGACGAATGAACAGAATTGAATAGAAATAAATAGAGATAGATTGGCCATATGATCATTTTCATAGAAACGACATACAAGAGCGATCAAGAAATGTTTGAGGAAGAAGAAACTGATCTGACTTTTCCTTCTGACCACACTCTCTCACCTCAATTTTCAGCGAGAGAGGGAGTTTGACTAGAGCGGATGGTTCAAGGTACACCCGAGCTAGTTTGATACTCTTCGCTCTGGCAACGTTCTCTCGTAGACAAAGAATCGAGAGTGTGTGGTCGGAGCGGAATCTTTGGCTCGTGGTGAGTCTTTAATATGACTAACGAGAAATGAATCGAACCTTCCAAGAGTAACTCATAAAACGATAGCAATTCAGATCGCGGGAAAAAGACCTTCAGGGTCAAGAAAAGAATATGGACAAAAGTAGTGACTCCCATGGACTCGGAAGACAAAAGAAGAGAGATCTCACTTCTTTTGGGAGGGAGAGGGAAAGGGATAAGGAGAAAGAGAGAGGGAGAGGGAGAGAGGAAAAGGAGAGATAGAGGGAGAGAGAGAGGGGGAGAGGGAGAGGGAGTGGAAAAGGAAGAGGGAGAGAAGTGTCAGGTGTGTATGGAAATATGTATGTATGTATGCTCATGAGCCCAGAAGGGGCGATCTTAGACATGGGTCAGTGAGGAGTAGGTAATGGGAGAGAGAGGGAGAGGGAGAGAAAAGGAGAGGGAGAGGGAGGAAGAGTGAGTGCGAGGGAGATGGACAGAGGGAGAGGGATGGAGAGGCAGACGGAGGAGGTGAATTAGGTGGACAGAAAAGGGAGAGGGAGAGGGTGAGAGGTATATTAATAGTCTAATTGCTTTTACTCCTTCTTCATCCTAATACTCAATGCCTTTCATTAGACCATAAGGGATGGAGAGAAAATAAAAGAAAATAGAAAATATGCGAATAAAATGGACGTTTGATAAAGAATCAAACAGCAAAGAAGAAGGATAGGGAGTGGCAGAGGAAGGTAGGAAAAGGGAGAGGTAGATAATTATATTAATAATATTTTAGTAAGCACAGCAATAGGTTTGTAAGCATAGAAAGGTTAAAATGAAATATTGCCATTAAAAATCAATAATGTGCCTTATGGCGTTTCGGCCGCTACGTCTAGACACCATAAAGCACAGTCTGGTCTCGAAAGGATACAATAGATACGTGGACAGAATGAACGAAAACACTATGAATGAGAACGATTCTAGCAATAAGCGGCCACTCCTCAAGGACTGAAACATCAACAATCACGAATAGTGTCGAAGCTGTCAATTTACGATACCCTCAAAAGGTAATCAAAAGATAAGGAACACGATATCGATCGATGGATAATTCGTGATTGGCACTAATGATAAGAGAGGAGGAGAAAGAAGAAAATAGGAATAATGAACAGCTGGAGAATAGTGTGTGCGAGGAGGAGGACCCAATCAGGGTATTGAGGAAGGAAGGAGAGGGAGAGAGAGAGAGAGGGAGAGGGAGAGGGAGAGAGAGAGAGGGAGAGGGAGAGGGAGAGGGAGAGGGAGAGTGAGAGAGGAGAGAGTGAGGAGAGAGTGAGGAGAGAGGAGGAGTAATACATGAAATTGCCTGGAAGGAACGGTAAAAGAAGCACTGGAAAACGGAAAGGGCAGGTAGGGGAGGGAGAGAGAGGGAGAGGGAGAGATTGAGAGGGAGAGGGAGGGAGAGGGAGAGAGAATAGGATAGAGGGAGAGAGAGAAGACATAAGTAGCTAACTAGTAGTAAGGGCAGAATCAGGGAAAAGGCCCGAATAGGAATTATACGCAGCAAGAACGTTGATATTATAGTAGGGAAGAAGAGGAGGAAACAAGAAATGATGATTGGGACTATGGCATAACTACATATTAGAAGGTAATGCCACCAGTCTATCGTTCCTTTTTAGCTGACTTTAAAATATCCGATCTGGTCACACTCTCTCGCTTTCTTTGCCTGCGAGAGATTGCCAGAGCGGAGAGGTAGCTCGTGCGTGTCTTTAATAAAGCTGTTCAATAGCTTCAGAAGAACATTAGAATACTGAGATAGAGGTGAAGGCAAAAGTAAATCCCACTATGCAAGGCATACAAAGTCATGCGGCAAAATACTGCAATATATTGTATAGAGAATAGAGCAGCGGAGACAAAATTCTTTATAAATGTATCGAAAAAATCATGAAAAGAGAGTGAAAGAGCAGAAAATTTATCAAAAAAAAGAGTGTGGAGAGTATTGCATAGACAAAGCAGAGAGTGATTTATTGACACGCGTCAAATTGTGATCCACAAACATGTGTAACCATTTACATCAAAAACGTGATTGATGAGTGAAAGATATAGTGTGTGAAGGATAAGGATATAGACTGTAGGGAGAGAGAGAGAGAGGGTGAAGGAGAGGGTGAAGGAGAGGGAGAGAGAGAGAGAGAGAGAGAGAGAGAGAGAGGGAGGGAGGGAGAGAGAGAGGGAGAGAGGGAGAGAGAGGAAGAGAGAGAGGGAATTGAAAGGGAGAGAGGGGAGATAGAGAAAAGGAGAGGGAGAGAGATTGAAAGGGAGAGAGGGAGAGGGAGAAGAAGAGGGAGAGAGTATGAGGGGAGAGAGAGAGAGAGAGGGAGGGAGAGAGAGAGGGAGAGGTAGATAGCTGAGTGGGTCTTTCATTATTGAATGACACTACAATGGTCACTAGATTGGATGGCTAAGTACTTGAGGATAAATGTAATGCAGTGAATGAAGAGGAAATGGGAGGAAAAACGATCAAGTTTGAGAGAGAAAAGCAAGTTGAACAAGGAACACAATAGTTATTTATTTATCCTTAACGATAAACAGTGAGACATGAAAGCGCAGGGGAATAGAAGAACATGCTGTGTATTTTTTTTTCATATCTGCTCGAGCGCTTTTTTGTTTTCTTTTCTTTTCGCGACTGCACAATGCAATGCAATAGCCTTTATCAAGCACCGAAACATTCGAATTGCAACGAATCGACTAGTCTGGATTGGATCAGTTCGCGAAATATGGCCCACCCCGAGCTAACCCACCGCTCTGGCAATGCTCTCTCGCTTTCTTTGCCCGCGAGAGAGCGTAGACAGAGCGGAGAACAAAATTAGTGGTGTGCCTTTAACGAAATAATAACCGAAAGATAAGGATTTCGCCACAATTAAACAACGAACAATTGATCAGAAGACGTGATAGATAAGAATTAGGAATAGCGACAAGTGAACAAACACCAAAAAAGATCAATCGATAATGAAAAATAAGAAAAATCAATAATTTCGAAATGATTAATTACCTTTAATGCGCGTAGATCAAAATCGATATCGTAGAAGAAGGCGGGAGCATCGATGAAATCATTGGTTCTGGAATAATACATAATTAAATATTAAAAAAAAATATATTTGCCCCTGATTAAATTTTGGATAAACCAACATCATTGAGTGACTAAAGCCTATGGCTGAAACAGTGTTCCTCTAATTAGTATTGAGTGCATTTGCATGATTTGTAAAATTCGCTATTTGCTCTTGCAATTGAAGATGTTTGATGCGCTGCGCTAAATCATGAATAACAAAGCAATCAATCAATGCATATTTATCAAAGCTGCCAAGACGTGTAGAACGTGTAGAATGAGAAAAAGAGTCGTAAAATGATAATAATATGAGAGGTTCCCCGGGTGTTCTCTAGTGTTTTGCCCCGAATTGGAGTAAGTGGGGTTGTGGAACCGAATCACTAAACGAGAGTAGGATACTGAACATCCGTCAATACCATTCAGGTTGGAAGGGGGACTCATACCTCTCCCTCTGCCTCTCTACCTCTCCCTCTCTCCCTCTTCCTCTCTACCTCTGCCTCTCCCTCTTCCTCTCCCTATTCCTCTACCCTTCTGACCCATAGTGACCGGACAAGGCAGGTGTAGTGCTTGTGAATAGAATGAGGAGAGGGTAGAGAAGAATTGAGGCGGAAGAGAGAGGGAGAGGTGGAGGTAGGTAGAGTGAGAGGGATGCAGGGGTAGAGGTAGAGATAGAGATAGAGGTAGAGGTAGAGGTAGAGGTAGAGGTAGAGGTAGAGATAGAGATAGAGATAGAGATAGAGATAGAGATAGAGATAGAGATAGAGATAGAGATAGAGGTAGATGGAGAGAGATAGAGGTAGATGGAAGGTAGAGGAAGAAGGAGATAGAGACCGAGGTAGAGGGACAGATACAGGTAGATAGAGAGACAGAGGTAGAGCGAGAGGGAGAAGGAGAGGCATATATATAGGGCGAGAGAGACAGACATAGAGGGAGAGATAGAGGTAGAAGTAGAGACAAAAGGATCTATGCTGATCTTTCAACAGTACATAAGATCTATGAGAGAGTTTCACTACAATACAATAGAAGGGGGGTCAGTCATCAAGTTACAATTTCCTCTTTGTGTACAAGGATCAACTATGGCTATTAAGAGCATACTACACTCGAAAAGCTTCCCTGGCTAATGTATCCGAGGGGAATTATTCCCTGTTAGTAAAGATAATAATTAACTGATTTGACTATGATTCCCCTCGGATGCCCTGTACGGGAAATTGTTTTCCCAGGGTATGGCAAGATGAAGTGAGAAGAGTTTTGGGATTGTTCTGATGGTCTAGGTCTATGGATGATGCTAATCGCATCATTACTTCTCTGACTATTGCAAAATGCCCCAAACCATTTTTTGCAAAAATAAAGAAAAAATGATCGCTTATTTTTTCTGAAATAATTACCGCGAGTTTTTTAGTATAAAAAGGAAATGCCATCAATCATATTCATTATTGCCGACTGAATGAGGGACGGACAAAGTAAAGATTAATCGAGGTCATTTTATAGTTATTCTGTCAATCTCGCAATACTCTCTTCTAATATGCTGTTCATAGGTCACAAAAACAAATGAAAAACAGAGCAAACTCTCCTCGTTTCGCACACTCTCTCGCCTCTTTTCATTTCTTTTCTCGATTTTTCGGACGTTTTTCTTTTCCTTTCGTGACTTTTGAACAGAATTCCTTCATGTTCCCATTATACTTCTCTCTAACTCGACAATTATTGACGTCTTCTCCCATTTGCCCTTAGGCAGTAGTAGTTACCCTGTCACGTATCCTCATGTCATACTCACTTTCAGGACTAAATGATGATTTGCGACCTCTTAAACGGTACAAACTGCTTGTTTTTACACAAAAGTCACGAAATGTAAAACAAAACCGCAGAGAAAGTGCGCGAAATGGGGAGTTTTCTCTATGTTTTCTTTTCTGTTCGACACACAAGAGTCTCACATAAATTCAGAATAACAGGGAGACCAGAAATTATAGGCAAATAAAATGGAAAAAATCTGCTCATAAATACAATAAACACCAAAAGTTCGGATTGAAATCTTTAAACATCATCTACAAGATTCTTTTATGACTCTTCAGATTCAGTAACAACAGTGCTGAGCTAATCTTGATAGAGAGTGTGATAGAGGTTTTTTAATTGCCTTGACAACACCGGAATTTCAAAAATGATTTTTCTTTATGAGTCGTTCTTGGAACGTGTGCAATAAGCAACGTTAGTTATTAGAATAACAAAATAACAATAGCAATTTAAAATAATTGATGATATGTCATTCATCTTAAAGACTGGCTGGTGAAATGCCTTTTAAGGTTGGAATTTTGATGAAATGTACATACTCGTCCAAAAAATAGATTATAAAAAATCTCTACACTTCCACTTTCTCTCGTGTTTCTGCATAATACATCTCCAATTACTATAAAGCACTTCAATTTCGTCCCTCTCCTTTTTTCTCTCCCTCTTCCTCTCCCTCTCCCTTTCTCTCCCTTTCCCTTTCTGGTCCCGTCAAGATGGGTCCTCTTCAGTATTGCCATTGGATGAAACTAACGGAGAGGGACTGCGTTTTGTATAGAGTGATTCCTATAGTAACCACTCTCTAAATATTCAAGGAATATGTGAATAGGGACTAACATTACGTTTTACATTTTAAGCATCTTTATCAGCTGGTTTAACAGTGTTGCCATAATGGTATATGCTTATTTCCAACTCTCCATGCTGTACACTCTCGCAGGCAAATAAAGGTAAAGATTGTTGCCAGAGCGGAAAGTATTTAATTAAATAAATAAATAAATAAATAAATAAAATCTTGGTAGGGGTGCCTCGAAATAGATTGCAGTGGCAATATTGTATAGTTAATGGACTGAATATGTACCACCTGCTCTCAAAGGCATCATACTTGGCCTAGTTGATATCATCGTAAGACTGGATATATGTTACAGTGTACCAATGTATTACAAATGCTTGAAAGAAAAATCGATTTTGCGACAAAATGCGATATAAGACTAATGGCTCTAAATCTCTCTTGATATTTCGCTGAATTATCATCACGTTGTGAGATAACTCCAACATTATGATTTTTTTTAAATTTAATGTTGCACTTTTGATCTAAACTTTTCATATAAGGGTCATTCTGACAAGATAAGGAAGTCCATCTTCTCTTGTCAGTCATCAAGTAGGAGTTAACCCTTTCACTCCCACTCCCCATCACCACCCACTCTCACTCCATTCTCCAGTCAGAATGCAAAGTTTCAGTGATAAATGTACTGGCTGCTCGAAACAATCGCTCCCCCTCCCACCATCTGTCTCCCTCTCCCTCTCCCTCTGCCTCTCCCTCTCCCTTTTCCTCTCCCTCTCCCTCTCCCTCTCCCCTAACTAACCCTCCCTCTCCCTCTTACCCTTTACTCCTTTCAATTCCTCCGGGAGGTGAATATGAGGAAGTGGAGGGATGATTGACACTGCTCATTGATATCGATGAGAACGCCGAATCTTTGCCTGCAAAATGTGCAGCATTTGATCATTTTATCGATTTTTCATGCATTATTTTGATCCTTAAAGGTACACCAGAGCTAATTTTAAATTCTCCGCCCCGACACTGATATCTCACTTTTATGTCTACGAGAGAATATTGTCAAGGCGGAGAGTATTTTTAAATTTAAAAATTAAAAAAATAACTCTTGGAATGCCTTTAAACTCTAGGAAGCGTCATTATGTCGCCGTAAATTATTATGGGATAGAAGCGAAAGGACACAAAAATAATTATGTGAATTAATACTTAATGAGCATACCGGATGATGTCAGAGATGCGAACATTTTTAGTGATGATGGCTCCTAAAATGGAGAATAATTAGATATATTGAAAGTATAGATAAAAGAACTCTCCAAAGGCTTCCCCTTGAGAAAAGTCAATTATATATTTATCGACATGCTCAGCATGAAACAATACAGGTTTATAAATCTTTTTTTTTTCAATTCAAAAAAATCGAAAAAATAGCTTCAACTTTTCACTGATTTATCGTTTATTGTTCAATTACACGTTTGTCTATTATGGTGAATAAAATATATGTTGTAACCTTGTTCCTCTCCATATCAAAGATGGGATTCGAACGGAAATCCGACGGAGGATCCAGTTCTGAGTACGGTAGACGATTATTGATTGATTATTTTTAACGATAAAGAATTCGGAAACGATTATTCGCGAAGGAATAAAAAGAAATGAGGAATAAACGATGTATATCAACAGTTCCGAAGGAGTTAGGAAAGATCCTAGATGTTTAGTATGAGAGAAGCGGTAGCCAATTCTTTCATACGACTAGAAGTTAATGATGTGACGCTACAATAATGATAATGCTGATGGAAGAACCAAATGATCGCGTTGATATATCAAAATCGATTTATCAACTGTTCCGAACCGAAATGAAGTGAAAAAGTAATGGGGAAAGAATATAATAATGATAGTAATATTAATAATAATAATAATGATATAATAATAATTTTACAGAAGAATCAATGAAATGGCATAGAACGAATCGAATGGTTAGTGGCCATAAGGTCTTGTCGATTCGTCAAAGAGACGTATAAACTATGATTGTTTCCGAGACAATATGAAGACATGAATATGAATAGGAATCGGATGAATGGATGAAGATGGATGGGGGGACATAGAGGTAGGAAGACAATGAAAACTTAAATGCGTACCCCGAGCTAATTTTAATCTCTCCGCTCTGACAATGCTCTCCGCGAGAACAAGGAAAATGAGAGAGAGTTGGCCTGAGCGGAGAGAGCGTATGCTGATGTTAAAGAAGAATGCACATTTACATATCTCAATGCAACAGTAGCCCAAACCCACACCGATATCTTACCTTTGTAGGTAATGTCACTGATGATGGGTTAGAACACCCAAAACGCGTCTGACCGATAAAGTTATATGATCCAACTCTTCATAGACTATGGCATAACCAAGAAACAGCACTAACATACTATCCAAAATATGAAGATAACACAGTATACCATCTTTAGCCGATATCTTATTATTAGCGACGCACATCCAACGACACCTGCATCTAATTTAATAATGCGGTGTTACAATCTTGTAAAAGTAGTTGGAAAAGTAGCAATCCAACACTCGCGTAAAGGAAAACTATTGTAAAAGTTTGTCAATTACGAAGATGTGCTACTTTTCCACCTACTTTTACAAGCACAAAATTAACACTACTTTTCACTTTTCCATCTACTTTTACAAGTTTTTAACACCACATAAGTAAATCAATGTACATGATTGGAACGCATGCACGTGTTAAAATAACTGTAACAATTAAAACTATAAGTTGTAATGTGCTTCATGCCATCAGATTGCATGTTATGTATAATGTGATGGAATAAAGAAAAATTATAATGGAGGTACCATACAAATGTACAAAATTTTCATATCCGTTGTGTAACACCAAAAACGTATTACAACGATTAAATTGTTGGATCTTGGATATGTTGGATGGAGCTGTTTGATCTTCTTGAATGTTCAGACTGGGGACTGCGGCATTGTGAAGGGACAGACAGAAAGATAGCAGAAAGATAGACAGAAAGATAGACAGACAGACAGAAAGATAGACAGAAAGATAGACAGCAAGATAGACAGACAGACAGAAAGGCCTAGAAGTGCATAAGACTAAAAGGGTTCAATCGAATTGTGATACGACGACGAGGAAGAAGAATAACGAAAAGGAAGGATAAGAGGACTGGGGACTAAGTGGATTCAGTTTCTATCTGAAGAGATGAAAGAGAGATCAGAGAAGGGAAATGGAGAGGATATGGAGCCACTTTAGGGAAGAGAATAAGGAAAAGATGAAGTATGGAATGAATATAATTTTATTTCATTCGAGGAATAACGACATTAGGAAGAGTAGAGTATTGGGAAGATGTCTAGTGGTTCTGAAATTATTTACAGCATACTTTTGCATGAAATTCACTGAATTCTCGCTTTCTTTGCTTATGAGAGAGCGTGTTACCAGGAGAGTTTCAAATTAGTTCGGGCGTTCCTTAAAAAAGGTCCGCACTATGCGCAATATCTACAAAATCGTATCAAATCGTATATAAAATCGTACTAGTGTTCACGCCGTCATTACTATTTATTTATTTATTTATTTATTATTGTTCATTCCTTTTCCGAAGCCCTTAATGATCATGAAAATGGAAAAGCTACAGTAAAGTGGGCACATTTCACAATAACAGAAGACACAAAAGCTGTTTTTGCTGCTGGAATCGCTGTAATTACGGGTTTATTGATGTTTTTGCGCAGCAAACGGAGAAAAATAGGCAGTAATGGAATTTAAAGGCACATCACCAGGCTATTATGGTGTCCTCATAGTCTTTGCACTTTTTTTCCGCACGAACTTTGTGCTGCTCTTCATCGGGCGAGAGCCATTGTTAACTTGTGGCATCGGAGTAATAGGTACTCTCATCTCTGGCAACCCTTCCTCGTATTCTTTCTCTGTGAGAGAGTGTGATCAGAGCGCGAGATTTAATTTAGCTTGGAGAGAACCATTAAGAAGTTGTTCGATATGAAACATGACTAGATATGGAATGAGAAATGAAATTATGAGGAGTGATGCAAGTACCGCGAAGACTATGCATAGATGACGAGGGGAGGGGAGTAGAGAAGATGGAGGAGGGAGGAGGGAGGGGATTAGAGAAGATGGAGGAGGGAGGAGGGAGGGGAGTAGAGAAGATGGAGGAGGGAGGAGGGAGTGGAGTAGAGAAGATGGAGGAGGGGAGGGGAGAGAGGAGAATAGGGGAGGAAAGAAAAGAGAGGAGGGAGAATGGGGGAGGAGAGAAATGAGAGGAGGGAGGAGGGGAGAGAGAGAGATAAAGAGAGGAGAGAGAGGGAGCAGGACCACTTTGACTCTTGAAGATACAGAATTGACTAATTGTGTAAGTGGATCTTTGGAATTCAATTTAGAATCTAGAAGGAGAATCGAAATGAATCTAGAATAGAATCTGGATTAAGCAATCGATACTGGTAATTGTGTGGTTAGTTATCTGTGAAGGCCACTACCAAGATGGAGGGATGATTTGACAAGAACTATCGTACATACATTGTGCAGCACGGGACTAATTGTAATATCGAATATACTCGCTACATCCCCACCTTGCGAAGATCGTTTGAAGTGAATACATATTCAAAATATTATGATAAAGTGTTGAAAAATTTCGAAAAAATGATAACGCCTACACTTTCTATACACTCTCTCGGCTCTTTAATGTGAAACTGTCGGCTCTGACAATCCTCTCTCGCTTGCGTTGAGAGAGCGTTGCCAGAGCGGAGAGTCAAAATAGATCTTCGTTTGAATTTCTCCTATGAATATTATAGGGAGACACGGGAAAACAGAGTAACTGCGACGATATATATGCAATAATTATCAAAACAAATCCTACCTAGCTTAGAAAAAGATAGCTGTTGTGCGACAGACAAAGGAAAAGCCGGGTCATATTTCACAAAAAGAAGATGCGAAATGAGTTGTTTTGGTTGAAATAACACTATTGTGCGAGCGACGATATCATTGAAACGAGCTGCTTTTAAAAAGTGTCGTGCTAATTTCGCTCTCTGATCTGGCCGCACTATGCGAGAGAATATGGCCAGAGCGGAGAGTCAAATTTCCTTGGGCCTTTAGCAATAATAAGATAATTTGGCTTTATTACCTCTGGACTATTATCTACGACAAGAGAAAAGAAAACATTAATGCGAGATGAAACATAACTCATTGTTGTAGTGATGAAGATTCTCTTCATTGAAGAACGCTATCACAAATTAGTAATAATTTGAATAATGAATAAGGTAATACTGCCGCAAAGAACTATGTATAGTTGGCTATATATAAAGTATATAGTCCAAAACCATTAATATCAAAAATGAAATGTGGCTCGAAATAGACGCAATGCGAATCTGCTAAGCAGGGAAGTGAAAATTAATAATTTTATTTATTAATTTATTTAATAGAAGGAAAATCAGAGAAATATCCCATTGTGTGAGAGGGAGAGAGAGAGAGAGAGAGAGAGAGAGAGAGAGAGAGAGAGAGAGAGAGAGAGAGAATACCGGTTGAGATCATTAAATTTTTCAACGTAGAAAGAATGATCAAACTAAAATAGGAATATACATGATTGAGTTGCCTTTTCATTCAGTAGACAGGGTGTTGGGAGGGTAACAAGGATGGAGGGAGAGAGAGGGAGAGAGAGGGAGGGAGTGATGGAGAGAGAGGGAGGAGAGATTAGAGGGAGAGGGACAATGAAAGCTGAAGAAATAAGGAGGCAATGTGAATTGAGGGGAGTCTAGCAAAATAAGGCATGGGAAAGAGCGAAATGTGACAGGAAAAGGGTGAGATGAAGAATGAAATAAGTGATGGTGATTGGAGTTTGGAAAAAGAAAATGGTAGATCGAAAAAGTGAGATTGCAGGCAAATATTGACATTTTTGGATATTTTTTTTTCAATTTTTTTCTGGCAAAATTGCTCTCCATGTGATCGAGAAAAAAACCCCACAGTATTCTTGTCTAAGCCATTTTTCTTTGAATCCAACAATCAAAGATCCGTTGTAGAGAGTTCGTTCTGGCTTTCAGAACCTTGATTTAGATTTTGATTTTAGCTGGTCTACACGATACAGGCGAAGGGATGAATCCATCTCCACTCATAGCATTTTTCAACACTTGGCGAGCAGTTATTGATTACTTTACAAAGTACCAAATAAATTGTGTACTTTAAAGGGAGAGTGACCTCTCTCAATGGCCTCTTCATTACGCACACTATTTCTCTGTTCTCTAACAACGAGAGAGCGTAGAGCGTTGAAGAGACCGTTGATAAAGGTTTCGGTCCCTTTAGCCGTCTGCGCTCTCTCCCCTTGGCGCGCCCTTTCTTTTTCGCTCTACTCTTTGTTATTACATCATGACCGCTCTCGAAATCGAAAAAAATTCATCTTAATCTTTATCTACCGTTCTTGAGAGTATATTGATTAATTATTATTACTTCACAATTTTTCGACTGTATCGTTCATGCGAGAGCATGTGATAAATATATATGTATATATATAAATGCTGTGCTACTCCGACAGCAAAATTTGGTTCCACGCAATCCAAAAAGACGACATAAACCGAAGCCCACATTCCATTCTTATTTATTCCCTTCTTCTTCATTCCGATTGAAGTCTCGTCTTTCATTGCATTCAATGCAGGAAATTCCATCTCTCTCTCTCTCTCTCCTCTCCCTCTCTCTCTCCCCTCTCCCTTTATCTCTCTCTCTCCCAATCTCTCTCTCTCTCCCAATCTCTCTCTCCTCCCCCTCTCTCTCCTCCCTCTCTCTCTCTCTCCCTCTCTCTCTCTCTCTTCTCTCTCTCTCTCTCTCTCTCTCTCTCTCTCTCTCTCTCCTCTTCTCTCCTCTCTCTCTCCTCCTCTCTCTCTCACTCTCTCTCTCTCTCTCCTCTCCTCTCTCTCTCTCTCTCTCTCTCTCTCTCTCTCTCTCTCTCTCTCCTCTCTCTTCCTCTTCCCTCCCCCCTCCTCTCTCTCTCTCTCTCTCTTCTTTCTCTCTCTCTCTCTCTTCCTCTTCCTTCCCCCTCCTCTCCCTCTCTGTTCTAAAGAAGACCATTCCGTACGTCTTCTTCTCCATCGTTACCACTCCTTTTGTATCCGAATCTCCTCTGACATGAATCAAAGTTCATAGACATTCAGGTTTGATGCATAGTTATTCGAACATTGAAGAATCAGTTCGATTTGAGAAAGTAACTCATAGGGGCCTTCTTACAGAAAATGATAATAATATGCTTTATGAAACAAGATGGAAACATGATCTCATATAAATTGAAATACATTGGAGTATGCATAATACGACGATACGACGATGGTTCTCACATCTATTTCTTGTCTTCAATTAAAAAAGGGACTGCATAAGAACAATTTATTTTTCATTTTGTCGGGAGGAACGACATGTAGATGGAGAGAGGAACGAGAGGGAGAGGAAGAGAAGGAGAGGGAGAGAGGTAGAGAGAGAGGAGAGGTAGAGAAATAGAGGGAGAAGGAGAGGGAGGATGGTGAACAGGGAATAGGGAGGAAGCGAATAATAGAGTAGACAAGAAGGGGAAGATGTGACAATCGGATATGAAGAGGGGGATGATAAGGAGAGAGAGTGGAACATTTGTATGGAAGTGTCAGGCATATGTTCCATGAGTTGAAGGCATATGCTTTATTTACTCTCCGCTCTGGCAATGCTATGGTGCTTTTTGTGTTTACGAGAGAGCGTTGCCAGAGCGGAGTGTAAATTTTTTAAGGTAAAAAATAAATGTAAAGATAAAGGAGAGAGTGTGGCCAGAACGGTAATTAGAAGCGAGTATTCCTTTAAAGGCACATCCGAGCTAATTTGAAACTATCCGCTCCGACAATTCTCTCTCGTAGACAGAGAAAGCGAGAGGACCAGAGAGGGGGGAGGGTTCAAATTAGCTCAATCCCGGAAAGAAACCATCTGCGATACATACGTACATAGAAGAAGCCTTTAGTGAAGAAGACAAACAAATGAAAGATGAACGAAAGGTTCGTGGAGGGTTTTTTAAATGTCCAAAAAAAGAAGAGCAGATATTAATAATAATTTAACAGCATTCACAAGTGAGCATAGAATGAATAAATAATGAATGAACAAGTAAGTTAGACTAATGATGAATAAGATATCGCCCACCATAATCAATGAAAATGGTAGTGATTTTAGGCAAATAAATTAATGTTAATCTAAGATCTTGCAAAAAGGGATAAACACTGTGCTCGGTGGTAATTTATAATCAAATTCGTAATTCATTCGAAGCGAACACCGGATTTGCTCAACTTTTCTGACTGATGATTCAGAATACATATGAGGTACTACAACCACAGACGATAAGGGAACCACGTTAGTTCAATCATAAGAGAGGGTGTTCATTAAGCCGGGAAATAGGAATAACCTCACCATAAATAATGGTGTACGAAAAATATGGTATGGTCTACGCATACAGCGCCTATAAACAGTAGGCGTATTCAAATAGCGACCATCGGACTGGAAAAAATTATCAGCGCGTAAGTTCGAAATAATATGAGAAGAGAAGGGAGGGAGGGGTGATCACAGCGTGGCGCATTGGTAAGATGGCCGCCTATCCTCCCAAAGGGTACGGGTTCGAATCCTGACCGGAGTTTTCACTTCATCCCTTATTGTACACTCTGAACTAACGTGGAACGATTCCCTTACCACAATGCTCTATAGACTGTGAAAGCCAAAACGACCGCTCAACATAGAAACTCTCTCAAATGCAATCGTCTTTCGCTTGTCTGGCTATGGAAACAAAATGGCTTGAACCAGAATACTGTGTTACCCATGAGGGGGTGGGGGGAATCCCGTAAAGAGAAGTTGCAAATGATTTTTTCGCTGTGTAGTTAAAGCTATGCAAAAATGTCCTTTGACTTCTAGCTGTGATCTTCTAGAGCAGCATACTGACAGGGTATCAAATTGGTGATAATTCAGGGCCACTAATAAGAATAGAGTAGAGTATATCGATATATATGAATGGTTGAAAAAGAAGGAATAGAAAAGGGGGATGAGACTGAACAAACAACAATGAATGGAATATCAATTGATGGAATGGAGGAAGATGTGTTGATACATGGATGGAACCGTGGAAAAAATGCTCAATATTAATCGACTGGAACATTTGGAAGTAGCATGATACTGGCCTAGCAGTGATCACCCGCAGGACTTCATGTTCATTGAATAACGAGTTGTACCTTTACCTTACCTATAATAATAACTACAGATTTTTCTATTATTTGCACACAGGAAAGTCAGAAATCATACTTGGACGCACAGTGCAAATGTATATGAACAGGAAATCGCCAAAAAAGCACGCTATGCCTCTCAAATTTCCCAGTAATCAGAGAACGCGCTAATGAACTGGCTTTTGCGACTCGTATTGAACCTAATTAAGGAATGACTGCGTCAAAACAAGAAATTCAGCCCCGATTGAGAGGGAATAAGAATGGGAATCGGAGAGGGAGAAGAGATTCTCTAATTGTTTTCAGACTCAATTTGGAGATCTCAAAAACAACAGTGCTAGTGCTCGACAGCTCACGCAATGGGGTTCATTGAGATTAACAGGGTTAAGAGAACTACGGCAACTTGGACATTTGCATAACTCGGTAGCAACAGTCTTAGGCTGCGTTCGCGACGATAGGATGCATAAAGTGCTTGTAAATTCATCGATAATAGCTAATAGTCAATGGTCCATAGCCAATAGACTATCAACTGGACCCTTTGCCGGCACTATGCCAGTAATACCAGTGACAGCTATACGAATATTTGATTTAACAAATAAATAAATAAAAGTGTTTGGTGTATTCTGGTTTGTACTCGAATATCTTCATAATACTACGTAAACTTGAGGGGAAATAGACGGGAGCCATACATCATATACATGGATATGCATTAGCCATGGCTACTCTTTGAGAGAGAGGATGAAATGGCTGAATGGGTGGCAAAGTGAGGCACAAATATTATATGAATATGAATCTCTCTCTCCCTCTCTCTCGCTATCTCCCTCTCTCTCTCACTCCTCTCCTCCCTCTCTCTCTCTCTCTTCCCCTCTCTCCCCCTCTCTCTCTCTCCCCCTCGCTCTCTCTCTCCCTCTCCCATCGCTCTTTCTCTCTCCTTCTCTCCATCTCTCTCTCTCTCTATCTCTCTCCCTCTATCTCTCTCTCTCTCTCTCTCTCTCTCTCTCGCACTCCCTCTCCCTCTCCCTCTCTCCTAACATCGAGGAGAGTGAGCCATAGTAAAGGGAGGTTGAAGGTGAGGCGAGGAGACAGGTGGGCTTCTCCATACAAAGAACGTCAAGGTGTGAAGCAGTATGTGAGAGAGGGAAGGGAGAGTGAGAGAGAGAGAGGTAGAGGGAGGGGGAGAGGGAGAGGGAGACAGAGAGAGAGGGAGAGGGAGACAGAGAGGGAGAGGGAGAAGAAGAGAGAGGGAGAGAGTGAGGGAGAGGGAGAGAGGGAGAGGGAGAGGGAGAGAGAGAGAGGGAGAGGGAGAGAGAGAGGGAGAGAGAGGTAGAGGGAGGGGGAGAGGGAGAGGGAGACAGAGAGAGAGGGAGAGGGAGACAGAGAGGGAGAGGGAGAAGAAGAGAGAGGGAGAGAGTGAGGGAGAGGGAGAGAGAGAGAGGGAGAGAGAGAGAGGGAGGGGGGAGAGGGAGAGAAGGAGGGAGAGGGAGAGATAACAATAGAATGTGCGAAAAGAGATTGAAGACGATGTGAACATCAATGGACTAATCGAGTTAGAGGAATCAGAGGTCAAGGGTCTGCTCCGGCAATGCTCTCTCGCTTTCTTTGTCTACGAGAGAGCATTGTCAGAGCGGAGAGTAAAATTTGTGCCTTTAAGGAAGCCTCTGTGGAAGCTGTTTAGCCGAAAGATGCAAAACAATCTTTACGATTTCACAACATTCCTGCAAGATTTCATTTCTTTGCATGTTTTGACCGTTTTAGTAATGCTATTTCTAAGGGTCACAAAATTTAAAAAATTTAATTTGTTAGCACAAAAAAGAGGTGAGAGAGTGATGAAGAAGGTTCCATTTTAATCGTTTTTTTTTTACTTTTCTTACTTTTACTTTTTTTACTTATTTTCCTGAGCATCTTTTACATAATTTTTAAAAAGTTGAATTGAATTTAGTTTTCACAATTTGTCTCACATAAGTTTCACTGATATTTTATAAGCGCTTACTCAAATCGTTGATCAATGATCACTAATATGAGAATAAATCATCTTCTAATGAAACAACATAACTTATTAACAGTAGATTTGTCACGGCATTTGTCACAATTTCATTTGATGATTAGATTATCTATTAAAGATGGAGACCCACGAGTTTTTTCGTAATGAGACTGTTCGGATAGTATGATAGAGATTCATCAAACAAATCGAAAGACATATCTGATATTAATTCCCGATATGTTTATAGCTCACTATGAGCATTGAAAGTACAACTTTCAAGGCATGTAGAGAGTGGTCATCGAATTTGCATACTTTCTCTCTCATTTTCTCATTATTCCTTACGCCAATTACCACATAATATAAACAATAGCCAGCATGCTTATCGTGGTAGGAGTCAGTCATGCCAACTCATGGGTCCCCTTCTTTGAAATGACAAGTGTACGGCGCACCTTGCTGTTATGCATCGTTCACCTAGCGATGATCGCTAGAATACTAGCAACAGTAATAATTATTAGTGTCATTATAATTGTTATAAATCGTTAAATTTGCATTACGTGCCCATGCCGCAACCTACTCCGCAGCGTCTCCGTCGTTACGGCGGAGGTAGGCGCGTAAGGTAACGATGCATTAGACTTGACAAAACAATAAAAGTTATACGATGCTGTGTGATCGCTTCCGCTAGCAATGTTGCAAAGAATGGACGGATCGAATTACCTTCCGGATGAGAACATTCATCACTGCTATGTTATTCGAGACTCATAAATAATATAAGCATGCATGGGCAATAAAGCGTGATGAAGAAGACCAGAAGGGTTCGGGGTCGTACAAACTCTCGTTTCGAGAGCGGTCATGGTGCGAGAGAGGCAAAGGTAGAGAGAAAGAGAGAGAGAGTATGCAAAAGGGAGAGATCGCAGACGGGTAAAGACCGTAATTATTCCATACCGTACTTTCTTGGCATTTTTCTACAGCAAAAAACAAATTTTTAGAAATATTAAGAAGATTTTTAGAAATATTAAGAAGACTCGTTACCATCATTTGTCTCGTTTCGTGCATACGCACGATGATAAAATATATATATATATAAGATCATACGAAATGAATGATATATCTCGACTTGGTCATGGCTGAAATTATCGTGCCAATATGGTGGAGTATGACACTAATGCCGACTTTATGTGGTGTTTAAATCTTGGAAAAGTAGATGGAAAAGTGAAAAGTGGTGTTAATTTTTTGATTGTAAAAGTAGTTGGAAAAGTAGCAATCCAACTCTCGCGTAACCGATTTTTGTAGTATGATTCTAACAATTACGTAGCTGTGCTACTTTTCGAGCTACTTTTACAATCACAAAATTAACACTACTTTTCACTTTTCCATCAACTTTTACACGATTTTAAACCCACATTACTCCCAATGAGTGGCTGGGCCAGGCTTGATTACAATTCAAAACTACTTCGCGAGTATATTAAAACGGGCACACTTTGAATAGGGAGCGTGATTACTTCTGAAGAAAGGAGAAGACACTAAATTGGATGATGAAGAAGAAGGAGAAAAGGAGTATAGCGGAAATGGAGAAGAAGAACTGTGGCCAATGAGTTTGAAATGGACAAAAAGTTGAGGGGGAGGGGAGAGAGAGAGAGAGAGAGAGAGAGAGAGAGAGAGAGAGAGAGAGAGGGGGAGGGAGGGAGAGAGAGCCATAGAAAGGCATCGATTGCAGTCTTCTAGTTGCTTCCTCCGGAGAATGAGGCTAGAAAGTGGCGAGACATGGAGAGGGGGGGAGGAGGAGGGCAGGGAGAGATAGAGAGGGAGAGGGAGGAGAGGGAGAGAGAGAGGGACAGAGAGGGAGAGAGAGAGGCGAGAGGAGGGGGGTGGAGGAGGAGGGCAGGGAAAGAGAGAGAGAGAGAGGCGAGAGAGAGAGAGATAGGGAGAGAGAAGGAGAGAGGTTAGAGGAGAGGAGAGAGAGAGGGGGGGGAGAGAGGAGAGAGGGAGAGGGAGGAGAGAGGTTAGAGGAGAGAGAGAGAAAGATAGAGAGAGAGAGAAGAGAGAGGAGAGAGAGAGGGAGAGGACTCAAAACAAGTGCATAGTCGTCTTAAGAATGCATTAGGGCATCTGTGTCGTCTTCGCCTTCTCTTGAATGGAAATGAAAATGAGATTATCGTAATTTCAATCTCTTCTACACATTTCAAACTACATCTTACATTTTTAAAATTACACCTTTTGTACAGGTATCCATGAACCGTGGCAAACAGTTTGCCGGAAAACGTGACGTCACAAGCGTAGGAGGCGGCGTTTGTATCAAAATCAAAATTGATTGATGTGATCTCCCTATTCCCCATAGTATTTCTATTTCGACAGTTCTTGTGTTCACTAAAAATCATCTCAACAATCTCTATCTGTTCGTCTCATTCATTCACACATTTTATATTATTTGTTCTTTTCCGTACCGTGTTTCCTTGAAAACGCATAAATATTATATTATTATTATATTACCCTAACAATAAGCTTTTGGCGTCATGTTTGTCAACAAACATGACGTCAAAAGGAATAAATATTATTATATGAAGGAATAAATATTATTATTATTATTATTATTAAACGGTTTGCCACCGTTCGCGGATACGGCCTCTGATTGGGAAGAATAATCGTATTTTAAAAGCATACCAAGAGGTAATGTTCAAATCGTCGCTAAAGCAACACTCTCTCGTAGACAACGAAAGCGGGAGAGTGCGGCTGGAGAGGAGAGTTTCAAATGGACTAAGGAACTTATTTTTCTGGGGAGCTAACAATAAGATGAAAAATTGCTTCAATTTGCTTGTGCGTCTTCATTTTAATTGAAATTGACTCGAGGGAAAGAATGAGTCTCAATTTCATTTAATTGTAGCTCTCTTTTGGACAAAATTTCGGAGCCTCATGAATTCTTTATGTTGTGTGGTGAAATCTAAACCCGGAGGGGGAGGGGAAGAGGGTAGAGAGGGAAGAGGGAGGAGGAGAAGGAGAGAGAAGAAGGAGAGAGGGAGAGGGAGAAGGGTAGAGAAGAAGGAGAGAGGGAGAGGGAGGGAGTGGGAGACGGAGAAGGAGAGGGAGAGAGGAAAAGAAAGAACGTGGAGAGAGGGCCAGGGAAAGAGGGAGAGGAGGGAGTCGGGAGAGTGGGATTGAAGGGTTCAAAGCATTGTGTTACGCAATCGCCTTTTCTGAACAATGAGATGTACATTCCAGTCAATATGGGAGACGTATGTTGTGTTCAAATTCTAATTCTTTAATTCTTTATCCTATCAGCACATTAAATGCAGAGGGGGCCAAAACAGGGGGAATCTTCTTATCCACAAGATTTATCCTTTCGTCTCTGAGAGAATTCATCTCTATTCAAGAAAACGTCCGCATATGAAACTTGATTAGAATAGTCAAATAACCCACGAAAACTTTACGTTGTTCGTCCAATCGGCCTGCTTGACGAGACGGAAATACCGCTCCTGACTTTCCAAAGTCTTCTAGGAGGGGACTCAACTGTTGGTCCTCTTCTCTTGATGGAATTGGCGAGTGAAGTCGAGAGTGGAGAGAGAATAGTCCAACCGACCGAACCGCAGAGAGAAAAGGCAGAAGAATGAAGGTTGAAAGAAGGTTGTGTTCAAAACTGAAAAGAAAAGAAAAAATCAGAAAAAAAGACTCTCCTCTTTTTACGCACTCTCTTGTCATTTTTCATTTCGCCTCGTTTTTTTTTTATCCATCAGTTAAAATCAAGAATAATGTATGAATGAAGCAAGAAGGGAGTGATGGAGTTCCGTAAATTTTTTTTAAAATGGAGAATTTTAAAAAAAGATGTTTTCCATAAGATGAATTGAAGAATGTCGTAAAGCCGTTCCTTCCTCTTGTTTCATATCCTATTCCGTACAAAGGTTGTTTACACACTCTGTTTAGCTTTTCAACAAAAATTTATGCATCTCTCTCTCAGGAAGGGGTTCCTTTCTCTACCTACTCCTACATCTCTCTCTATCTCTATCTCTCTCTCTTTCTCTCTCTCCTCTTTCTCTATCTCTCCCCCATCTCTTTCCCTCTCTACCTCTCTTCCCTCTCTCTCCCCCTCTCCCTCTCCCTCTCTCTCATCCTCTCTCTCTCACTCTCTCTCTACCTCTCTCCCCTCTCTACCTCTCGTCTCTCCTTCCTCCGTCCTTCGTCTCTCATCCTGACTGACCGATAGCCTGAGTATGGTGTCTTTTCTCATGGGAAACACAACCCTTCTTCTGCCTCTCAAATAAACATTCTTATTTTCCTTTCGCCTTCACTTTTCGACTTCACGGGATCATATGAAATCAAAACCGAAAATAAATATTATACCATGAGTGACAAAACACAACAAAAATATAGAAGCAAAATGGATATCATATCATTGAAATATCATATAAATATCATTGAACCTAACAAAGCTTCATGAGGCTGTACGAAGTCTTATTGTTAGCGGGAGGATCTCTAACTCCGGTATTTTTTGCTCGCGGGGCACTTCGTTGAGAGGCCAAATCTCGCGGGGTACACCGCGAGGTGCACCACGGTGCGTCGTCCACCTCGCGGGGCTCCCCGTCTAGAGGCTGCAGCTCGCGAGGTACCCCGTCTAAGTGTTCTACCCCGCGGTGTACCTCGCGGCGTACACCACGGGATTGAACGGTGTGCCCCGCGAGTAAAAAATACAGGAGAACTGCTACGTGGGTTATTTTCTTTGACTTCATGACCCTCCACACGAATGTGATAAAGTATTGTATGGTATTGTAACAAAGCTGTTGTTATCACTAAGTCGTGTCTTAAATTACTCAGAAATGAAGGCTCTAAGGAGGGGATGAACATCTTCTACTCAATGATCCATCTTTAGCATTATGCTTATCCCCCGATATGTTTATGCTCTTCTCATCACATGACTCCTCAATCTCTTACTTTTCATCTTATTTTTAGCCTAAAATATCCCTAGTTCATCTTCATCTTCAAGATGCCAGTCACTGATAGAGGGCTATTGCCCACCCACCCACATTTGGTCTATCTATTGCAATCTTTGATTGGATGAGGGGTGTCATATGATGAAGGAAACAGATTTTTTATAATCTCCCTAAAATATTTGCGAGAAAATTCTGGGATGTCGTCGGCTCCATTTGACTGAACGGCTTCGACACAAATTTGACGGATATAAAATCCATCACTGTTTAAACAACTGTATTCAAAACATCTGTTTTTCAGATCTCTTTTACCTCTAATAATATGAAATATCAAATATAATGTACAATACCTTAGCCTCTTTATTAGTAGCCTTGTGTGCTTGCGCCATGTGACAGGACAATTCCGCAGCAGAATTTTTCTATCGCATGCCTTTTCTTGGCCAGTGCCCAACGGCGGGCCATGTTTGTAGCATGCTCAATGTTGGCATCATATGATTTGCCTTTATCGAATCAGAGATATAAATGGGAGTAACTCCCACTCTGGAGATAACGATATCAGTGACTTGCATCTTGAAGAAAGAGGCACAAATACGAGGGAATATTTTGCATGGATAAGTTATAAGAGAGAGTATCTAACAATATCGAGTGGTGATTGACACATAATCAATCAATCAATATTTATCAGGTTCGCACTGTGTTGTGCTGGGATATGGTTGTTAGCCATAGCGAGTACGGCATATTCCACATAACATTACATAATTTATCAGGGGTCGCATGATTGCGCTGATTTGGATTAACTCAACAAATCACAAAAATCAAAATTTGCCTGATGGAAACTCAACAGCAGCCTCTTCGACGACTGTTTACCCCTCTTCTGTAAGTGCGACATGTTCTTCAGGAATACTGTAGCTGATATACTGTATACACACTGTAGTACAGTTCTTCAAGTGTATGTGACCAAGAGGGTGTCTTTACACGAACCGATAGGTTTAAAAGTACGGTAGCTGCTTTTTTATACGTCGAAATTGACAAAACCAGAGTGTTGATCTTTGATCTATCATTTATTTTTCAGATGTTCTCATGCACATCGGAGTCTCGAGCTTTCCTCTCAAGTACCTCGAATCACTTGGACTGGCTTCTGAACTGATCGTAGAGTCTTCATGTCCTTCTGTCTCGTCGTCGTAATCATTGAAGCATATCTGACGATATCATTATCTTCTTCTTGTTATTGTTTTGTTCCATTGCTTTCTTTGTGTTCGATTAAAAATTTTGGGGAGTGCATGGTGTTGAAAAGTTAGAGGAAAGATGGAGGGAGGGCAGGTGGGGGACACGTTAGTTCAAAATGCGAGAGAGATGGGAATAGCGGGGCAAAGAAGATGCTGAGGCGACTTTTGCCATCATTGTGGTGAGCTGTTTGGTGTGTTTTCATAATCTCACAATAATGAGACGCTCAGAGCGGCGCACCTCAGACGGGTTTGATGACGCGGCGGAGAGTGTGATAGAGAGAATCATTTGATGCCATCTCGCACGCACACCCTCTCTAATGCAGCCCACCAAACCCGCCTGGCACCCGACTCGCACTATCTATAAGGTGGAAAACGTTATTCGCCCTACCTTTATTGTTGCCCCGCTATTACAGAGGCTGAACTAACGTGGGGAGAGGTTGCGATGGAGAGGGGGAGATAAGGGAGTGAGGGAAAGACGGAGAGATGTAGAGATGTATACAGGTACAATACGGGTGTTCAAATAGAAGAACATGTACGGTAGTTGGCAATCAATTCTTACTATCCCCATGCCCCCCCCCCTTCAGGGAAGGCGGGAACATTAATCAAAAGCATCTTTTACGGTAAAATTTCAGTCTGATTTGTATATTTTTTTATTTTTAGGATAATACTAATATTATACCATAGAATTGACGGATAATTAAGCAAAATATAGCCGAAAAAAATAACAGAAAACAAAATGTTTAATGTTGTGTGTTATTTCGTGCGTCAGATTACGGTAGAGTGATGGGAAAGATTCTTCCTTTTCGACTTCTTTAAAGAATTGTTTTTGGCAATAAATATTTCGCACCCCGCACCCCGCACCCCGCACCCCGTCGGTGTGCATTATTCCGCACCCCGGGGTGCAGTATATCGCACACAAATATAAGTATAATTATTTTTTGCAAATTCTTTATTTTCTGGAGTTGTTGATTACTTTTTTCGCTGCGATATAAAATTAAACTACAATAGCATCATAATCAAACCTCAGACAATCTTATTATTTCTCATAACAGAAATGACATAACAAAAACAACAACTAATAACAAACAAGTCGGTTTAGGAACGTGAATTCACTTAGCCGATTTAACAAGTTAATCATTGTCACGAAATAGCTAACTCTCCATCTCCTTTTCAAGATTCACACACCCCCCTGCAATATATTTATTCTTTCTTTTATTCTTTCTTTACATCATAACAAAGAGAGAGATAATTAGTGTATGGTGATGGAGGTACGTCCAATTTTGTTAGCAGATGATGGTCAATAACTAACCATAGGACTATTAGGATGGAGTAAAACTCCATTACGACCAGAAGTGAACGGAGAATTGAGATGACTAGTACAGTCAATATAAAGTATCTTTTCCAAAATACCGTAACCTATTAGCTGCGAAGAATACCTTAACCTTGCAGCCCTTAAAACTACCGTGACCTTCAAACCACTATCATACCATGCGAGTTCGGCGAAATGAATGGGATCCATGATGATGGATACGGTAGAAGTATATGGAGTAAGGCAGGATACGGTAGATGTATGTGAACCACGGTAGGATACGGTAGATGTATGTGAACCACGGTAGGATACGGTGGATGTATGTGAACCATGGCAGGATACGGTAGATGTATGTGGACTACGGTAGGATACGGTGGATGTATGTGAACCACGGTATGATACGGTAGATGTATGTGAACCACGGTAGGATACGGTAGATGTATGTGAACCACGGTAGGATACGGTGGATGTATGTGAACCATGGCAGGATACGGTAGATGTATGTGGACTACGGTAGGATACGGTGGATGTATGTGAACCACGGTAGGATACGGTGGATGTATGTGAACCATGGCAGGATACGGTAGATGTATGTGAACCACGGTAGGATACAGTGGATGTATGTGAACCATGGCAGGATACGGTAGATGTATGTGAACCACGGTAGGATACGGTAGATGTATGTGAACCACGGTAGGATACGGTGGATGTATGTGAACTATGGCAGGATACGGTAGATGTATGTGGACTACGGTAGGATACAGTGGATGTATGTGAACCATGGCAGGATACGGTAGATGTATGTGAACCACGGTAGGATACGGTAGATGTATGTGAACCACGGTAGGATACGGTGGATGTATGTGAACTATGGCAGGATACGGTAGATGTATGTGGACTACGGTAGAACACGGTGGATGTATGTGGACTACGGTAGGATACGGTGGATGTATGTGGAGTACGGATAGATACGGTAGATGTACCGTCAAAACGAAAAAAAGTGAAACATTTGTCAAATAATTTGACAAAATTTGACAAAAGTTCACAAGATTTTGAAAATTTTTGAATCATGATATCTAAACGCGGCTACTAGTTCTTTAATAAACAACAGGGTATTTGAGCATCACTGGGCTTACCTAATTGACCTATGAAGAAAAAAAATTTAAACGAATCACTGTGAACGCTGTTTTGTGAAACTGGTATACGGTATGATTTTCTACAGTATACCCGTTTTGCAGCCTGATCTATGAAATGATCCTAAAAGTGCACATTCGCTATAAAGAGTCAGGCAGTGCTAGATATATCCATAATTAGACGAAAAAAAGCGCGATGGAAGCAATTTTACAGTAAGATTCTACAGTATGCTACAGTATACCAATTCTGCTCCGCAACGCTCCTGAATATTTTTTTCACTTTTGTCGTGCTTATCTGGATTTGGCAAACACATCTACAAAACAAAATCTGAGATAATACTTCATCAAGATCATGAAAGATACTAAAAATGGGAATCTTGTGAACTTTTGTCAAATTTTGTCAAATTATTTGACAAATGTTTCGCTTTTTTTCGTTTTGACGGTATGTGAAGTACGGAAGGGAGTAAGAGTACGATATAATCGAGCAACTCCTGGTAGGAATAAAAGATCGAGGAGCAAAGTGTGCGGCTTTTCTTACCCGAATTTATTTTCAAAAATTTTGCATGTAATAATGGCTTGTATATCCGTGCAAGAGGAATATCAAGCACATGGCGGTTATAATAGAGGAAAGCACTTGTTGAGTGTGTTGGTCTTTGATCTTTGAACTTTGCTCATCGATATTTGATCCCTTTCAGGAGTCGCTCGATTATACCGTACTCTTACTCCATTTCGTACTCCACGTACATCTACCGTATCCATCCGTAGTCCACATACATCTGCCGTATCCTGCCATGGTTCACATACGTCTACCGTATCCTACCGTGGTTCACATACATCTACCGTATTCTGCCATGGTTCACATACATCCACCGTATCCTACCGTGGTTCACATACATCCACCGTATCCTACCGTAGTCCACATACATCTACCGTATCCTGCCATGGTTCACATACATCTACCGTATTCATCCATAGTTCACATACATCTACCGTATCCTGCCTTACTCCATATACTTCTACCGTATCCATCATCATGGATCCCATTCATTTCGCCGAACTCGCATGGTATGATAGTGGTTTGAAGGTCACGGTAGTTTTAAGGGCTGCAAGGTTAAGGTATTCTTCGCAGCTAATAGGTTACGGTATTTTGGAAAAGATACTTTATATTGACTGTACTACTTGTAGTAATCAGCAATGCCATACAATTTAAGTATATTCTTCCTTTATGATTGATTTAATTTCCTAATGCAAATAAGTATTGTCGTGTACGTTAAAGATACTATTGCCGGTGTTCTCCGCTTGAGGTGAAATCAAAAGACCAAAGACTAAAGAGCAAAAGAGTAGTTTATTCAGATGCACTCTCTCACAATAAATACAATAAAATACACAAGAACAATAATCACACAACCTAACTCTACAAAGACATGAGTCCCAGACTAAAAATCATACAACGAAAGACACGAAATCAATATACAATTATGGAAATGAAATAAAGACTAATCAATGCAAATTAAATATGATAATCCTAATCCTAGACAATGAAATGCAAATACAATATAATTATAATAATGAGACATAAGAACACATAATACATCAAAAAGATCAAGGATCAATAGGGAGGCTGTAGGTCTGGGTATCCCACCCTAACAGTCGACATTCTTTCGATAACATATTCGTCATCAATTTCGCATCATATTAAAGATATACCAGGCATAGACAACAAATAATATGTAGAAACAACATTTACTTTTGATAAATACGCTAATATTAATCAAAGTTTTTTATTTGATCGGTTGTTTATTCATGTGCTAACGAAAATATTGCTAGATGGCAATATTGTCTTTGATCCATAATTCTTTTCTCATGATCATGACTAAAGGAATATGACGGGAGGATAACGGTATTCGATTGCAGACCGAAAGTTTCGATAAGTGAACATCTGTCTATCTCTACCTTGTCAAAAATTAATTGGCTTCACTAAGGAAATAATCAAGACTAGTCAACGGTATTTATTTCCAAAGTCATCTCAATTCTCCTTTCACGGCGGTTCATTGGAGGAAAGCCCCTACATTTAACTTTGGCTTGAAGCCTCCCGCACTACGAAAAATCGGCAAAGCTGAATTGCACCGGGCGGGATTCGAACCCACGAGGTTCGGATCGCCACCCAAAAGTTCTAGCCACTAAGCCATCTCATCATGTTTCGAGACTCGTAAAACTCGATGATAGCTCTAGTCAGAAGTGTTCGTGTGGCGAGCAGCCGCAGCAACGCGCCCATTATTATCGTACCCCAACTTCGCGTTGGGAGGACCTAATGCCTAGTGCAATTTCAATACTCAGTTTGCGATTCCTGTGGGAGCTTCTTAATTACTATCATTGAACCGCCGTGCCTTTCACTTCTGGTCGTAATGGAGTTTAACTCCATCCTAATAGTCCTATGGTTAGTTATTGACCATCATCTGCTAACAAAATTGGACGTACCTCCATCACCATACACTAATTATCTCTCTCTTTGTTATGATGTAAAGAAAGAATAAAAGAAAGAATAAATATATTGCAGGGGGGTGTGTGAATCTTGAAAAGGAGATGGAGAGTTAGCTATTTCGTGACAATGATTAACTTGTTAAATCGGCTAAGTGAATTCACGTTCCTAAACCGACTTGTTTGTTATTAGTTGTTCTTTTTGTTATGTCATTTCTGTTATGAGAAATAATAAGATTGTCTGAGGTTTGATTATGATGCTATTGTAGTTTAACCTTATATCGCAGCGAAAAAAGTAATCAACAACTCCAGAAAATAAAGAATTAGCAAAAAATAATTATACTTATATTTGTGTGCGATATACTGCACCCCGGGGTGCGGAATAATGCACTCCGACGGGGTGCGGGGTGCGGGGTGCGGGGTGCGAAATATTAACTGCCTTGTTTTTCGTTGATCGATCGCCACGTTCCAACGTTGTTGCGCCTTTTTTTGTGTGTAAATTTTATTCATTAGTTTATACTCGAATAGTTCCATCACATATCCCGATTATCAGCACCCATAGGATTTATGAAACCCCGTAAAATGGAGGTTGACTGTCATCATACGTTCGAGCGCTATATTTTCCAAAGTGACCTTAATCGTAAAATAGTTTTTGTTCAGATGTCGTGTCAAGGTTGTCATCCTAATAATGTACTATCTCCGCAGTATCCACAATGCCAGGTTGGTAATTTAAGATCACTATGAGATGGACGCATCAAGCTAAACACTCATTTTCGGTTCCTCGCCGTTATTTTTATATAGTGGGTCGATTTTTAAAAAAATCGTTGTTCTTTCGCTTAAAAATCGTCACTATTAATTTCGTTTCCCATCAAGTGACCCGAAAATTAGCCATATTGATGGGCCGATCCTCGCATTGTGGGGGGTATGAAAATGTATCAAGCTAAATGTCCGATCTTTCAAGAATTCCTACCCAACGCCATCGGCACCTCTTATTAATGTCAATGCACCTATCCATACAACTGCTGTCATGTCGTCACAACAGGTATGCTGTTGTCTGTATAGGTATGCATGGATGTTGGCAAACCGTTTGCCGGCAAACGTGACTTCACAACCGTAGGCGCTTGCCAGAGATCCTCCCCATACGCTTGTGACATCACGTTTGCCGGCAAACGGTTTGCCAACGTTCATGGACGCGGCCTCTGGTTTGCCGGAATGCTTACAAGCGTGCTTACACTCCCGTTGTGTAATAATCACTCGATTACAGAACACCCAGACGACAGTATTCGTGCCTACTGGAACTACCGGAGCAGCTCCTGTCGCTGTCGACAAGGGAATCCGATCGACGTTCTCCGAGTTCTTCACTGTTTCATCATCGTCTTTCGGTTTAAAGGTGTGAATTACTTTTCTTTTGTTCACACTTCTAGTCATACGTGGGTAACGACATGCATGGCAGTTGCATGATGCTATATTGTGCAAAAATTGCCTTTTCTGTCAAATTCTTGAAAAATTAGCTGCTTTTTTACCCATGCCACCCGCCATACTCGCATATTTTCATCCTGGTATACAAATTTTTACTGATTGCGTATGTATGCTTGGAGTCGTATTTAAAACAAATCAATTATAGGGAAGAGTTATAGAGAGAGAGAGACTAAAATGGTTAATTCTGTCAATACTTGCAGGGTCGTGCCTATGCGTGTGTCTACGTTCTGCTGCTGCTCTCCGTCGCTTTTCTCGCGAATGCACTGCAGACTTTCGTACGTTGACTTTAAAATGGAGCTACCTCTTCAAGACACACGAAGTCCTGTGGGTGAGCACTGGTCTAGCAATGATGATCACCCACAGGACGTCGTGTGCCTTGCATAACAGGTATCCTTACCTTTTACCTTTATCTCTTCGCAAACTATTATGTTCTGTTCGAAAGAAGATCAGAGAAGACTCCTCTAGGGGCGCGAATCTTTCTCATCATGATCCAGCCACTTTCGAGCTTTTTTCGGTGAATATATGAGATCTAAAGGAGTCGAAATCTCAAAATCCTCTTTCCGCACACGCTCTCGCATCTTTTCTTTGATTTTGAAGAACATAGTATTTTAAGTAAACCAACGAGAAAACATTGCGTGATGATGAGACTATTTCTCTATCATAGGTCGGAAACTATGTTACAAAGTGCCAGCCTGACCACATTTTGAGCCAACGTTTCCTAAAAATCGAAAAACCTGACCGCATTTTGATATCCGATAACCTAGCTATTTCGTTCCTTATCTTTTACATCTCGTGATGCTTTATTTCAATCATGCATTTTTATACCCTCACAATGTGAGGATCGACCCACTATATATGGCTCATTTTCAGGATCTATTCATTATATATGGGTCGTTTCTTATATGAAAGATTACAATTTAAGCGAAAAATAACGATTTTTCTAAAACGGCCCACCATACATGGGCGCCAACATGGGGGTGCCCCCTGTAAAATTAGGGATTTTTCAAAATTTGTGGAATGCCCCCTGTAAAAATGACGTTTAGGTGAAATTTTTGAAGAAAAAAGTGAAGGCCCCCTGTAAAATTAACCATTTTTCGTTCGAATGCCCCCTGTAGAATCGAGCTCCAGGTACCCCGCCCATGTATGCTGCCCACTATATTTCGAAAATCGACCCAATATATAAAACAATTCCGGTGCCGAAAATGCATGATTTCAATCCTTGCAGATCATCGAGGAATTTTGTCGCAGTGCACTTTTGGGATCTAATTGGTAAGCTCTCTGTTTATTGTTATGTGGTGTTACATTTTCAAAACGTGCCCACGCCGTAACCTCCGCCGTAACGACGGAGATGCGGCGGAGTGGGTTACGGAGTGCGCACGTTTTGAAAATGTAACACCATCTTAGTGTATTCTTGACCATCTGATGTACAAGAATACCCCTGTTTCAGCAAGTTTTAATGGTTGTAATGTGAGCTAGATACACGAGAGATCAGACTGTGATAGCGTTGTAATAGGAAAATACTACAGTAATCATATAATGAGTTAATAATAATTAGAATTAGGGTTCCGCATTCGTGCACTAAGTCGTGCAATTTGTGCAATCGTGCAGAGTCGTGCATCATTTTAATTCATCAGCGGCATTTAAAGGGCGCTATTTTTAATGCTTTAGGGGAATTTGCATTTATATAACAAAGAAAATGCCAATAAAGCATTAAAAATAGCGACCGGTAAACGTCAGTGATGAATAAAAATGATGCACGACTCTGCACGATTGCACGACTTATTGTTAGTGCACGAATGCGGAACCCTAATTAGAATGAACAAATAGATGTTATGCATGCACGGTAATATTATAACGTGGAAATTGTACTAATATCAGTAGATAGTGCTTCAATTCCGGCCACTACGTCCAGACCATTTTCATACCCTCACATTGTGAGCATCATACATGGGCGCCGACATGGGGGTGCCCCCTCTAAAATTTCGGCTTTTTGAAAATTTGTGTAATACTCCCATGTAAAAAAAAATACGTTTAGGTTAAATTTTTGAAAAAAAGTGAAGGCCCCCTGTAAAATTAACCATTTTTCGTTCGGATGCCCCCTGTAAAATCGAGCTCCAGGTATCCCGCCCATGTATGGTCCAGGCGGCCCTAGGTCGAATGAAAACCGATGAATTATAACCGACCTGGATGATAACCATTTGCATAGTTTGTCTATTCATTAGCGTTTGTCTCTTATATGCAAATGGTTATTATCCAGTTGGTTATTATTCATCGGTTCTCAGCCGACCTAGTGCCGCCCAGACACCATGAAGCCTCGCTGTTAGTGTGTTATTGTTAGGTAGAGTACTTTGTATTGTTAAAGCTGCCATTATTAGTAAAATATATCGATATCCTGAGAAACTCATTGTATTGCAGTGCGTTGTGCGTTATCGTTAGCGGGTTCTCAGCCTTCATCGCTCCACCCATTCTGATCTCGTCTATTGTGGCACTCGTCGCGTTGCACACGAAGAATCGAAAGGGTGGCCTTCTGCCGCTCATCGTCTTTCTGGTATGATTTATTGATTGGTTGATTGTGTTATTGATTGATTGATTGATCGATTGTAGGGTATCGTTCTAATCTTTGCTGCCATCTGCTGCGTGATTCTCTCTGCTACGGTTGGTCTTTGATTTTTAGTTTTTCTTCATTTGTACATTTTTCATTCCGGGATTTACGAGGTATCCTCCGCTCTGGTTTATCAAAACTTAAAGTGCACTTGACATTTATCAATCAATAATGAATACCGTAAGAAATTTCTGCCGTTACAGTTCATTTTAACGGCATTATTCACTGTTATGAGGAACAAAACGGATGCTAATGAATTGGTGAGCGATCAATATGTAATATAAATAAATCAAATTAATATAAAAAAATTTCAACCAATAATAATTTTATCCGTATACTTATTTCTCAATCAGTACGCTCTAGAGTTGGCTATTCTAGTAAGCTCTTGCAATAAATCATAATTGATCCTAATAAGTGACGAAAGATGGAGTAAGTTTCTATGCATCGTTAATTTCAATTTAAATTAAATTAAATTTTTAATTTAATTTAATTTAATTTTAATTTAATCGTTAATTTCAGGCAATTCTTTTCTTCCTCTCCCTTCTCTTCGGTGTCGTCTTCTACGTCGTGCTCACTCTCATGCGGGTACGTCATATGTTATCACTTTATTTTTACACAATTGTTTCCCAAATGGTACATAAATAATTATAATTATTATATTGTATATATTGAGAATCGAAAAATATTCATACGCGAAGGAAATACATGATGCGTTCAAATGCGCCCCGCTGCTGACCGCAGCGGAGAATGTTTCACCGAATTCACCAATTGATTTTCTAGGTACTGATTTCGTATCGTCGTGTGCTCATGGCTACTGTACCTCGTTGAGCACTCACTTATCGATAACTGAATTATCGATTATCGTTGATCTACCATGAATTTTGCTAACTATATAAGATGATCATTCCAATTGTTGTTGCTCAAACTTCTCATTGTTGTTGCTTTATCACCTTGCTATACAGTCGTTGTGTTTTTTACCGTTTATGTAATAAATGGTATCTTTTGTTTTTCATAAGGTTGCTAATGGCTTCGATCATTGTGACAGATCATGATTAATAAGAGAATATTCTCATCTGCACTATTCCATATGGCATATTGATTCATCTGATTGAGGGTAATGAAGAAGATACCGTATTCATTGATTGAATGATCTTTGGACTTTTTGATTTCTTTGATTCGACTAAGGAGACTTTCGAGGAAGTGTTCCATACGATACTCGTGATATATCACGGGTCTCCGGTAATAAATCAGAACGAACTCATGGTTTGCATTTTCTCGCCTCTTTTTTCCTTTCGTTTCAAGACGTTTGAACATTACATACATTCATGCTCATCTTTCATACATTTTCGGTACCCTCGCCGCTAATTTTTATATAGTGGGTCAATTCTCGAAATAGGGTGGGTTGATTCGCAAAATTCGTTATTTTTGCTTAAAAATCGTCATTTTTAGGCTTCCTTTCGCATCAAGTGGCCTAAAATGGGCCTTATATAGTGGGTGTATGATTGATGTATAGACAGATGAATATTTCGATTGATTGTGTTATTGATTGATCGATTGATAATTGTATAGACATATTGATATATTTATTAATTGCCTCGATTGCAGGGTATCGCTCTGATCTCTGCTGCCATCTCATGCGTGTCTCTCACGTTTACGGTTAGTCTTTGATCTTTAGTTTTTTTCTTCATTTGTAAACATAGGTGGGCACGCTGGGGGAAAGGCTGTGCGCAAACCAGGGAAGGGTGAGGCAAGGCAGTGCGCATGGATATTTTTTACGAATTCGTTTAGAAATTGTCCGATTTTTGCGAGGCAAGGCTATGCGCAAGTCCCCCATGGGAAGACAAGGCTGTGCGCAAAAAATATTCGTTTTCACGCGCCCACCTATGTTTGTAAATTTATCTTTCTGGGGTTTACGAGGTATTGTCCGGCTATATGGTTCACAAGCCATCTTCATCATACACTTTAAAAAGTAAAACGTCTCTTTTTGGTTACTCACCATAACTTCCATGGGTGCTATTGCAAGTGCTTCTACAACTTTTTCGATGACCTCTTATCAATCAATAATAAATACGGTATGAAATATCTCCCATTACAGTTCATGTCGTTGTCACTACTCGCTGTTATTCAAGGAGAGAAGACGAATGCTAATGATTTGGTGAGCGATCAATCAATATCGATCTTAGATAAATAATAAATAATTAATATAAATAAATTTCAACCAATAATATTCGTCTTTGTTGGCTTATTTTTCTATGTCTAAGCTACAATATAGTTGATTGCGAAAAGTAACGAAAAGTTCAATTATCTGTGTATATTATAAATCGATAATTTCAGGCAATTGTTTTCTTCCTTTCTCTTCTTTCCGCTGTCGTCTTCTACGCCGTGCTCACTTTCATGCGGGTATATCTTATCTATTTATTGATTGATTGAATTTCGAATTATCTTTAATCTTTAATCTTTATCTCATCACAGAAAAATGATTCTGGTCATACTACTGTAAATTCCTTATTAGGTTTACCTAATCATCCTATTTATCAAATCTTACCCAATCTGTTTTATTATAGCATCTTTCATCACTTTTCTATATTATTTTGGAGTTCCCCAAGCATACGTGGGCACCACTGCCGCTAGCGGCAATACACCCCCGATTTTTGGCACCCGACCCAACGATTTTCCGAAAAAATCACTCAAAATGACGTATAAAAGCTCCATTTTTTGCTTCCAACCCCCCCGATTTTTGCGCCCGACCCCCCGATTTTTATTTCCAGCAGCAATGCTTGCCCACGTATGTCCCCAAGATTGTTTTTTTGGTTCCCTTCTCTTTATTCTTTTTATTAATGATACAATTATATAATTTACGTGTTTTAAAAAACACGGTACATAATGAATAAATAATGAACAAACAAGTAATTATGGATTTCTTAATGCCTATTCACCGGTTGACTTTGTAGGTACTGATTTCGTATCGTCGTGTGCTCATGGCTACTGTACCTCGTTGAGCAGATTACTGAATTATTACAGACCATGAATTTTGCTAATTGCGTAAGCAGATCATTCCAATTGTTGTTGCTCAAACTTCTCATTGTTGTTGCCGTATTGCCTTGCTATACAGTCGTTGTGTTTTTTTTACCGTTTATGTAATAAATGGTATCTTTTGTTTTTTATAAAGTTGCTAATGGCTTCGATCATTGTGACAGATCATGATTAATAAGAGAAGATTCTGATGTGCACTATTCCATCAGCCATTGATTCTACTGATAGAGGGTGATGAAGAAGATACCGTATTCATTGATTGAATGATCTTTGGACTTTTTGATCTCTTTGATTCGCCTAATAATAAGGAGACTTTCGAGGAAGTTTTCCCATGCGTGACTCAAATAAAGACATGAACACGTATGATTATGGGGATCTTTTTTGGCAAATTGCGATTTATATGATGTGAAAAAATTAAAGGAATATTTTTTGATGGGTGAGCCCTGAATCAGAATTTCAACAAGGTTTGGGCGCCAGTGCTTTTGACGTTTTGAATGGCCTCATAGTATCTTATAACTACGGTAATCAAAAAAATCATCGGCGTATTGTCCGTATAGAATATACTTGAGTAATTGTTTTGTTACTGGCTGCTAAAAAGAGAAATAATTATAGAACAACTCCACACTATTTCCTCCCCTCCTAACTCACTCTCTCTGATCTACGTACTATCTCACTTGTTCTCTCTCTCTCTCTCTCTAAACATAGAAACACATTGTAGTGTGGCTACTCTCGAGCCAAATAGACAAGTGTATTTTATACGGTCAATATTCCACCAGTTGCCAATTGCTCCGTCCAGGTCATCTCTCACAAGGACATCACCAAAGGTCATCAACAATCAGGACTGGTTATCCTAGAGTTGAATACAATACAAAGACCGATCTCACAATCAATAGAGACAAACGCAAAGAGTGTTGGCAAAGACAAAGAAAGCGAGAGAGCCTTGTCAGAATGGAGAGATTCAAATAGGTTCGTTTTGCATTGTCTGATAATTGTTGCAAATTGAAATCATACAATTACATTGTGCAGGCATATCATTGTAGACAATTCAATTAGATTTGAATGGTGACAATGCTGGCATTCAAATTGTATCATTATTCTCGCATAAAAGGGACCATTTCTAAGCATTTGCACGGTCGTTCCTCATCAGTTATGCATGTAAGTTGCTTGTCTTTTAATGTTTAAGCTTGATACTTTGCCTTAGACCTTAGGTCTTCGAACCTTATCATATGGGAATTAAAACTTCAATATCTGAATTAGGTCTTACAACCTTAACAATTAAGTCGTTCTCTAACCTTGGACATTTCAGGAACAGATGAGGAACGTCGTCAACATTTTTTTTCTGATTGCTTAAGTGATCAAAAGATTATTTTCTTGGTCAACTTTGCTATAACAAGGATATTTGTTACATTGTTTCTTGGCATTCTTAAACCTTTTGGGTGACAATTTCTCTTTGATACTCGAAATGACCGATCCTACAATACATCGTCCTGTCTTTTCCCATTCCTCAGCAGCTCCTTAAATGGATCGTATGTTGAATGGGAAGATGTCAGGGCGGTGATTAATATCTTCTTACTTATTCCCCTGAACAATTTCTTATTTTGTGGTTTTAGGCGTCAACATTGCGGAGTCCAAACAAACTAAACGTGACTCCCGTATAAACTAAACAATCCCCTAAATTATGTGAATATATGAATAAATATTTGTCACTATCAATTGCGAATTGTACAAGGGAACAGATTAGCAAGTAAAGGATAGGTTATAAATTGTCATATTTTTATAAATGGAAGGCACGAGAAAAGACCTTGTTGGTGGCTTATTCATTGAAATGTGTGCATTACAATACATATTGTCTGATATTTTTTATTTGTCTCATCTAATTTGAAGAAGTGATTTTGTAAATGCACGCATTGGAAGGGAGAAAGGATGACCATTAGCATAGAACGAGTACAGTGGATCATTGATTATAGCATTGTTCATGCAAAACTGACTATAGTGAACTCAAAATTTGGAAACAATGGTGTGAAATCAACAATTTGGAACTAAGAATTTCGCACCAGCTTTATTCGCGAAACACGATCTGACTTTTGGAGCATCCTTATGGCGACCCAGCCGACCATATTAGGCTGAACAAAGTTGTTGTTAACAAGGGAAGTCTGGTTGGGCGGTCCTGGACTTCGGGATGGAAGATATACCATTCGATAGGTATCCGAAAAATAAGATTTTTCATGTTGCCCATTTTGGCAGAATGCCACTGGGCGCAGAGTTATTTGCATATTACGGATTTTCACACTACAATGAAACATATTCTCTGTGAGATAGAAGACAAGCAGTGGTGAATAAGAAACAAGAAATGGCTAAAATGAATTTATTTATTTTTATTTTTACTTAAAGAGGATCATCTATGTATCTTTTGCTTGCAAGTTCGATTCCCGCACAAGCTATCTCACAGAGAATGTGTTTCATTGTAGGGCGAAAATCCGGAGAAATATAACTCAATAATTACTCTGCGCCCAGGGGCATTCTGCTAAAATGGTCAACATGAATAATTTTCTTTTTCGGATACCTATCGAATGGTATATGTCCCATCCCGAAGTCCGGGACCGCCCAACCAGATTTTCCTTGTAGTTTAAAAAAATTTTGACAATGACCTTTATCCCCAATTAAGCCCCCAGTTGCAAGAGGAAGCAAGATCGCCCAGTCAAGAGATGGAGGGATGATTTCGTGAAGTCAGCTGGCCCACAATTTTTGCAAGTGGCGAGGTGCAATCGTTCGGAATGGAGAATCCACATGGCAACCCAACTACGAAACATCCATTAAAGCTGATAAAGTTGATTCAATTAGAGTTGAGATAATGCAAGAATGGTTTGAAAATAAGTTGTGTTGTAACAGAAACTATTTAAAGACTAATATGAGGTCGTTTGCGTAAGACTCGACTAAGTGCCGGCACAGTCAAAAAATCAAATTTTGGGTATAGCGATTCTCAAGGGTGCCGATGACGATGGTCATGTTCATTTTGCACAAAGAGCCACCGTTGAGACCATACGTCGTCGCGTTCATATCGCGTTTTTAGTTTTTTCTCCACACACAATGACGGTAAAATTTGCAGACTATAAACTCCGGTGCAGAATTTGATGGCGATCACGCCTGTCTAATTCATTTTTCATGAAAAGGTTTCTGAAATTATTAAAATTTGAATTTCTATTCTTTCATGTGTGTTTTACTTGTTACTAAATGTAGGTATTTATTTATTTTCACGTATTACTAGACACGAACAATAGAGTAAATACAACCGAAGGAGTAGATACGAAGTAGACCAATATAATGGTAACGCAGATAAGATGTATCAAATCGTTTCAGGACCATGTTTTCATGATAAATAACATCAAATACAAAAGAACCAATAAATAATCACCAATAAATAACTCACATAGCAAAGGTTAAGATTAGGGTCTTTTTCTGCTGTTGAACACTATACAAGGACTTCACTCAACAGAGACAAACGCAAAGAATGTTGCCTAAGACAAGGACAAAGAAAGCGAGAGAGCCTTGTCAGAATGGAGAGATTCAAATAGGTTCGTTTTGCATTGTCTGATAATTGTTGCAAATCGAAATCATATAATTACATTTCGTAGACATATCATTGTAGACAATTCAATTAGATTTGAATGGGACAATGCTGGCATTCAAATTGCATTATTTTTCTCGCATAAAAGGGATCATTTCTAAGCATTTGCACGGTCGTTCCTCATCAGTTCTGCATGTAAGTTGCTTGTCTTTTAATGTTTATGCTTGATACTTTGCCTTTTAGGTCTTAGAACCTTTGGGAATTAAAACTTTAATATCTGACTTCGGTCTTATAACCTTAAAGTCGTTCTAAAACCTTGGACATTTCAGGAACAGATGAGGATCGTCGTCAACATTTTTTCTGATTGCTTAAGTTCTTTTCTACTGAGCTTAAGTGCTCAAAAAAAAATTTCTTGGTCAACTTTGTTATAACAAGGATGTTTTAACATTGTTTCTTGGCATGTTAATATGACAATATCTTATTTCCGGTCGGTCGGTCGTGTTGTGACTATTGTGGCTTCTATTCTCGCCCTGTCCTTTCCCATTCTTCAGCAGCTCCTTAAATGGATCGTATGTTGAATGGGAAGATGTCAGGGCGGTGATTAATATCGTCTTACCTATTCCCCTGAACAATTTCTTATTTTGTGGTTTTAGGCGTCAACATTGCGGAGTTCAAACAAACTAAACATGACTCCAGTATAAACTAATCAATCTCCTGAATTATGTGAATATATGAATAAATATTTGTCAATATCGTATACGAGTTGTACAAGGGAACAGATTAGCAAAGAATGGATATAACGCGACTTTTTTATGAATTGAAGACACGAGAAAAGACCATGTTGGTGACTTATTCATTGAATTGTGTGCATTACAATAGATATTGTCTGACTATCATATTCAAATTAGTACCTATTTCCATCACGTAAATATGGAAGATTATTTAGTAGACAAAGTTTCATTGAAGTACTTACGTCTCTTTTGCATTGTGTGTAAATTGATGTAGTGCGTGGGCAAAAATTATTCTCTTTGGGTACGTGAAAATTATTATCAAAAAAACTATATATTCTACAGCTATTTTTTCCTAATATAATATAATACAATGATCAAAAACAATACTATTGAGGGGGGATTGGAATGTGAAAAAATTGGAACTCATCTTGAATATTTCGTCGTTCATCATCTTACGAGCACTATTGAGCATTTATTAAAGGCACGGCCCAAGCTGAGTTTACTCTCCGCATTGGTAATAAACTCTCGTAGACAAAGAGAGCGAGAGAGTGCGGTCAGAGCGGAGAGTTTGGAATTGGCCATCTGCGCTGGACGATAAGGGTAACGGATCCGACGAAATAATTGTGTCGAATGGCATGAAATAAAAATTGTATTGGGATGCTTAATAAATGCTCACTACCAACCATCCAAAAGTATTTACATCACAAACTACGAACCCTTATAGCATTTTGGGATTTTTTGAGGAAAAAATTTTTGAAAATTTAAAAAAAAACCTCAAATCCCACAAGGGTCGGTGACATTAAAGTTGAAAGCCAACTATTCCCAACCTTCCCATCACATTTCGGGAGTTTCTCGAATACCTGATGCAGACTAGACGGATTTCCAGTCAGAATCACATGGTTCAACGCTCATATCTTCAGCGTGAGCTGATTGTGATACAATGAACTCTCGAGCGTTACCTCTCTCGAGAGATCAATGATCATTGATCAATGGTCTCTGCATTGTGCACACTATGTCTCTGTTCTCCAACAACGAGATAGCATTGCGCGTCGAAGAGATCGTGAGAGAGGCAACGCTCCCTTTACTAGGGAATGGTTTTTATGATGGTTGAAATTACGGTTAGTGACCTACATAGCGATAATCAGCATGGTCGACTTAGTAAGAACCAACTTTCAAAAGTTGCGATTTATCGCTTTTTCAACGAAACCCGTCGCATATCCGCCGCACGAAAGTAGGTCACTAACCGTAATTTCAACCATCACAAAAACCATTCCCTAGTTAGTGGGACACTTGATATGTCGCTCGTAGTATTCGCACGGTTTTCGTAAGTCACCACCGTTCGAAGGCCAAAAAAAACAAGCGTTATGAAAAGTTTTTCGATTCCATCGTTCATTTCACTTTTCAATCTTCTTCTCATTCGAATCGGTTGAATATGAAGATCTTCTTCCTCTTCTCCTTCATAATACTTGCTCGATTGATGGTGTTTGCTGCGAGCTTTGATGATACTGGCACATTCGAGGATCGAAAGGGGAGAATGTGAGTTGGGAATAGCGTAATTAAATTCGAATCGTTCTGCTCTGGTATTCCAAAAACAAGTCGTTTACCTATCGTACCCACTTGAAATACAAGTCGAATTCTAGTTACTTTAGATGCAAGTTTACTGCAAGTGGTGTATAATAATGCAATGCATTTCATATATTCACTTGTTGTAAACTTTGTCAGCAGCGTAATTTAAGTAGATTGCTAGATTGGAAATAACAGTTTCTTTCAGCAAGAAATCTCCCATTCAATGTCTTCGTACCACGGCCAATGTACATACTCTCAATGGTCTGCACTCTATGCTCGAGAATGTTTTTTATAATGAAGAAGAAGAACTAAAAACGAATGCAGGTACATGAACTGGGAAATTTAAAATAATAATGAAATTGAATTGAATTGGGGCCGGCGAAGGACTTCGTAAATCTGCTTTCTTTCCAATTGCTCGGAGTTAGAGGCCAGAAATTCATTCTCTGGTATTTTAATACTTGAAGTGTGCTTACACTCCCACTTTGACGTCACAAAAAAAGTGACGTCACTCACTTGAAATAGACTAAAGAGAGCATGTCTGACGGAATTGACATTCTGACCGGGTGAGGTGACATAGCGAAAAATATATTTTTATGTTTGATGTGGAATAAAATAGTGCACTACCAGGCGACCTCAGCCACACATATGAGAAAGTTTGATTTTTCGTCTGAAGGTTACTGTAGGCGAAAATGTTCGGTAAGTCAAAAAAATTATTTCGGTTCTCAAGCATCCGATCGAATCGGGAGTGGTACCAATCGATTCCTCGTTCGAATACAAGCACCTTTTACTTAGACAACTTTTTAATCAGGACTTCGAAGAATCGAGTTATTATGAAAAAAAACATTTGAACGTTGATTACTATGTGACGGTTCTCTAGAATTAAAAAAATTAAATTTGCTTAAATCGTTCTACATTTAGTAACTAACCTTATATTATAATATGAACGCAATTAAAATATGGGAAATTTGGATACGATAGAAAAATATGTCAGAAACTCGGAAAAAATCACTTCACGATTGTATTTTGGTGCACTTGTCGTACTGTAGGCGCGGTCATTTTCACGGATCTATACCCGGCTTCCCTTGTAAGTTTGGTTTATTAAGTTTTTGACTGTTTTTTTTTAACTTTAAAGATGGAGGCCCGCGAATGAATATTCAAATGCATAGCATATCTATTATGCAAGGGAGAAGTGATATGCAAGAAATTAGCACGTCCATTCATCAATCCGGTAGCGCAGTGGTAAAAGTGCTCACTAGTAAGCGTAACGTCGCGGGTACGAAACCTATTGCTGAACCTTCCTATTTTCAAAATTTCGCGCCTTTGCCTGTACATCAAGCATGGATTCATTCATGATTCTTGCGATCAATAAGCTGAATTAGCATAAAATAATTTATGTATTGTATGTAGAATAACTTTTGCTATCTTTCTGTCTTTACAGTTTGTTCTCGAAAATATTGCCCGGACTCCACCTTTAAATTAAAACACTCGACATCGAGCACGGCTGGGACAGAATAGCGATAGCTATAGCGAGCAGGGCTGGGAAATACGCACGATAGCGAGCAAGGCTGGGACAGATTTACCCATATATAGGATAGCATTTGCCAGAAAAACGACAAATCGTTCGCAAACTATCCATACTCGGACAAATTTAGTCTCTGTGTAGATACGCCCGGAAATTTCATGATCGGAGTTTGGTATCTCGGTTCTGGGGTTGGGATTTTGGCATCTCGGTGTTGGAGCTAGTGAAGGCTCTCCCAGCCCTGCTCGCTATAGCTATCGCTATTCCGTCCCAGCCGTGCTCGCTGTCGAGTGTTTTAATTTAAAGTAAAAAAAAAACAGTCAAAAACTTAATAAATCAAACTTACAAGGGAAGCCGGGTATAGATCCGTGAAAAAGACCGCACTTACAGTACGACAAGTGCACCAAAATACAATCGTGAAGTGATTTTTTTCTGAGTTTCTGACATATTTTTCTATCGTATCCAAATTTCCCTTATTTTATTTGCCTTCATATTTTAATATAAGGTTAGTTACTAAATGTAGAACGATTTAAGCAAATTTAATTTTTTAATTCTAGAGAACCGTCACATAGTAATCAACGTTCAAATGTTTATTTTCATAATAACTCGATTCTTCGAAATCCTGATTAAAAAGTTGTCTAACAAATAACCCGGAGAACTAGCCCACCAGTGCGCACATCATTGCTCGCATCATTGCGGGGTGGGAATTTTTCTAAATTTAGCAGGCTTTAAGTCCTTTCACAGACCTCTTTAGCATTTTTTAAGCAGATATTCTTAATCTACATAAAAAGGGCTTTCAGATGAGCTATGACTCATCTCTGATCGCCATCGTAAGTTGAGAGAGACTCCTTGTAAGTAAAAGGTGCTTGTATTCGAACGAGGAATCATTTTTTTTGACCTACCGAACATTTTCGCCTACAGTAACCTTCAGACGCAAAATCAAACTTTCTCATATGTGTGGCTGAGGTCGCCTGGTAGTGCACTATTTTATTCCACATCAAACAGAAAAATTTATTTTTCGCTATGTCACCTCATATGTGAGTTTCCTCAGACAGGCTCTCTTAAAGTAATTAAAGTAAACTTCAAGTCAATGACATATTTTAAAGGTGGAGACCCGCGAATGTTCATGTAACGTGATATGCGAGAAGGTGACCCATCATCAATCCTTTAGCGCAGTGGTAACACTTCTCACTAGATAGCGCATGGCCTTGGTTCGAATCCTATTGCCGAACTTTCCTATTTTCAAAAAGCGCGCCTTTGCCTGCGATTGCAAGCATGATTCATTCATGTTTCTAGCGATCAATAAGCTGAATTAGCGTTGAATAAATGGTGTACTGTATGTAGAATAACTTTTGCTAACTTTCTGTGTTTACAGTTTGTTCACGTAAATATTCGCGGGAGTCCACCTTTAAGTAGACTTTAAATTTTGATATACAAGAGTTGGACCACAACCACAGGAGATCCCAGTGGGTTGAATAAGGAAATACCCCACACGTCGAAGGGGTCGAAGAGTAAAGATCGTGCAGAAGAGTACTTCTGATATAATTTGCATCAGCTTGAAAGAAAAAGGCCTTTCAACTCTGTCCGAGAGGAAAAAAATAATGCATTTTACTTTCAGATCGCATGAAGCAAACCGATAAACGCTTTAAAACAGAAGATTGTACTTCGGGACATTGTTTGTACGAACGGGAGTTCCATCCTGAAGGGAGCAATTCCATACGCGCATCTTGCGCCTATACAGTAACCGCATTACACAGTTTACGTGTCCCGAGTTCTGGCAGGCAAAGCTGTCAATGCAGGAACGGGAAATGGCTACATCAACATCGCTGGAGGATGTTATCCGCTTCGATGAAGCTTATAGTGATCTCTGTTATCTCAAAAAGCTGTATAACACAGAGACCATTCGATTTGTTTGCAATACTGCGTATGTTTTTTTTCGCGTGCTCATGTAATGGCTTAAAAATTCACGATTCTTGCAATCAATAAGCTGAATTAGCATAAATTAATTAATGTGTGGTATTTTAAAGAATTTTGCTATCTTCCTGTTTTCACAGTTTGTTCACGAAAATATTTGCGGCACTCCACCCTTAAGGGAAATGTAATTAATACTATTTTCTTTTCATTTCCAGAATGTGCAATAACTTTATGATTATTAACGAGGAAATAAAATATTCGAAAATTAAAGAGGACCGGTTTGTCGCTTACTTACTAAAATAGTGTTAATTGAACCATATTTAAGCAGACTTCCTCGCATTGCAGAAAAACGAGCTGTATATAATGATTATTTAACTGTCTTCAATACATCTAAATCAAGGTTTGTATTATATATTATAAGCGAAATATGTAATAGTTAAACATGCAAATGTACTCATAAAATTAGATATTAAAGAATCAAAAGTAGTTATTAGTAGAGGCGAGATTCACTGTTTCGACCATTAGGTTCTAGACAATGAGCCTCTACCCAATATGGTTGGCCATCTTCAGTAGAACCCCATTGAGTTAGATTTGTTCGATACTCAGTCTTCTATTTTGAGTTATATTATGCCACACCGAACTTACAGTACCGTGCAAAAGTCTGGCCCCAAAATTTGAATCGCTATAACTTTCTTCGCTCTTGACCGATCGGCCCCCGGTTCGTTTTATTAAATAGTGTAACCATTGGAGAAAATTTGTATGTTATTGATTATTACCTATGATGATGAAATGATTTCATCATTCTTGAAATTCCGAGGTGCGATTGTAAAAATAGGTTTATTCTCAGGTAGATTTTTTCTATTAGTCCAATTTTTTGTGAGGAACTAACAACTATCAGTGAACATTTTAAGCCATTAACCTCGTTGGTTGCACACCGCTCCGAGGAATTAGCTAATTTCACCTGGCCTATTAAAATTTCGTAAAAATGTCATAACTCAGTCTGTAGTTGAGCTACGGGTCTCAGATTCAACAAGTATTATCACATGGCCATAGGGCACTAACATGCCAATTTCAGAAGGATTCCGCTTCTTGAAGAGAAATTTCGAAAAAAATCCCAAACCATAGTTTGGGCATACGGTATTTCCCAGCCGGTTTTTCTAAAAATCTAAATATTTGGTATGATGTGCCCAAACATCTACCTAACACATCTACAAAGTGGCGAGATTACAGGAGTTCAATTACGACTTTGCCCATAAAAATACCATTGACAGTCAAAGTGGACGGAACCTAATTTTTTTCGTTATGGAGAATTATTACGGATCAATAACCCAGTATTTCATATCAATTTCGATCGGATTTTGAACCAATTGTTTAATAAGCACATGTCCTACAAGTATCCTCAATTTAGTTCCACTGTTGAACATTCCACCTTTTTTATCTGTCGCTTTTCTCGCAAAATTGGGGGTCTGAGGGGTGGGGGCGAGTGGCCAGAAACGGAGGAGTGCCATAACTTTCCCGTACGTCCGATAGCAATTTTATAATACTCTTGCGTTGACACGATCAGCGTCTCTCGTGTATGACACCATAGAAGTCTGCAATAAATTGAGTGTCAAGCAAGCCTTTGAAAGTACACGCAAGCCGTGAGTGACGATTTCGTCAAGATCGCTGGTCCCCAATTTATGCAAATTGCAAGGCATCAGCTCTCTGGGGGAAGCCAAATGGAGACCCAGCTGAAATAACATCCCAATATAAATGATGATAAAGTAGTTAAAATGTAAAACGTTAAAAAAAACATTAATCAAATCAATTTCAGCCGTATTCCCGGAAGCACCATCAAATGTGCGAAGTTCAACAACTACATCTGGGATCCTCAAACCTATTGTAGGGTTAAGCATTGGTGCATTATATCGTGCAGTCGACTATCTCCAAAATATGATTTTTTTTATTGTGCCGGCACTTAGTCTATTCTTACGTAAAACGGCCTCATATGTATATCCAGAAGCTCCTACTCTGGTATTTTCAAACTAGTAGTTTACTGATATTTCCCACTAGCCGTAGACTTGCAAGTCTACGGCTAGTTAAACGTAAGTTTACTAGAAATGGTGTATAATACGGTAACGCATTTCGTCAAATGTTCTTTCACTAGTAGTAAACTACTGCTGTAAACTACTAGTCTGTGACGTAACGTAAGTAAACTACTAGTTTGGAAATACCAGAGTACTAACACTGCATAGTAGGATAGTGTGACATGAGTATATCTTTGGCGTACGGCATAGCGGAAAATTCCGAAATATTCCGGCATATTTCGGCATGAAAACGTCATATTCGGCATAATTTTCTTTAAAAAATCGGAATATATTTTAATCAATGTTGAAGACTTACCATTTACTGCACACCTTCTGTAAAGCTAAAGAATCAACGAAATTTTATTAGCATTGTTTGCGAAATAACTTTTAGATTAATATCGAAAATATGCAGCTTGCATCAGCATATATATACATTTTTCAGACTTAAATAAATATCCAGAAGAATACAATAAATATTTCGAAAATGCGACGGAAATCGACTGCATCTACAACTGTTTCTATTCTGTAACAGTTCATAGATCAGATAAAGGGATAATGTTCGCATCAACACATAAAGGAGGATGCAAGGAGGATGTACTCTAATATACTGAATATTTTTTTGTTTTTTTTTATTATTCGATTTTTTTTCGATTGTTTTTGTTAAAACTTTTGCAATTTAAATTTTCTGAGACAATTAAAGTAAACGTATAATATTATGTTCGCAATGGAAAAGCATCGAATAATTAATAATCATAATATGTCCATATGCTCGTTTCAGGATGATATATATAACGATATTGAAAAACGTAGGTCTACTAACTATGCCTGCGACGAAAGGTTAGTGACCTCTCGAAAAATTAGGAAAAAAACGTTTTTTAAAATTAAAATCCAACATGGTGTACGCCACTGAACGGGTCTCTAAATTGCTCCCATACATATTTTTACTCGCTGTTGAATTTAAACGATCAAACCAGGTGATGATTTTATGGCACAGGCTGTACATTTTCCGTTTTTCTATTTTCCGAATTTACCGATGTTCCGAGAAAAAGTAGGAAGATTTTCCATTGCAAAATTATCTGACTTGAGCCATCTTATTCCCGCACGGAATTTTGATAAGTCTAAAGATTGCAGAGCCTGTTAGATGACTTTTTTAATTACAAAAGCACCCTTTTAGAGCCACGCTATTTATCGTCTACTCATTTTTTTCACGTCTTCGAAAGCCATTATTCTCGACAAATTGTTGTTTAATTCTTTAATTTTTTCGAATACCCTACGTAAACAAACATTTGGAGAACGATGAGATCCAGCAAAGACGTTGAAAACATAATAATTTGCGCCCTCAAAATTTCGTGAATATTTCTAGCTGATGGTTTGATTACGGTATTTAACAAAGGATTCTGTCAATTTGAATACAAACACATTCAATTCCGTGAAAATTCCATTAAAAGGCTTGTGAATTGAGAAACGAAAATAGTATAAACGCTCTTCTTCAAACATTTAAATACCGTCAATGTTTACCTGTAATTGTAACTGTGAACATATATATTACAATAGTAAATTATTAAAATAATTACAGTCTCTGCAACACTGAACATGGAATTGTCAAAGCAATGATGAGAAAGCTCATTAGTAAGCATAGCAGGTTTGCTGATTTTGACATCAAAAAGAAAAAATTTTTAGATGCCCCAGAATACCGTAATTCGGACATAAAGTTCATTGATATGCCCAGGGAAAGGCGCGAGTTTTTTGAAATTGAAGCACAAATGTATTGAAAATTGCAAACGGGAGTCGAACCCGTGCGGCGCGGATACAAGCGCTGACTATTAACCACTGAGCCACACGCTCTACGCGTTCAACCAGTCAAATCTAATAGAGAACAGAATGTCACTTCCTATGTCCCACGTTCTTCATGTCAATAGCGCAGCCCAAATCTCGTGGGTCCCCTTCTTTAAGGAAATGGCCTAAATAGTCGTAGATCTTCATTAACCAATTTTCCACTACCCGTCCTCAGTTATCAACTTTTTCTTCCTATGTCTGAAAGGCACACCGCAAGTTCATTTTACTCTCCGTATTGGCAGTACTGGCACGCAGACAAAGAAAGCGAGAGAGTATCGCCAGAGCGACTACTTTCGAATTAGCTCGGGGTGTCACTTTCCACGGCGGTTCAATATAGCAACTAAGATTTCATTCCAGGAAAAATGCCTATTGCAAAATGAAATAAATTAATTAAATGAGGGCATTTTCCAAATTTTCCTTCCACGAAAATTTAAAATTATATACGGTATGTTGGTACCGCAACGCGATGAAATGCCGCGTTGCGGCTGCACGTACTACGAGCGCGTCAATCCAGACCTATGATCAAGTTTCACGTCGTCGGAGAAAATTATGCCATGGCTTAGTGGTTAGAGTTGTTCCGTGGCAATCCCAACCTCGTAGGTTCGATTCCCTCCTGGTGCAAATCAACTTTGCTGATTTTTCTTAGTGCGGAAGATTTCGAGAAGACGTTTAATGCAAGGATTTTCGTCCAATGAACCGCCGTGCTTTTATTTGGATCGATGGCTCTGCTCTGCTTTACAATCTGCTCAGTCCCAACCCAGACGCAAGCCAAACAAGTCCCCAACTGAGTTCTCCAATTGTCGTTAATCAAAACATAAATTGTTCCCAATTCAAAGGACCGGTAAACTTTTTTGGGAACGTAAAACTTTCATGGATCCGTAAAGTTTTATGGGACCGGTAAAATTTCTTGGAACAGGTAAAATTCATGGGACCCGTAAAATTTGAAGCAGAACAGAACCAACATTCCTTGTGAGCGCTTTCTTTTTTATCATAGCGTTCACAGCCATTTTTTTCAGTAATGCTGACATTTTAAAGTATATGGTATCGAAGATGAAAGAGGAAGTTGAGATTATGGAGCAAGTATACTATCGACATCAGTATGGATAATAAGCTCTTAATATTAAATCTTACCAAAGTATCAGAAATCTTTACCATCAGTCTGTTTTGCGAACAATGATCAGAGATAAAATGGAAAACTTCGTTCAATATTCTTTTGCGTTTATTAAATCTCTTCCATGTTGAAAAGCGCTTTTTTAATGTTATTTGCCTTTTTTAAATCAATAAATCATCAATGACAGAATAAGATATTAATGAATATTTTTGGATATAAACATATAATTATTATTATATTAATATAATCATTTTAAAATAATTATTTGATTGTTTCATTTCAGCCCACGCCCTGATGCACAAGATTCGGAAAAGACAGATGATGTAAAGGAAAACGATAATGAAACAAATGAAAGTTCGATTGGTGTTCCTAAGAGAACTCTTCTCTTCGTCATGATTTATCTAATGATAAATTGGAAATGAACATCGATAAAAAAGAATAAAGTGTGATAACCTACAATCAAATATATTTGCACCAAGCATTCTATACATAATAGGGTAAAGAATTTGTCATGTATTGTGATTTTCACGAACTGAATAAATGAATACGAAAAAGTGACGTTTCCAAACATAATGTATGTAGAGTCGGTCATTCCCATCGATTCATTCTTTAGTTTTTCGCCGACCCTTTCCGTAGCTACTATTATGGCCTCAAGTTTAAAAAAAGTAGCTCCTCGTCTCCAGATTCAATACCATATGTGTACACGTTAACCTTTTCTAAATGCACAATGTGGCATCGCGCCACATGACACCCTATACATTTCTTCTAATCTCTTCTTCGGACCTACTTTACTTTCGTGGTACAGATCATGATATTGTTACATTTACTCCACGATCTGGAAACGATCCATACAAAGAAAGTGTGGAAAATTTGCACTGCAAATACGATAAAGATAAATAAATAGTGTTTAAAAATAATAATAATAATAATAATAATAATAATAATAATAATAATAATAATAATAATAATAATAATAATAATAATAATAATAATAACAAACAGGTGGGAAAAACATTTATTATATTATACCATAATATATGAGATACAGCATGAAAAATTGAGACCGAATCGTTAATTTCGAAAAAAAACACTTAAAAATATAATAAAATTACTCTGATCAAAGAATTTGGTTCGTATCAAGTCAGTCTCTCCTGCACAATGCGAGGTAGGAGGAAGGGCATCCGTGTGTATCGATCTCTCCTCTGCTATATCTACATGAGCAACCGGCTTGAATCACATGGTTCTGTAATGAATTAAGAAAATAAATAATATTAATTAAATAATTATGAACTAGTTGCAGTGAGCAAATTTGAATCAGCTTTATGATAACTCCGTACAATATGCCACAGAAGCACCCTCACCCTTTAGGAGCCTGTGGCTCGCTTGTTGTTTTTTTTGCAATTTTCCTGTCGTCATTTTTAATAATTATAATATCTATTGCGCAATACCTTTATGCACGTTGGATCTGCGTTTGGATGTCTTCTCCAATCAGAGAATGGATTCAACACTCTACACGAAGATGATCGATGAGTTGAAGGAGATCGCTCCTTAAAACGAAACCTCAAGCTCATTTGTATCACTCTGGCAATGCTCTCTCGCTTTCTTCGTCTACGAGAGAGCGTTGACAAAGCAGAGAGCATCATATTAGTTTCGGTGTGAATTTTAAATTATTATATCTACATAAGATTCGTTCAAAATATCTTCATCGATTAAATGAATTCTTCCTGATAATCTTGCTCTCCTCTAATGTTTCGTCGAAATTTTCATTACAAAACATTCCACGAATTTGAAGAAAATTACAGTTATCATACGGTATGCCTCTAAACAAATATAATACCTTCGATTGATATGACCTTGGCGCAGTCCAGTATGGAGATTGAGTTGTAGTTGTGAGCCACCTGAGAGTGTATTACTATTTTTGTTTATTTATATATTAATAAAATGTAACGATACCAAGGCACTTCAGTTGTCGTTGTTTCCCACCTAAAATAGTTTATTCTTGAAAGATTTAATATATTTTTTGATTACAGTTTTTTTAAGAACTATTCTGAATATAACTGAGCCCTGTGTAACTCCTCTGGTATGTATTTTCAAACTATTACTTTACTTATGAGGCCGTTTGTGTAAGAGTCGAACAAGGGTTGGCACAGGCCAAAAATTTTGATACTCTCAAAACTTGTGTATAGGGGTTATCGACCATGCTGAAGAAGATAGGCATAGTCATTTTGGCTCCAGTGGTCCCGCAACGCCTGGGCGGGATTACGGTATGATCACGTTTTCAGGTCATTCTCGGTCCATGGTAGTGCTAGAGGTATGAAAATTGGGCTCCTAGGACAGAATTCGATGGCGATGATGGCTGTCTAGTTCATTTGTTTTGAAAATTTTCCAAAAGGTCGTAACTGGAAATTTTGATATAGACGTTTGCGCCCCAGACGAGTATGACAGTTCGAACCGGCGTGACGAGAGGATCACAACGATGTATTATGAGCCCATATTTCCATTGCCATCTCAATATTGCCTCGATATAGTGATATGCGAAAGAGGTAAACAAGAGGGCTCTCTCAATTCCGCGCGCTCTCTCGCACTCGAGAGAGCGCGGCGAAATGAGAGAGTGCCGAGAGAGCGCGCGGAATAGAGAGACGCAGACAACGAGAGATGATTTTGCAGATCACTATATCGAGGCAATATTGAGATGGCAATGGTAATATGGGCTCATAATATATCGTTGTGATCCTCTCGTCACGCCGGTTCGAACTGTCATACTCGTCTGGGGCGCAAACGTCTCCATCAAAATTTCCAGTTACGACCTTTTGGAAAATTTTCAAAACAAATGAACTAGACAGCCATCATCGCCATCGAATTCTGTCCTAGGAGCCCAATTTTCATACCTCTAGCACTACCATGGACCGAGAATGGCCTGAAAACGTGATCTTACCGTAATCCCGCCCAGGCGTTGCGGGACCACTGGAGCCAAAATGACTATGCCTATCTTCATCAGCATGGTCGATAACCCCTATACACAAGTTTTGAGGGTATCAAAATTTTTGGCCTGTGCCAACCCTCTCGCAGATTTGCCCGACTCTTACACAAACGGCCTCTTATATTTCCCACTAGCCCGTAGACTTGCAAGTGTACGGCTAGTGAAACTTAAGTTTACTAGAAGTGGTGTATAATACGGTAAAGCATTTCGTCAAATGTTCTTTCACTAGTAGTAAACTAACAGTAAACTGCTAGTCTGTGACGTCACGCAAGTAAACTACTAGTTTTAAAATACCAGAGTCCGTCGCAATCATTCTCAAATCATTCAGTACTCATTTTCTATCGCTGTTTGTCTCGCTTCGTGCATATGTACATTGATAAAATGTTCATACCAAGGTCTCTGTGTTGTAGTAGACGTCTCCCACCTGGAATGAGCATTATCATAGGTCTAAGAATCATAGTCTTAATTTCGAAGTACACACAGGGTTTTTATTTCTTAAAAAAAGGAGGTATTAATTAATCATCAGCAAGGCTCGTTTTGAGACGTAGCTGAAACATATTCCAACACATCAATTTGAGGATGTGAAAGACAGAGGGAAAAGAACTCACAGAACATAAGACCTACGAAGTGCTATATTTAACACTTTTTGGGTTTTAAAATAGCTCAAAAAGTGTTAAATACAACACTTCACAAGGTGTTATGTGCTGTGGGTTACACCTATTTTCCCTATGTGTAACTCACCAAGGCCTTTCAGTAGTTGTTGTGGACGTTTCCCACCTGCATTTTGCTTTTTTTTAAATTAAACTTTTTATTGTTATTTTTAAAATCAAGTTATAATAAAAGAACTGCGAAATATACCATGGTCGTTCAGTCGTAGTTCGTTCCCACCTGAAAATACGTTAAATTTATCGATTATTTAACACACCACGAGCTAATTTGAAACTCTCCGCTCTTGCAATGCTCCATCGCTTTGTTTATCTGCGAGAGAGTGTTACTAGAGAGTGAAATTTGATCGCGATATGTCTTTTTAATTTCACAAACCATGGCTGTTCGGTTGTCGTAGATGGAGTAGATGTCTCCCACCTGAAAATGCAGGATTTTTCAAAGCTTATTTGTTATCTGTTTCTCGTCAATCTCATTTCTATTGAAATCGTCTTGTAAATGTTTTGAACTCTCTCCTTATTTCCTTATTTGCTCGATTAGATTATAAAACATCAAATAAAGTTATACCATGGTCGTTCGGTAGTCGTTCGTTCCCACCTTCAAAATATATCAATTATTCAAAAATCATTTCAGTGAAAAACGATTAATATGAAAAAATCTTTAATATTTTAATTATGCATTTTTGATCATGTAAAATATATTCTCAATACTACATTCATACCATGGCCTCTCAGTTGTTGTACTCGTTTCCCACCTGAAAAGAATATATTATTGATTATTTCATGTGAAATATTTACATATGAATGAGATAAAAACGAACCATGGTTGAGTAGTTGTCGGTGGTCGCATTGAAGTTCTCTGATGTTCTTCCCAATATGATCGGGTTGATGTTTCCCACCTTTAAAAATTACCACGTTTCAAAGCACACGAGCTAATTTGAAAATATCCGCTCTGACAATGCTCTCTCGTTTTTTTTGTACGAGAGAGAGCGTTGCCAGAGCGGAGAGTTTCAACTTATTGTTGTTAGCGCGGGGTGCCTTTATAACATGATCTCAAATGCTCTTAAAAATCCTGCTACCAAGGTCTCTGGCTCGTCGTAGTCAGTGGAGCCGAGGGAATCTCCCATTGTGGTTCTGGATACGAATCATCGGGTATTTGTATATTCCAGTCGATATTCTCACGTCCTTCACTGATAAGTAGGAGAGGATGAATGATAACATTTATCCAGATTTGCATTATCACTGGCCTAGCAGTGATATCCGGCAGGACTTCGTGTGCCTTGAATAAAGGGATTTTCCTTTAACTTTAACCAGATTTGCAGTATGATGGTATGGAAAAAATTCTGGTATTGACCGTATAAAATACACTTGTTTATTTGGTACGAGAGTAGCAAACCACTACCAGAAAGAATTTCTATGTTTAGAGAGAGAGCACCGGTGAGAGAGTAGGTAGATCAGAGAGAGCGAGGAAGGAAAGGAGGAAAGAGTGGGAGCTTATCGATAGTTCTTCCTCTGTTTAGCAGCAGTAGCAATGCAATTATGCAAGTACATTTTATACGGACAATAAAGAATCATTTACAATTATTTATTATATTATAATTATGAGCGAGGATTTGGAATCCCATGCATACCAGAGCACTCGATCTTATGATTGAAAGGTAAAAGGTAAAGGTATTTACAACCCGTTATTCAAGGCACACGAAGTCCCCCTTATGATAAATGTGTTGTAAATTATATGAAATGAATTTTGAACGCTCTTTAATTTTCTAAAGTGTAATTATTAGTATCGTATAAATTCCCCTTACAGTACTCCGTCACTAGGCGGAGGAGGTGGCGCTGCTGGACGATATCCAATGTATTTCGAACTGAAACTACTGTGGTGTTAAAATCTTGGAAAAGTGAAAAGTACTGTTAATTTTATAAATGTGAAAGTAGTTGGAAAAGTAGAATAGCTTCGTAATTGACATACTTTTACAATAAAAACCCTTTAAACGAGTGTTGAATTACTACTTTTCCAACTACTTTTACAATCACAAAATTAACACTATTCTTAACTAAAATTAATTACTTCTTACTTTTCCATCTACTTTTCCAAGATTTTAATACCACATATTTGATTCAAAAAAGTTAAATCTACTGGCTGACCCTTGATCTTTCTGTGGTGAAAGACCCGGTTTCCTTTGTTTATTAGGCTTAGTACTAGGGTTGCCGTTGCGTAGGCGTAGTCGAATTTACCGCGCCCTCTTCCCATCTCTTGCCCCTCTCTCGTATTTCCCCGCACGAGAGAAGAGAGACTGCCAGAGGGTGCGTAGTCCCCGCACCTTTGCGGGGACTACGCACTCTTTCTCGCCTCTCCCTGACCCTCTCCCTACTCTCTCTTCAGTCCACCCGCCTCATCCCCATTGAGGCACGTTTGAAGACATATCTAACTCCCCTCTCATCTGAGAGCTTAGCAGTCAACAGCAAAGTTGTAGCTCACATCGATCCGGTTCTGATTCTTTTTTGGAAGAGTCCATATGAACAAAACAAACGAAATTACATTCGTTCAAAATAATGACTCAAAGCATATTTGAAAAAATACTTTACTTTGTTTAAAATGATAATTAAAAAATTAAACACATTATTTTTATCCGAACAGTGATAAAACAGTCACCAAAGGAATCAACTGAATTCTGAAACGTGAAAATTATGATGCCATAACTTTATATAATGTAGTGACTTGTCACTACTCTCATTCATAGTTAGTTTATTCCGCAACAATACTATTCAAATTGGTATAATACAATTACCAATCATTTCTATAATTATTGAGATGAATGCCCCTAGTATATGACCAACAACCCCTCACCCATTTCGGTCCACCAAAACCATCAAAACCAAAACCAAAAACCAAAATCAGAAACCACCACAACTCTTCTCTGCCCCTATTTACATATTGCAACTATGTATATAATAAACAGTTCAATATCATCAATTCGTATTGCACTACAATTGTACCAAATAAGGGCAGGAGTAGTTATCCTCCGTTGTATACCACAATCAGAAACTCCTGTCGGAAGTCGTTACAGATAATAAGCTGTGAACGTTGTATTGAGGAGAAAATCCTACCGAATACCTGTTTTGCAGTCTGAATAATGCCAGGATTTGTGTGATTTCTGCCATTTCATTCTGCCTTTCTGTCTGCTGTGTAGTCGACGTATTCGTGGGTATTCTACTTCAATCAACAAGTTTCTGTTCGATCGTTTTCCTGAATTGAGAATTACATCTCTCAGAGACGGAAGAATAAGAACTTGCAAGAAAATCCTTCCTGCCCCTGACTTACTCTTCTGCACTTAGTGCTTATAAGGCATTGTATTGTATTGTGTGAATTCACTGAATGGAGTCATGTAATGAGAGATATATTCATAATAGGGTGGCGAGAATTGCTCTCGAATGAGCCTGTTTTGTAGTCTCTATCGAGTCGAGGTCGAATGGAGAGGATATTCGTTCCCCTTGGCAGTCTCTATCTCTCTCCCTCGGATAATCGTTTTTAGGTCGAATCGAAGTCGAGTCGAGCATTTTTCAAGGCCGTGTTTGAACAAAACTAGACAAATTATGTATATTTGAAATCAGCATAATGAGATCTTTAAAATGATACACAATTCGCATCAAATAATTCAAATTCAAATTTCTCTTTTTCTTTGATGAGTACCGTATCCCAATACATTAGATGGGATATGAGTGAGATTGAAGAGTTTGAATCTGATGACTATTTGGAACTTTAATAATAGTTTTGCCATAATGATTGTTATCAAATTAATATTATTATTGTATCATAAACCAACAAATTATTAACAAAACATTTTTTTGAAAAAAGTTGTTAAATTTGGCTTCGTTTTATAGCACTTAATGAGCTCATGTCAGAAGTTTAAAAAGTTTTGAATTTGGTCAATGCAGTGCTGAGAAAAACCTTTCCATTCGATTTCGACTCGACTGTTTTTTGACTATTCGAGACAATGACCCCCTCTCCCGGCTCATTCGATGAGAGAGAGATAGTAAATGCCTCTCTCCCCGATAACTCGGCCAAGACTGCCAGTGGGAACGAATACTCTTGCGCCATTCTTGCCACCCTAATTCATAATAAGGGGAAGAAATCATAATGTTAGCACATTTACCGAAACATTCTACATTATGCTACAGTATGCCAATTTAGCTTCGCAGCTCTAGCAATTACTTTTTTTCACTTTTTTTAATATACATACTTCATTCAAAGCCGTGAAAATGATAAAAATGTGAATCCTCTGATTCCTATGATTCCAATGATCATTGAGAGAAATTCAACTGTCCACAGTGTCCATACCAATCCTATTTTGAACAATAATCGATTCGATTTCGCTCTGAAACCGTAGAACGAATGTCATTTCGTTTGGTTTAATCGTATCGACTCTTCCAATATTATTGTTGTGAAATAAACTAATTATGAACGAAAGTAGTGACAAGTCATAGTCATGAGTCATAGTGTAGTTAAAGAAGAAGTGACATTATCTAAAGTTAAGGCATCATAATTTTCACGTTTCAGAATTCAGTTGATTCCGTTGGTGACTGTTTTATCACTGTTCGGATAAAAATAATGTGCTTAAATTTTTAATTATCATTTTAAACAAAGTAAAGTATTTTTTCAAATATGCTTTGAGTCATTATTTTGAACGAATGTAATTTCGTTTGTTTTGTTCATATGGACTCTTCCAAAAAAGAATCAGAACCGGATCGATGTGAGCTACAACTTTGCTGTTGACTGCTAACAAGGGAACGTTCCCAACTTGTCTTGGCCATATGAGATGGCAATAGCATGCATAGAATCAGGTTTCAACGCTGATTACGAATCCGCTTTCAAACGTTGCCCAATCGAGCTGAGCTTCGAGAAAATCGATATTGAAAATCGTTTAGTTCATTCGGAAATTAGTGTTTCTTCCTATATAAACCATCCTTATGCGTTAATAAACTTATCTATCAACTATCTAAACACCTGCTGGTGTGATTTAGTAGATAAGGTAGATAAGATGTGAATTTTCGAATCAACTAGTCGAATTTCAATATCGATTTTCTTGAACCTCAGCTCGATTGGGCAACGTATGAATGCGGATTCGTAATCAGCATTGAAAACTGATTCTATTCATGATATTGCCATCTCATATGGCCAAGACAAGTTGGGAACGTTCCCTTGTAAGCTCTCAGATGAGAGGGGAGTTAGATATGTCTTCAAACGTGCCTCAATGGGGTGAGGCGGGTGGACTGAAGAGAGAGTAGGGAGAGGCGAGAAAGAGTGCGTAGTCCCCGCAAAGGTGCGGGGACTACGCACTCTCTAGCTGTTGTGTGGCAAACTACGAAGTTAGGAAGGGAGAGAGTGCCTCTCACGGGTGATTGCTAGAGATAAGGGAAGGGGTGGCAATAGGGTGCGTAGAATTCGCCCCCGTTCCTGCAACCCTACTTAGTACCGTATCCAGTCTTCCTACCGTATCCGACATTGGGTGTTTCGTAATTTGGGAAGACGTATCCACTCGGTTTCTTCTGCAAAATGACCACATTGGATGAAAATTGGAGAAAATTCTCCATCATTATTCATGTTTTCATTAATGGATACACAAATAATTAATTAATTACTTAATTAATTAATTAATTAAATATCCAACTTACAGGTGAATAGACAAGTTCATCGGTAAAGGTAACATCATCATTATGATCCTTAGAATTGAACTGACGATAAACTGAATTGGATTTGTTAAATGTGGGCAAATTTGAAACTCTCCGCTCTGAAAACACTCTCCCGCTTTCTCTGTCTGCGAGAGAGTATTGCCAATGGGGGTAGCTTGGGCCATTAGCCTTATATACCATAGATACTATATGTAGTTATAGTGTGTTACTAATATTGAAAGATGATTATCAAGGGGAAAAACAACTGAATTGATTCTAAAATCAGAATAAAAATCAATAATGCTTACATCTCCCGTCCACAATAGCGCTAAAGATGAGAACGGCCGATACCGTAGACAGCATTGGTCAGTCAATGAGTTCATCTAAATGGTCCACGGGCCAGTACTACTCTGTATCTCTAACTTCTCTCCTCCTACCATCTCTAATACTTTTACCATTTCTTCTCTTTTTCTCTCTTTTCTCATTTTTCCTTTCCCATTTCTCTATTCCTATTTCACAACTCTCTCTTCAAAATTCTCTGCTTCTCTATAACTCTATAGCATCTCTTCCTGCGGGATGCAAATGTAACGATTACACAAATATATTGAAAAATAAGTTTCATGACATTTTTATCAGTTTCGAAAGTTCAATTTATCACGCATGTCAGCTAAGGATTGACTGATTCCACTGCACACTTTAGAGTTAACCCCCTCTTTTCTCCAAGGTTTTCGATGGTCCTTGGGTAGGACATACCTGACCCAGAGTAGCAAGGTTGGTAGATCAAACATCTCTCCAGGAGCTCACGTCAAAGTTCGTCGTTGAGGCCCCTTCCGATGCGATTTGCACGGCTCACAGGAGAGCTAGGAAAAAGTGATCAACAGATGAAATGTGTAATTTCTCGAGTACTTTCAGATAAAAATATGAAAATCCAACTTTTTGATTTTGTATTCCATAAGTAATTGATTTTGTTCCACAGTTCCGGGACCTATTTTGTTTTGGGCTCAATCGATAGAGCTCGTCAATAGCTTTCATTTAAGCCCTTGGGAGTCGATTTAAGTTGGCATTTGGCTGAATAACGGCCAAAAAACTGAATTTGAATGCTGGTAGATCACTAATAAAAGCCGCGCGTTGCTTTGATCTACTCGCCATTGTCGGCTAATTGACAGGATTGTCTTGTAATGTACTGGAGAATGGGCTGACGATCAATCTGACGTCGAGTCGCTCACCCATGTTCGATTTATTCTCGCTGCAGCCAAACCAGTAAAATTAGTCCATTCCGATGGTTCCTGATACGGATTGGCCGATGAATGCTGTAGATATAAGAGAAAGTTCCATTTAGAGCTCTCTGGATCTCTGGATCTCTGGATCTATGTTTCCCGAAGAATTCCCGAGAGAGTTCTCGCTGGATTGAATCGACGTAACCATCTTGGATACCCATCCACTGGGCGGAACTGGAACTTTCTCTCATATCTGCAGCATTCATCGGTCAATCCGTACCAGGAACCATCGGAATGGACCAATTTCGCTGGTTTGGCTGCAGCGAGAATAAATCGAACTTGGGTGAGCGACTCGACGTCAGATTGATCGTCAGCACATTCTCCAGTATGTTACAAGACAATCCTGTCAATTAGCCGACAATGGGGAGTAGATCAAAGCAACGCGCGGCTTTTATTAGTGATCTACCAGCATTCAAATGCAGTTTTTTGGCCGTCATTCAGCCAAATGCCAACTTAAATCGGCTCCCAAGGGCTTAAATGAAAGCTATTGACGAGCTCTATCGATTGAGCCCAAAACAAAATAGGTCCCGGAACTGTGGAACAAAATCAATTACTTATGGAATACAAAATCAAAAAGTTGGATTTTCATATTTTTATCTGAAAGTACTCGAGAAATTACACATTTCATCTGTTGATCACTTTTTCCTAGCTCTCCTGTGAGCCGTGCAAATCGCATCGGAAGGGGCCTCAACGACGAACTTTGACGTGAGCTCCTGGAGAGATGTTTGATCTACCAACCTTGCTACTCTGGGTCAGGTATGTCCTACCCAAGGACCATCGAAAACCGTGGAGAAAAGAGGGTGTTAACTCAAAAGTGTGTAGTTAAGCAGGCGATTTTGGTCAATCCTTAGGTGACATGCGTGTTATATCGGTGGATTCTGGATACTATCAATTTGTCATTATCAAGTATGATAAGGAGGGCCGTTCTTCAGTTCCTGCACTGCACAGTATTCTGGTTCAAGCCATTTTGTTTCCATAGCCAGACAAGCGAAAGACGATTGCATTTGAGAGAGTTTCTATGTTGAGCGGTCGTTTTGGCTTTCACAGTCTATAGAACATTGTGACCGGAATTGACCTCCATTGTGCATTTAAAAATAAAAATAAATAAAATAAAATAAATTAATCCTCTTGAACTCATCTTGCCACCGAACACGGGTCGTTATTCGGAACTCAGTAATTAGTTTCGTATCCAGTAATACCGCACAAGCATCCTGGCCCTCTCAAACTATGCACAGCACTCCCCCCTCTCCCCTACAACACCATCATTAAAGATTCTCGAATTCGCCCCTAAACCCCCATCCTTTTCAAGCTGCCACCGAGCCAAAACCATATATTTATTCCTCTTCTGTCCTTATACATTTCACCGCTTACTATTATACTTGATGGAATAAAGAAATAAAGAAATAAATAAATAGAACAATGCAATCACATGTTCATAATAACACAGAATAATCGTCAAAGAGAGGGATCAGGGTGTCATGGTAGAGTCCCTTTAAAATCCCATGTAATGTCCACCTCCCTCTCACACAATGATCCAGTAATTGCGACCACTTAATACTTAAATTCTCGATCGACCAATTATATTTCGTTTATTTTCTGTTCAATATTTCATTAGGAAAGGTAAATAAATAAATATAAAAAAGCGGAACAAGATATTGACCGTATAAAATACACTTGTTTATTTGGTACGAGAGTAGCCAACCACTGCCACAATGAAATTCTGTGTTTAGAGAGAGAGCGCCGGTGAGAGAGTAGGTAGATCAGAGAGAGCGAGGAAGGAATTGAGGAAAGAGTGGGGAGTTAATCGATAGTTCGTCCTCTGTTTAGCAGCAGTAGCAATGCAATTATGCAAGTACATTTTATACGGACAATAACTGCAGTGCAAAACAAATATCTGTTTAAAAATTATGTTTTTCTTAAAACTAGATAATTCCTTCAGATACTGAATAATAAAACATTTTTACTGCCAAATCATCAATCTGATAAATGTATTACATCCTTCTTCAAAGTCCGGATATCAATTTATTTCCATTACGATAAGACATTGTGTTGGTTTCACTAAATCCGGACTTTCAAGATATTAAATCACATTTGTCTTACAGGAATAGCATCCAATTGCATCAATCACAGAATACCTTTGCTATAATTAACACTTGACTTTACTCTCTGATTGATTTACTCTCAAGCGATTTCCTTATATCTTATTATCTTCATAAAAATTATCGTTATAACCATAACCGTAACTAATTACGAGACTAGTTCCCAGTAAATTTCGACGAAAACATGGACAAACAAAAGTCATAAAGATCAAAGATCAAAGATCGTTCTGATTTTTTAAAATTGTTCTGATTTTCCTGTATTGACCGTATAAAATACACTTGTTTATTTGGTACGAGAGTAGCCAACCACTGCCACAATGAAATTCTGTGTTTAGAGAGAGAGCGCCGGTGAGAGAGTAGGTAGATCAGAGAGAGCGAGGAAGGAATGGAGGAAAGAGTGGGGAGTTAATCGATAGTTCTTCCTCTGTTTAGCAGCAGTAGCAATGCAATTATGCAAGTACATTTTATACGGACAATAATTGTGATTCTGCATACATACCGTCGCGATTACACACAAAGGGGGTGGGGGCATTCGAACTGTATACAATTGTATTAAAAAAGGGATTTTTACAGGAGGCATTCAAAAAACATAAACGTCGTTTTCACATCTAGTATTCCACCCAATTTTCGAAAATCATTAATTTACAGGGGCACAGCCATGTCGGCGCCCATGTATATCAAACAGAAATCATAAACATCAAAGATCAGAAATTGATCCCAGTCATATGTGATTCTGCAAAAGCATTCGACCAATAAGAATGAACCTTCATCTCATCAAAGTGGACGAGTACTAATTGTAAGGGTAAACAGAAGTCATAAAGATCAAAGATCATAAATTGATCCAAGTGACTCTGCGCTGAACTTCAACCAATGAGTATGAATAACCTTCATCTCATCGTGTACTAATTGTAAGGGTGAACGAATTAGCGGCAAAAGTAGAACGATTTAATTAGCGATAAGAGAAACCGTTTGATGGATGACATAAATGATGAAACATGGAGAATGAAACACTCTAATCTCAATATATTTTCCACAAAAAAAGTTTCAGCTGAAATCCTGAACGAAATCCTACAAAACAGCTGTTGGTTACGGTAGGAAGACTGGATACGGTATTAATCCTAACAAAATGAAAAAGGATCAAGCATAACACTCGAGTCGCACTCTAACTTATAAAAAAGTTTCAACTCATCAAATCCTAAAAGATTGTAACATTCGGTAATCACCAAATCCAGGTCTTTGATATTCTCAGAGACCGCCTTCCTGCGAATCAATGTACCGACTTCTTGAGACAAGCAACATGTCACGAGTCGACAACTATGCACATCAGAGTTTACTCTTGATTAATGTGTTTTTTTAATAAAATCGATGAAATTACCTCCGTATATACTTGGTTTTGCACAGTCTCACACATCAATTATAGCATAATCATATATTTATCAGCTCACAACAGATCATATTATAGGTAGTATAACATCTATATATTCGTATGAACTCAAGTATTTCAAAACTATAAGTGTGCTTACAAGAAGTGTAGTCTACTTACAGTATGTTTGACTACAAGTAGACTACAAGTATAAAACAAATCAAAAGTTACACTACTCTTTGTAGTCTATTATACTAAAAAAAAAACTAAATGCACTCTCCGAATATTCTCTCGCAGACAAAGAAAGTGAGAGAATGTGGTCAGAGCGGAGAGTTTCAAATTAGCTTGGGGTGTGCTTTTAATTATTAAAAGTGACGAGAGTAAAATGACACGCGAGCCACAGAGGACAATGTTTTTCAGAAACTAATAGTTTATACTTACCTAAATAATATTATTTATTTTCTTAATTCATCACAGGGCCATGTGATTCAAGCCGGATGTTCATGTAGATACAGCAGAGGACAGATCGATAGACACGGATGTCCATCCTCCTACCTCGCATTGTGCAGGAGAGACTGATTTGATTCCTGATTTGATGCCAAATTCTTTGATCATAATAATAATAATAATAATAATAATAATATTTATTTCCTTATTAGTTATTTTATTAGGCGACGACATAAATAACGCTCGTTTTTCACTCTCCGAAAAAATTATCATAAAATTTTAACAAAGCAAGAGGGATTCGTGAAATATTCTCCGTTCGGGTGGATGACCTTCTGCCTTTTACCCGGAAGTTTATGGATCTATTCGTGATAAAAGGACTGGGGCTAATTCCGGAAATAGGTGACGAGTACGGTATGGATAGTGGTTTGGTATTTGAAGCTTTGCGCTTTGAGGAAGTGATGAAGCGCCGGGAAGAGGTGACAACCATAGTCGGTAAGGTCGAGTGAGTACGAAGGGTGGTGAAATACAATTCAGCCATATCCCGTTAGTTCAACCTGGGTCGTTCTTTTGGTATTAGGTCGAGCGTTGTCATGTTGAAATTAGATCCGAGTGTCCTTCCCGCGTGATTGTTCGAGGTGGAATCTTAGCTTCCGCAGCTGGAGAGTGTAGACATGTGTCGTGACAGTCGTACCCTCGGGGAGGAGTTCCAAGTACTCGACTTCTCGTACCAGCCACCAGATGCATAGCATCACTTTTTGCGGTGAAAATCGGGTTTGGGGAGATCTGCTGGCTATTCGCGCTGACCGAACCACAGTCTCCTTGACTCTTCGTAATCCTAGAGCAAAAACTTTTCATCACCGATTATAACGTTGACCAACCAACCAAGCCGGCGACGTAGAGCGAGAAGATTCTTTACCATGTCCATTCGGCGATCCTTGTAATAGTCGGCTAGGACGTGGGGTAGACATCTTCCCTATTTTCACTTATTCCCGAGAGTGTGAAGGCCATGTACCACAGTGCTCTGGTTGACCCCAAGTGGCATTGCAATATCACCGGTACCGGGATACGGGTCAGCCTCTGCCTCTTAGAGCAATCGATCGAGACCCACTTCCACAGGGCAACCGTGTTGGTCTTCATCTTCGATTAAAAAGTCCTGTTTCTAGAATTTGACGACCCACTTTCTCATCGGTGTTACGTGAGGCACATGTGAGGGGTACACCTCTGCTAGGCGAGGTTGGAAGTCAGGGCGTTTCAAGCCCGAGAGGAAGAGGAATAAAATAACGTAGCGAATGTGTATTCCATAGGGGGCGAAATCGTGCGGTTTTCTCGCCTGTAGGACGCGCGGGAACTGAATCGAAAACAACCGCAGGATATTCGAGGGACAGCCTATCTAGTATAAACAGCATGGATGCTGGCAATAACAACAGAGCAAAAACTATGCGACTGAAGTTGGGACTAAAAAACGAGCGTTACTTATGTCGTCACCTAATATTATATTTTTAAGTGTTTTGTTTCGAAATTAACGATTCGGTCTCAATTTTTCATGCTGTATCTCATAATTTATGGTATAATAAATGTTTTCTCATAATCATTAGTTTATTATTATTATTATTATTAAACACTATTTATACAACTTTATCGTATTTGCAGTGCACATTTTGCATACTTTCTTTGTCTAGCACGGCTCTCCCGTAAAAGTGTATGAAAATAAGAACCTTTTTGCACAGATAAAAATAATTTTCCTCCTTTTTTATTGATGGTTGTTAGACTGGCCTAACTGATTGCGAAAACAATATTTTGAAATTTTGTTTTTCGTAATTTGCATAATTATGCAATTTTTTTACCGCCAACTTCAAATGAGTGTAACTCGCTTCGTTTTTGAGCAACCGTGCAAAACTTTTGTCAATCGATTGCAAATGACCTCGTCTACAAATAACTCAACTAAGGATAAGGTCGGAAATGTTGTTCTTCATGTGTTATTGCATGAAAACTGTTTTTTTCTTATACAAAATGGGATGTTTCTCGAAAATTTTCTCTAAAGGATAAGAGTTTTATTGCTGATTCGGATTCCCCGTCCTCAAATTGGGGTATCCTGATATATCTTTTGACCCAACTCTGTCCGCCCAATAGTGCTACTGTATATCGTCCTGGACTTATGTTAGCGCAATTTTCTCTCAAATCAGTTTTTTTTGTTTTCGCACTCAGTTAGGCCAGTCTAACAACTATCAATAAAAAAGGACATTACATGAAAAATTCTTTGCCTTATAAGGAAATAATAAATTATGTATAGGAAATAATAAATTATGGGAACTTCTTTGATTTCTGGCCCACCCCCTCGTTCACCCCCCCCCTCCCCATTTCGATCTTTTCGATCGAATGGAGGGGTCGTCCTCCTCACAGGGAGGACGATGTCCAAGGGGGGGGGGGCGAAATGCTCCCCGAGCTCTCCTCAAGATAGGAGAGCTCTGGACTGAACCAGAGAAAAGGAATCGAATGCTTTTATAGGGGAATGGGGGTGATATGAAAATGAATTTGGATTAGGATGAGAGAGTATGGGAAAAGAGGAGGCAAAACTCTCATTTCATCATTCTATCAATCATGATGCGGTTGGTTTTACCACAACCGAAAAAAAGAGTAGGTTACTACGCGAAATGACTAATGAGTGGTGAGGAATGAGAAATGACTAGAATTAATCTATATTATGATCTGTTCCAGAAATCAAAGAAGTGCCAAATTATGAATAGGATGCTTGGTGCAAATATATTTGCTTGCAAGATATTCTTTATTCTTTTTATCGATGGTCATTTCCAATTTATCATTAGATAAATCATGACGAAGAGAAGAGTTCTCTTAGGAACACCAATAGAACTTTCATTTGTTTCATTATCGTTTTCCTTTTCATCATCTGTCTTTTCCGAATCTTGTGCATTAGGGCGTGGGCTGAAATGAAACAATCAAATAATTATTTTAAAATGATCACATTAATATAATAATAATAATAATAATAATATGTTTATAAACAAAAATATTCATTAATATCTCTTATTGATGATTTATTGGTTTAAAAAATACAAATAACATTTAAAAAACTTTTTCGACATGGAATGGATTTAATAAACGCAAAAGAATATTGAACGTGGTTATCCATTTTTCTCTGTTCATTGTTCGCAAAAGGAACTGATGGCAAAGATTTCTGATACTTTGGTAAGATTTATGCATCGTTACATTTGCCTGACGCGCCTACGCCGTCACGTAAAAAAGGTTACATTTGGTTTACGCGCGCGTCGGCGTCAATTTTGGAGTATATTGGGTCAAGTGGAAACCCTGATGGTACATGAAATTACTGTAGAAGGTTACGGTAGTCAATCATTATCGATCGATGGTACGGTAGCTTCTTACCGTATCCCCATTGTCATTCAGGGTTTTCCACTTGGGACCCAACGCACTCCAAAATTGACGCCGATGCGCGCGTAAGCCAAATGTAACATTGTTTTGCGTGACGGCGTAGGCGCATCAGTCAAATGCAACGATGCATTAATATTAAGAGCATACTGATGACGATAGTATACTTGCTCCATAATCTCTACTTCTTCTTTCATCTTCGATACCATATACTTTAAAATGTCAGCATTACTGAAAACAAGGCTGTGAAAGCTATGATAAAAGCGCTCAAAATGAATGTTGGTTCTATTCTGCTTTACGGGTCCCATGAAAGTTTTACGTTCCCACAAACATTTGCCGGCTACATGAATTGGGAACAATTTTTTGTTTTAATTAACGACAATTGGAGAACTTGTTAGTTGGGGGACTTCTTTGGCTTGCGCTTGGGTTGGGACTGATAAGGGAACTGTTTAACCTTACCTCACAATTATCTAAGTTTGATACATCGACGTGAATCTTCATGGAATAATGTTTGTAAAAAGTTAGGTAAAAAGTTCCACATTCGCGTTTTAAGTCCTTTTTCGGGTTTCCGAAAGGAACTTTTTAGACCTTTTTCAACTTTTTTGGACAATTTCGTGACTTTCTGGACCATTTAAGGACTTATTTTTGTGCCTCTATGGCCACTTTTGAGCCTTTTTGGTTTTGTGGGTCTCTTGATTTTTTTTCATTCGACCATGACCTGGGGTTCATTGTTGAAAATGGACGAAGTCGAAATATTCATGATGCTCCGAGACCAAATGCTGGTTGCTATTATATGAATAGTGATCCAACTTTTATCTTTTTTGATACCGTAACCCGAATTACCGTAATCGAACAGGGATTTGACGTGAATTTCGCTATAATATTAAGGTACCGTAGCTAGATTACGGTAGTTCGGGTTACGGTATCCAGAAAGGTAAAAGTTGGCTCACTGTTAATATAATGACAAGTAATATTTGGTCTCGGATCATCATGAATTTTTCGACTTGCTGGAAGAGTACGATGAACAATGCGGGCTACAGATGCGGGGAGGGGGGGGGAGCAGGAAGAGCACCTGGGGCATCTTCTTTTATGAGCTTCTGTGACCGGTAAACTTTCATGGGACGCTTAAATTCAAAAATTTGAGGATCGAAGGCAGGTAGTAGAAAGTTAGTTAATGAAGATCTACGACTATATAGGCCATTTCCTTAACCAGCTGTCATCTAGAACAGCCTGAACATTACAAAGGAATAAAGTTCATGTTTAGAAAAGTAGCGAAGAACAGAGGATTTACACTGAAATCTGTTACGTTTATTTTCTTTTCTTTTTCATGTCAAAATCAGCAAACCTGATATCCTTATTGATGAGCTCTCTCATCTTTGCTTTGAAAATGCCATGTTCAGTGTTGCAGAGACTGTAATTATTTTAATTATTTACTATTGTAATTATATGTTCACAGTGACAATTACAGGTAAACAGACATTCCGTGCGGGAGTAAGATGGATCAAGTCGGATATTTTTCCGATGGAAAATCTTCCTACATTTTCTCGGAACATCGTTAAATTCGGAAAATCGAAAAAAACGGAAAATGCAGAGCCCTGTGACACCAACTGGTTAAATTATTGCAATTCTACAGAGAGAATAAACATAGGGAGTAATTTAGAGAAGTTCCGTGGATCTCGGAATGGTCCCCCGTCCAGTTAAGTACGAGATATTGGAATTTAATGTTGTACAGTCCCGCATGGTCTCCTCTTATTTTTTATTTATCATACATCATAAAGATGTTTCAACAAGTAAAATTAACGAATTAAAATTAAGAAATCTGCACAGGGGGAAAATAAACGGGGAGAATGGACAAAGGGAATTGGGGGAACGTGAAGATGGTCAGGGATGTCCTCTTGCAGAGTCGCCGCAGACGCGCGGCGCACGCCTCTGCAAGAGGAGATCATGCGGGGCTGTATGAACCTAATTCTCCCGAGGTCACTAACCTTTCGTCGCAGGAATACCTACTAGTCATACGCTTTACAATGATCTACCTACTATCTCGTTTGGATTCCCTCTCTAAACATTGTGGCTGTGGCTGGCTGCTCTCGCACCAAATAAACAAATGTATTTCATTCGGTCAATATGAACCTAATTCTGACAAGGTCACTAACCTTTCCTCGCAGGAATAGTTACTAGTCATACGCTGTACAATTTGGTTGATTATAGGCATGTCCTGAAACCATATTATTGAACATATTACAATTATTAATTATTATATTTTGTTATTATGATTATAATTATTAAGTATTTAATTATTTTCCATTGCGACCATAGTATGCTTAGTCTAGTATATCATACGTTTGTTTTAATTGTCTTTGAAAAACGAAACTGCAACCTTGTTAAATCGAATAGTTAAACAAAAACAAAAAGTAGTCAGTATATTAGTGTACCAGTCGTTTGCTCCGCCAAGTCGGGGCTGATTATGAGAGAGAGAGGGGGGGGGGAATAAGAGAGAGAGAGAGAGAGAGCATCACTATTCTGTTACATATATATATATATATATATATATATATATATATATATATATATATATATATATATATATATAGTGTAAGATATCACCTTGCATCCTCCTTCATGAGTTAATGCATACTTCATTCCTTTACCATTTCTATGTTCTATTGTTGAATAGAAACAGTTGTATTTGCAGTCGATTTCTGTCGCATTTTCGAAATATCTATTGTATTCTTCTTGATATTTATTTACTTCTGAAAAACGTATGCATTTTGAAGCAAGTTGCATATTTCCGACATCAATTTAAAAGTTATATTGCAAAAACGACTCTTTAACATTAATTAAAACATATTTCGATTTTTTTAGCAAATTATGCCGAATTTGACGTTTTCATGATGAAATATGCCGAAATATGTCGGAATTTTCCGCTATGCCGTACGCCGAACATATACTCATGCTTTATGTTAGCTCCTGGGGATATACATGTGAGGCGGTTTTACGTAATAGTCGACTAGCAATAAGGCTGACACAATAAAAAATCATATTTTGGAGATAAATAATGCACGAATGCTTAACCCTACTAGTGCGTTCAGGATCATCCACGAAGTAGTTGCTGAACTTCGCACATTTGATGGTGCTTCCGGGAACACGGCTGAAATTATAGTGATAAGTGTTTAAAAATTTTTTTACATTTCAACACCTTTATCAGCATATTGGGATGTTATTTTAGCTGGGTCGCCATTTGGGTTCCCCCAGAGAGCTGATGCCTTGCAATTTGCATAAATTGGGGACCCGCGGTCTTGACGAAGTCGTCACTCACGACTTGCGTGTACTTTCAACGGCTTGCTTGACACTCATACATACAAAGACTTCTATGGTGTAATAAGCGAACACGAGAGAAGCTGATCGTGACAGCGCAAGAGTATTATAAAAATGCTATCGCACGGACGGGAAAGTTATGGCACTCCTCAGTTTCTGGCCACCCACCCCAATCCCCTCAGACCCCCCCCCCCCCCCCCGATTTGTCATATATCAGCGACAACTCGCTGCGTAAATCCGATGTGGCATAATACAGTCCCGCACGTTCGCGCTCCCTAAACGCGGCCCGCTGAGTGCCGCATCATGCCGCATCGATGAATACATTTTTCTCAAACATTCTATTGGTTGTGATCGTTGTATCATCAGATAATATTAATATCACAGCAGAAACGAAATTTTTTGGTTGAGTGTGGACAGCGTCGCACGTTCGCGTTCCCTAAACGCGGCATGTTGCGTGCGCATCATGCCGCATCAATGAATAATTTTTTTTACAATTCGTTGGTTGTGATCATTGCATCATCAAATAATATTAATATTATCTAATGATGCAAAGATCGCAACCAATGGAATGTTTGAAAAAAAATTCATGGATGCGGCATGATGCGGCACTCAGCGGGCCGCGTTTAGGGAGCGCGAACGTGCGGACTGTAAACTCAAAATAGAAGACTGACAAGGGAACGTTCCCAACTTGTCCTGGCCATATGAGATGGCAATATCATGAATAGAATAAGTTTTCAATGCTGATTACGAATCCGCTTTCATAAGTTGCCCAATCGAGCTGATCTTCGAGAAAATCGATATTGAAATTCGACTAGTTGATTCGAAAATTCACATCTTATCACATCTTATCTACTAAATCACAACAGCAGTTGTTTGGATAATTGATATATGAGTTCATGAACTAATTAGGATGGTTTGTGTAGAAATCCACACTAATTTCCGAATCAACTAGACAATTTTCAATATCGATTTCTCGAAGCTCAGCTCGATTGGGCAACGTTTGAAAGCGGATTCGTAATCAGCATCAAAAAATGATCATATTTGTGCTATTGCCATCTCATATGGCCGGGACAAGTTGGGAACGTTCCCTTGTGAAAATAGAACAAATATAATATATAGGACAGAGTATTTGAAAATTTTTGGCAATTCTTGTCAAGCAAAAAAATGGCAAAATCATTTTCCCTTTATTCTCGACTTTTTTCTCTTCCCGGTCTTTTGTGCGCAAAGCAAAAAAGGGAAAACACCGCAAAAATGAAAAGAATGATTCTGACATTTTTTTGCTTGACAAGAATTGCAAAAAATTTCGAATACCCTGTCCTATATAATACAAACCTTGCTTTAGATGTATTGAATACAGTTAAGTAATCGTTATATACAGCTCTTTTTTCTATAATGCGAGGAAGTCTTCTTAAATATGGTTCAATTAACACAAGTTGAGTTAGCAAGCGACAAACCGGTCCTCTTTAGTTTTCGAATAGTTTATCTCCTCATTCACAATCTATTGCAGAGTCTTGAAATGCAAAGGAAACTATTAATTACATTTCCCTTAAAGGGAGCGTGACCTCTCTCAAAGGTCTCTTCGACGCGCAATGCTTTCTCGTTGTTAGAGAACAGAGAAATAGTGTGCAAAATGAAGAGACCATTGAGAGAGGTAACGCTCCCTTTAAGGGTGGAGTGCCCCCTAAATATTTATGTGAACAAACTACGAAGACAGGAAGATAGCAAAAGTTCTTCTAAATACCATACATAATTTATGCTAATTCAGCTTATTGATCGCAAGAATCATGAATGTTGAAGCCATTACATGAGCACGCGGAAAAACATACGCCGTACTGCAAACAAATCGAATGGCCTGTGTGTTATACAGCTTTTTGAGATAACAGAGATCACTATAAGCTTCGTCGAAGCGGATAACATCCTCCAGCGATGTTGATGTAGCCATTTCCCGATCCTGCATTGATAGCCTTGCCAGAACTCGGGACACGTAAACTGCGTAATGAGGTTACTGTATAGGCGCAAGATGCGCGTATGGAATCTCTTCCTTCATAACCGAACTCCCGTTCATACACACAATGTCCCGAAGCGCAATCTTCTGTTTCAAAGCGTTTATCGGTTTGCTTCATGCGATCTGAAAGTAAAATGCATTATTTTTTCCTCTCGGACAGAGTTTTTCTTTCAAGCTGATGCAAAATATATCAGCGTTACTCTTCAGCACGATCTTTACTCTTCGACCCCTTCGACGTGTGGGGTCTTTCCTTCTTCAACCCACTGGAATCTCCTGTGGTTGTGGTCCACCTCTTGTATTTCAAAATTTAAAGTCTACTTAAAGGTGGACTCCCGCGAATATTTTCGTGAACAAACTGTAAAAACAGAAAGTTAGCAAAAGTTATTCTACATACAGTACATCATTTATTCAATGCTAATTCAGCTTATTGATCGCTAGAAACATGAATGAATTATGCTTGCAATCGCAGGCAAAGGCGCGCTTTTTGAAAGTAGGAAAGTTCGGCAATAAGATTCGAACTCACGGCCATGCGCTATCTAGTGAGAAGTGTTACCACTGCGCTAAGGGATTGATGATGGGTCACCCACTCTTCTCGCACATCACTTTACACTTGCATAAGCGAGATGCAAGAGATTTGCATGAACATTCGCGGATCTCCACCTTTAAAATACGGCATTGACTTGAAGTTTACTTTAATTACTTTAAGTCTATTTCAAGTGAGTGACGTCACTTTTTTGTGACGTCAAAGTGGGCAGTGTAAGTACACTTCAAGTATTGAAATATCAGAGAATGAATTTCTGGCCTTTAACTCCGTCTAATTGGAAAGAAAGCAGATTTACTAACTATAAGTTCATCGCCGGCGCCAATTCAATTCAATTTCAATATTATTTTAAATTTCTCAGTTCATGTACCTTCGCTCGTTATTAGTTTTTCTTCTTCATTATAAAAAAACATTCTCGAGCATATCGTGTAGACGATTGAGAGTATGTACATTGGCCGTGGTACGAAGACATTGAATAGGAGATTTCTTGCTGAAAGAAACTGCTATTTCCAATCTAGCAATCTACTTAAATTACGCTACTGACAAAGTTTACAACAAGTGAATACACGAAATGCATTGCATTATTATACACCACTTGCAGTAAACTTGCTTCTAACTAGAAGTCGACTTGTATGATAGGTAAACGACTAGTTTTTGGAATACCAGAGAAGAACGATTCGAATTTAATTACGCTATTCCCAACTCACATTCTCCACTTTCGATCCTCGAATGTGCCAGTATCATCAAAGCTCGCAGCAAACACCATCAATAGAGCAAGTATTATGAAGGAGAAGAGGAAGAAGATCTTCATATTCAACCGATTCGAATGATAAGAAGATTGAAAAGTGAAATGAACGATGAAATCACCCTTCACATACTGTTCTTGACTAGATTATTTAACAATGCTAAAATGCCGCGAAAAGCTTGATAAAATGATACTATCTATTATGACACTTTAACATTCATTGGGCTGACCAAGTTCAGAACAGTTTTGGAGTGAGCGAGAATTTTACATGTTAGTTATAAAAACTCAAGAGTATGTAATTTAGGAATTTTGGAGTGGAAAATGCGAAAAATATAAGCGCGTCTAGATTTCTAGCGTCAGAATTACAAATATGTGTATTGTTGGCAGTATGAAGTGCAGTGGATTCATTGAAAGTGCGCACTGCTTTTATTGTGCCGTTCTTTTGGTAGAATACGAGGAAAATCGGAGGTGTGAAAATATCGCTGAGGAAATGGCAGATAAAGTGAGTTTACGTGAGATCTAGCTCGAATATCTATGCAAATGCGTAACATATCGGCTCTGCAAGGAATAAGTGAAAACAAGGGGATAACTTTTGTTATCTTTCTGTCTTAACAGTTTGTTCAAAATATTCGTGGGACTCCACACAGAGATTAAATTTGCCCGAATGGCGTTAGTTGGCGACTAATTTGCCCGTGTTCAGACAAATGCTAGCCTGTATATGGGCAAATCGGTGGCTTTTGGCCCGAATATGGGCAAATCGTTTGCACAAGTGGTGTAAGTTGGCAAATCTATTGCCCATATTTGGGCAAGTTTGCTCTCTGTGCACCTTTAATAATAATATTAATTATATTTATACGAATTCATCAAATATCAATGGAACGCGTGATGAAAATGTTTTTCTTAGAATTCAAATCCCCCAATGATCTATTTTGAATTCTACAACAATTATTAAAAAATAATTGTTGTAGAAAATATTTTCTTTTTTTGAATAATTTTCCTGTGCTCAAAGAAAACAATTTTTTGCATACGCAGCATTGACCGTATAAAATACACTTGTTTATTTGGTACGAGAGTAGCCAACCACTGCCACAATGAATTTCTATGTTTAGAGAGAGAGAGAGCACCGGTGAGAGAGTAGGTAGATCAGAGAGAGCGAGGAAGGAAAGGAGGAAAGAGTGGGGAGCTAATCGATAGTTGTCTTGGTCATCTCAACTATCTACAATAACCGAATCCTCACGGTTCCATGCAGCCTCATCCACTGCTCATTCCATGCAGCCTCATCCACTGCTCATTCCATGCAGCCTCATCCACTGCTCATTCCATGCAGCCTCATCCACTGCTCATTGCTCACGCTCCATGTGCAATCAAGATAATCTACGAGTGGGACCACTGATCAAGTATGGAGATCCCTTTTCACCCCCCCCCCTCACCCCGCCCCGAGTCACCTTTCATTTCTTTCTTTCTTCTTTCTTCTAGATAGCGAAGTCATTATCATCACCTATTCATTTTTGTTCATATCATTTTTCATGTGTCGTTGCATGCGTGTGCATGTAGATAAAATATAAATATATATATAGTTCTTCCTCTGTTTAGCACCAGTAGCAATGCAATTATGCAAGTACATTTTATACGGACAATACATCTAATTGCACAGAATACAAAAGAGACGTAAGTATAATTCTTCCATGAAACTTTGCTTACTAAATAATATTCCATATTTGCATGATGGTAATAGGTGCTAATTTGAATATGATAGTCACGTCAGGCAATATCTATTGTAATGCACACAATTCAATGAATAAGTCACCAACATGGTCTATTCTCGTGTCTTCCATTCGCAAAAAATGTCGCGATATATCCATTCCTTGCTAATCTGTTCCCTTGTACAATTCGTAAACGATATTGACAAATATTTATTCAGATATTCACATAATTCAGGGGATTGATTAGCTTATACTGGAGTTATGATTGGTTTGTTTGAACTCCGCAATGTTGACGCCTAAAACCACAAAATAAGAAATTGTTCAGGGGATTAGGTAAGACGATATCAATCACCGCCCTGACATCTTCCCATTCAACATACGATCCATTTAAGGAGCTGCTGAAGAATGGGAAAAGACAGGACGATGTATTGATGATGATAGTCGTACTAATAAGAAGCAGAATTTAAGGATCAAAAGTCACTTTAAACAAACATCCAAGAAACAATGTAAAAATAGTCCTTGCTATAGCAAAGTTGACCAAGAAAATAATCTTTTGATCACTTAAGCTCAGTAGAAAAGAACTTAAGCAATCAAAAAAAAATGTTGACGACGTTCCTCATCCGTTCCTGAAATATCCAAGGTTAGAGAACGATTTTAAGGTTCTAAGTCAGATATTAAAGTTTAATTCCCATAGGTTAAGGTTCTAAGACCTAAGGTCTAAGGCAAAGTATCAAGCTTAAACATTAAAAGACAAGCAACTTACGTGTAGAACTGATGAGGAACGACCGTGCAAATGCTTAGAAATGGTCCCTTTTATGCGCGAATATTGATGCAATTTGAATGCCAACATAGTCCCATTCAAATCTAATTGAATTGTCTACAATGATATGTCTACGCAATGTAATTATATGATCTCAATTTACAACAATAATCAGACAAAGCAAATTAAAGGCGCACAATAACTAATCTGAATCTCTCCACTCTGGCAATGCTCTCTCGCTTTCTTTGTCTTTGCGATTGTCTCTATTGATTGTGAGATCGGTCTTTGTATTGTATTCAATTCTAGGATTACCAGTCCTGATTTTTTTGATGACCTTTGATGATGTTCTTGTGAGAGATGACCTGGAGCGAGCAATTGACAACTGGGGTCCGTCCAATCTGTCACTTTCGACACGAAAGTTCATAAGAAAGTTCGCATCTTTCCGTCGAAAGATGCGAGGAAAGATGCGAACTTTCCTCGCAACTTTCGTTGCAAGTTCTCTTACCCCTCTCAGGGCAAAGGGGCTTATATACTTGTAATAAAGTGTTCGGCAAACCCCAGACGGGTTTGGTGTGTGACTAAACTAACGGGTGGTGGGCGGAGCTCCGCCGGTTCTAACAACTATCGTTAACTCATTATTTAAGCCATCATAATCTACCGTAATCCACCTACCGTAACCTACAGTAACCCAGTTCATTGGGTCAAATTGATTGCGACGGGTCAGATGATTGACTAATTGTAAATTACCCTTACCGAGACCTTTTTGTTGATGATTCTACGTTATTCTTTGTGTTTTTTCGGGTTTTATAGATATTTCATGTCAACACAAAACATTCCTTTAAAATTACTGTATGAACAAAGTAATAAATCGAACCATAAAGTATGAAAACGAGACAATGACAAGCACTACAAGTACAAATATAATAGATGAGAGGGAGAAACGTGTTATGTAGAAAGCAATAATTGGGTGAAAGAACAAATGAATAACGAGGAGTGAGTGAGATTACGGTGGGTAGTCGATCAATATACAATTATTGATCGATTGACGAATGGGAAAATGGGCGTCCGGTCGCAGCATATGAAGCGTGACGTCATCCTAGCGTGAATTGATCAATCGATAATTAATAGATGAGTTCCTCCACACGGCGCCATTTGACCCAATGAACTGGGTTACTGTAGGTTACGGTAGGTGGATTACGGTAGATTATGATGGCTTAAATAATGAGTTAACGATAGTTGTTAGAACCGGCGGAGCTCCGCCCACCACCCGTTAGTTTAGTCACACACCAAACCCGTCTGGGGTTTGCCAAACACTTTATTACAAGTATATAAGCCCCTTTGCCCTGAGAGGGGTAAGAGAACTTGCTACGAAAGTTGCGAGGAAAGTTCGCATCTTTCCTCGCATCTTTCGACGGAAAGATGCGAACTTTCTTATGAACTTTCGTGTCGAAAGTGACAGATTGGGATCTACTTCCGAATATCCGCCGCCCCGCCCCCTTGCACTTTAAGCTCCGCCCCTCGCAGTCTCTCTCTCTCTCTGCGCACTCTCTCTCCTTTCAACACTCTCTCGTCTCGCCGGGTTGTCTGGAAGGGAGTGTGTGATCATAATGATGAAATGATATGCGACAGCTCAGAAACACGATAAATAAACTTCATAACAATAGTTAATGATACACGAATAACCGTCATGAGTTATCTTGTGATTTTCTCCGATTCCGACTGTGCCTTTCATCCATCAAAGATCACTCGTCTCTCTTTTCCACTGGTATTTCAACATAAAATACGTCGCTGATTTAAAATTTTAAATTAAGTCTACTTTAGGTGAAAGAGCACATGACGAATTGCATTACAGTGTATACAAAACATGAGGTAGACTTATTGTCACGCCTAGCTTGAAGTAGACTAGCAAGTCCTCCTTACTATTAGAATTAATGAAAAATGATACGCAGACATGTTTTGAATTACCAGAGTCAGACTCCCACTCTTTTATCTGCATCTACGATTAACTCCTCTACCCCAGCTCATCCCGGCCCTTCTTCTGTTTCTGTGTCTGTTGTCTTCTCAATCCAATCCATCATGTCCCATCTCACATATGAGTCCTCCTCGTCCGGTGTCCTCTCTCACTCTCTAGAACGGACGAACTCGCTGCCATGTAAAACCCACTATATTCGAATTAAACGTTCTCCGTTAATTTCCCCGTCAATATCTGCTCTACATTCTACTGGAATATGCTGCTGACTTGATCATAGGATAAGATTTCCATATAGTTTAGTCTTACTCTATCGTTAACTTAATCAATCCATCAATACAGTCATTAATCGATAATAAAGACGAAGAAAACGACTGAAATCAGAAATATACTATCGATTGGTGATAATGGCAGAGATGAGAGACACAGACGCAAAGAGTAGAGGCACCGACCAATCAGAGCGTTCGCGCGCGGCGTTGTGGGCGGGGCAAGATCAAAGGGGTATATAAGGGCTTGATGTTCATTCATTCCGAGTTCCTCTCTGAGTTGAACTCTCCTCTTCGGATTCAATTTTGGGAGTGATTGACACTCATAGGGGAGGGCTTTCAATGCGCAAGCCCAACCCTCCTCCGGACTTCTCCATTCTTTTGGAGAAGTCGCTGCGCCTTTGTGCCGGCTGGAGGACCTCTTCCTTGGTCTGTCGACCACGACAGGCCAAGGGGGCGGGGCCTAGAGAGGAGGGGGAGGGGCGGCGGATAAAAGGAAGTAGCGCCACAGATTGGACGGACCCCAGTTGTCAATTGCTCGCTCCAGGTCATCTCTCACAAGAACATCATCAAAGGTCATCAAAAAAATCAGGACTGGTAATCCTAGAGTTGAATACAATACAAAGACCGATCTCACAATCAATAGAGACAATCGCAAAGAATGTTGGCAAAGACAAAGAAAGCGAGAGAGCATTGCCAGAGTGGAGAGATTCAGATTAGTTATTGTGCGCCTTTAATTTGCTTTGTCTGATTATTGTTGTAAATTGAGATCATATAATTACATTGCGTAGACATATCATTGTAGACAATTCAATTAGATTTGAATGGGACTATGTTGGCATTCAAATTGCATCAATATTCGCGCATAAAAGGGACCATTTCTAAGCATTTGCACGGTCGTTCCTCATCAGTTCTACACGTAAGTTGCTTGTCTTTTAATGTTTAAGCTTGATACTTTGCCTTAGACCTTAGGTCTTAGAACCTTAACCTATGGGAATTAAACTTTAATATCTGACTTAGCTCTTAGAACCTTAAAATCGTTCTCTAACCTTGGATATTTCAGGAACGGATGAGGAACGTCGTCAACATTTTTTTTTGATTGCTTAAGTTCTTTTCTACTGAGCTTAAGTGATCAAAAGATTATTTTCTTGGTCAACTTTGCTATAGCAAGGACTATTTTTACATTGTTTCTTGGATGTTTGTTTAAAGTGACTTTTGATCCTTAAATTCTGCTTCTTATTAGTACGACTATCATCATCAATACATCGTCCTGTCTTTTCCCATTCTTCAGCAGCTCCTTAAATGGATCGTATGTTGAATGGGAAGATGTCAGGGCGGTGATTGATATCGTCTTACCTAATCCCCTGAACAATTTCTTATTTTGTGGTTTTAGGCGTCAACATTGCGGAGTTCAAACAAACCAATCATAACTCCAGTATAAGCTAATCAATCCCCTGAATTATGTGAATATCTGAATAAATATTTGTCAATATCGTTTACGAATTGTACAAGGGAACAGATTAGCAAGGAATGGATATATCGCGACATTTTTTGCGAATGGAAGACACGAGAATAGACCATGTTGGTGACTTATTCATTGAATTGTGTGCATTACAATAGATATTGCCTGACGTGACTATCATATTCAAATTAGCACCTATTACCATCATGCAAATATGGAATATTATTTAGTAAGCAAAGTTTCATGGAAGAATTATACTTACGTCTCTTTTGTATTCTGTGCAATTAGATGTATTGTCCGTATAAAATGTACTTGCATAATTGCATTGCTACTGGTGCTAAACAGAGGAAGAACTATATATATATATATATTTATATTTTATCTACATGCACACGCATGCAACGACACATGAAAAATGATATGAACAAAAATGAATAGGTGATGATAATGACTTCGCTATCTAGAAGAAAGAAGAAAGAAAGAAATGAAAGGTGACTCGGGGCGGGGTGAGGGGGGGGGGTGAAAAGGGATCTCCATACTTGATCAGTGGTCCCACTCGTAGATTATCTTGATTGCACATGGAGCGTGAGCAATGAGCAGTGGATGAGGCTGCATGGAATGAGCAGTGGATGAGGCTGCATGGAATGAGCAGTGGATGAGGCTGCATGGAATGAGCAGTGGATGAGGCTGCATGGAATGAGCAGTGGATGAGGCTGCATGGAATGAGCAGTGGATGAGGCTGCATGGAATGAGCAGTGGATGAGGCTGCATGGAATGAGCAGTGGATGAGGCTGCATGGAATGAGCAGTGGATGAGGCTGCATGGAATGAGCAGTGGATGAGGCTGCATGGAATGAGCAGTGGATGAGGCTGCATGGAATGAGCAGTGGATGAGGCTGCATGGAATGAGCAGTGGATGAGGCTGCATGGAATGAGCAGTGGATGAGGCTGCATGGAATGAGCAGTGGATGAGGCTGCATGGAATGAGCAGTGGATGAGGCTGCATGGAATGAGCAGTGGATGAGGCTGCATGGAATGAGCAGTGGATGAGGCTGCATGGAATGAGCAGTGGATGAGGCTGCATGGAATGAGCAGTGGATGAGGCTGCATGGAATGAGCAGTGGATGAGGCTGCATGGAATGAGCAGTGGATGAGGCTGCATGGAATGAGCAGTGGATGAGGCTGCATGGAATGAGCAGTGGATGAGGCTGCATGGAATGAGCAGTGGATGAGGCTGCATGGAATGAGCAGTGGATGAGGCTGCATGGAATGAGCAGTGGATGAGGCTGCATGGAATGAGCAGTGGATGAGGCTGCATGGAATGAGCAGTGGATGAGGCTGCATGGAATGAGCAGTGGATGAGGCTGCATGGAATGAGCAGTGGATGAGGCTGCATGGAACCGTGAGGATTCGGTTATTGTAGATAGTTGAGATGACCAAGACAACTATCGATTAGCTCCCCACTCTTTCCTCCTTTCCTTCCTCGCTCTCTCTGATCTACCTACTCTCTCACCGGTGCTCTCTCTCTCTCTCTAAACATAGAAATTCATTGTGGCAGTGGTTGGCTACTCTCGTACCAAATAAACAAGTGTATTTTATACGGTCAATGCTGCGTATGCAAAAAATTGTTTTCTTTGAGCACAGGAAAATTATTCAAAAAAAGAAAATATTTTCTACAACAATTATTTTTTAATAATTGTTGTAGAATTCAAAATAGATCATTGGGGGATTTGAATTCTAAGAAAAACATTTTCATCACGCGTTCCATTGATATTTGATGAATTCGTATAAATATAATTAATATTATTATTAAAGGTGCACAGAGAGCAAACTTGCCCAAATATGGGCAATAGATTTGCCAACTTACACCACTTGTGCAAACGATTTGCCCATATTCGGGCCAAAAGCCACCGATTTGCCCATATACAGGCTAGCATTTGTCTGAACACGGGCAAATTAGTCGCCAACTAACGCCATTCGGGCAAATTTAATCTCTGTGTGGAGTCCCACGAATATTTTGAACAAACTGTTAAGACAGAAAGATAACAAAAGTTATCCCCTTGTTTTCACTTATTCCTTGCAGAGCCGATATGTTACGCATTTGCATAGATATTCGAGCTAGATCTCACGTAAACTCACTTTATCTGCCATTTCCTCAGCGATATTTTCACACCTCCGATTTTCCTCGTATTCTACCAAAAGAACGGCACAATAAAAGCAGTGCGCACTTTCAATGAATCCACTGCACTTCATACTGCCAACAATACACATATTTGTAATTCTGACGCTAGAAATCTAGACGCGCTTATATTTTTCGCATTTTCCACTCCAAAATTCCTAAATTACATACTCTTGAGTTTTTATAACTAACATGTAAAATTCTCGCTCACTCCAAAACTGTTCTGAACTTGGTCAGCCCAATGAATGTTAAAGTGTCATAATAGATAGTATCATTTTATCAAGCTTTTCGCGGCATTTTAGCATTGTTAAATAATCTAGTCAAGAACAGTATGTGAAGGGTGATTTCATCGTTCATTTCACTTTTCAATCTTCTTATCATTCGAATCGGTTGAATATGAAGATCTTCTTCCTCTTCTCCTTCATAATACTTGCTCTATTGATGGTGTTTGCTGCGAGCTTTGATGATACTGGCACATTCGAGGATCGAAAGTGGAGAATGTGAGTTGGGAATAGCGTAATTAAATTCGAATCGTTCTTCTCTGGTATTCCAAAAACTAGTCGTTTACCTATCATACAAGTCGACTTCTAGTTAGAAGCAAGTTTACTGCAAGTGGTGTATAATAATGCAATGCATTTCGTGTATTCACTTGTTGTAAACTTTGTCAGTAGCGTAATTTAAGTAGATTGCTAGATTGGAAATAGCAGTTTCTTTCAGCAAGAAATCTCCTATTCAATGTCTTCGTACCACGGCCAATGTACATACTCTCAATCGTCTACACGATATGCTCGAGAATGTTTTTTTATAATGAAGAAGAAAAACTAATAACGAGCGAAGGTACATGAACTGAGAAATTTAAAATAATATTGAAATTGAATTGAATTGGCGCCGGCGATGAACTTATAGTTAGTAAATCTGCTTTCTTTCCAATTAGACGGAGTTAAAGGCCAGAAATTCATTCTCTGATATTTCAATACTTGAAGTGTACTTACACTGCCCACTTTGACGTCACAAAAAAGTGACGTCACTCACTTGAAATAGACTTAAAGTAATTAAAGTAAACTTCAAGTCAATGCCGTATTTTAAAGGTGGAGATCCGCGAATGTTCATGCAAATCTCTTGCATCTCGCTTATGCAAGTGTAAAGTGATGTGCGAGAAGAGTGGGTGACCCATCATCAATCCCTTAGCGCAGTGGTAACACTTCTCACTAGATAGCGCATGGCCGTGAGTTCGAATCTTATTGCCGAACTTTCCTACTTTCAAAAAGCGCGCCTTTGCCTGCGATTGCAAGCATAATTCATTCATGTTTCTAGCGATCAATAAGCTGAATTAGCATTGAATAAATGATGTACTGTATGTAGAATAACTTTTGCTAACTTTCTGTTTTTACAGTTTGTTCACGAAAATATTCGCGGGAGTCCACCTTTAAGTAGACTTTAAATTTTGAAATACAAGAGGTGGACCACAACCACAGGAGATTCCAGTGGGTTGAAGAAGGAAAGACCCCACACGTCGAAGGGGTCGAAGAGTAAAGATCGTGCTGAAGAGTAACGCTGATATATTTTGCATCAGCTTGAAAGAAAAACTCTGTCCGAGAGGAAAAAATAATGCATTTTACTTTCAGATCGCATGAAGCAAACCGATAAACGCTTTGAAACAGAAGATTGCGCTTCGGGACATTGTGTGTATGAACGGGAGTTCGGTTATGAAGGAAGAGATTCCATACGCGCATCTTGCGCCTATACAGTAACCTCATTACGCAGTTTACGTGTCCCGAGTTCTGGCAAGGCTATCAATGCAGGATCGGGAAATGGCTACATCAACATCGCTGGAGGATGTTATCCGCTTCGACGAAGCTTATAGTGATCTCTGTTATCTCAAAAAGCTGTATAACACACAGGCCATTCGATTTGTTTGCAGTACGGCGTATGTTTTTCCGCGTGCTCATGTAATGGCTTCAACATTCATGATTCTTGCGATCAATAAGCTGAATTAGCATAAATTATGTATGGTATTTAGAAGAACTTTTGCTATCTTCCTGTCTTCGTAGTTTGTTCACATAAATATTTAGGGGGCACTCCACCCTTAAAGGGAGCGTTACCTCTCTCAATGGTCTCTTCATTTTGCACACTATTTCTCTGTTCTCTAACAACGAGAAAGCATTGCGCGTCGAAGAGACCTTTGAGAGAGGTCACGCTCCCTTTAAGGGAAATGTAATTAATAGTTTCCTTTGCATTTCAAGACTCTGCAATAGATTGTGAATGAGGAGATAAACTATTCGAAAACTAAAGAGGACCGGTTTGTCGCTTGCTAACTCAACTTGTGTTAATTGAACCATATTTAAGAAGACTTCCTCGCATTATAGAAAAAAGAGCTGTATATAACGATTACTTAACTGTATTCAATACATCTAAAGCAAGGTTTGTATTATATAGGACAGGGTATTCGAAATTTTTTGCAATTCTTGTCAAGCAAAAAAATGTCAGAATCATTCTTTTCATTTTTGCGGTGTTTTCCCTTTTTTGCTTTGCGCACAAAAGACCGGGAAGAGAAAAAAGTCGAGAATAAAGGGAAAATGATTTTGCCATTTTTTTGCTTGACAAGAATTGCCAAAAATTTTCAAATACTCTGTCCTATATATTATATTTGTTCTATTTTCACAAGGGAACGTTCCCAACTTGTCCCGGCCATATGAGATGGCAATAGCACAAATATGATCATTTTTTGATGCTGATTACGAATCCGCTTTCAAACGTTGCCCAATCGAGCTGAGCTTCGAGAAATCGATATTGAAAATTGTCTAGTTGATTCGGAAATTAGTGTGGATTTCTACACAAACCATCCTAATTAGTTCATGAACTCATATATCAATTATCCAAACAACTGCTGTTGTGATTTAGTAGATAAGATGTGATAAGATGTGAATTTTCGAATCAACTAGTCGAATTTCAATATCGATTTTCTCGAAGATCAGCTCGATTGGGCAACTTATGAAAGCGGATTCGTAATCAGCATTGAAAACTTATTCTATTCATGATATTGCCATCTCATATGGCCAGGACAAGTTGGGAACGTTCCCTTGTCAGTCTTCTATTTTGAGTTTACAGTCCGCACGTTCGCGCTCCCTAAACGCGGCCCGCTGAGTGCCGCATCATGCCGCATCCATGAATTTTTTTCAAACATTCCATTGGTTGCGATCTTTGCATCATTAGATAATATTAATATTATTTGATGATGCAATGATCACAACCAACGAATTGTAAAAAAAATTATTCATTGATGCGGCATGATGCGCACGCAACATGCCGCGTTTAGGGAACGCGAACGTGCGACGCTGTCCACACTCAACCAAAAAATTTCGTTTCTGCTGTGATATTAATATTATCTGATGATACAACGATCACAACCAATAGAATGTTTGAGAAAAATGTATTCATCGATGCGGCATGATGCGGCACTCAGCGGGCCGCGTTTAGGGAGCGCGAACGTGCGGGACTGTATTATGCCACATCGGATTTACGCAGCGAGTTGTCGCTGATATATGACAAATCGGGGGGGGGGGGGGGTCTGAGGGGATTGGGGTGGGTGGCCAGAAACTGAGGAGTGCCATAACTTTCCCGTCCGTGCGATAGCATTTTTATAATACTCTTGCGCTGTCACGATCAGCTTCTCTCGTGTTCGCTTATTACACCATAGAAGTCTTTGTATGTATGAGTGTCAAGCAAGCCGTTGAAAGTACACGCAAGTCGTGAGTGACGACTTCGTCAAGACCGCGGGTCCCCAATTTATGCAAATTGCAAGGCATCAGCTCTCTGGGGGAACCCAAATGGCGACCCAGCTAAAATAACATCCCAATATGCTGATAAAGGTGTTGAAATGTAAAAAAATTTTTAAACACTTATCACTATAATTTCAGCCGTGTTCCCGGAAGCACCATCAAATGTGCGAAGTTCAGCAACTACTTCGTGGATGATCCTGAACGCACTAGTAGGGTTAAGCATTCGTGCATTATTTATCTCCAAAATATGATTTTTTATTGTGTCAGCCTTATTGCTAGTCGACTATTACGTAAAACCGCCTCACATGTATATCCCCAGGAGCTAACATAAAGCATGAGTATATGTTCGGCGTACGGCATAGCGGAAAATTCCGACATATTTCGGCATATTTCATCATGAAAACGTCAAATTCGGCATAATTTGCTAAAAAAATCGAAATATGTTTTAATTAATGTTAAAGAGTCGTTTTTGCAATATAACTTTTAAATTGATGTCGGAAATATGCAACTTGCTTCAAAATGCATACGTTTTTCAGAAGTAAATAAATATCAAGAAGAATACAATAGATATTTCGAAAATGCGACAGAAATCGACTGCAAATACAACTGTTTCTATTCAACAATAGAACATAGAAATGGTAAAGGAATGAAGTATGCATTAACTCATGAAGGAGGATGCAAGGTGATATCTTACACTATATATATATATATATATATATATATATATATATATATATATATATATATATATATATATATATATATATATATATATATGTAACAGAATAGTGATGCTCTCTCTCTCTCTCTCTCTTATTCCCCCCCCCTCTCTCTCTCATAATCAGCCCCGACTTGGCGGAGCAAACGACTGGTACACTAATATACTGACTACTTTTTGTTTTTGTTTAACTATTCGATTTAACAAGGTTGCAGTTTCGTTTTTCAAAGACAATTAAAACAAACGTATGATATACTAGACTAAGCATACTATGGTCGCAATGGAAAATAATTAAATACTTAATAATTATAATCATAATAACAAAATATAATAATTAATAATTGTAATATGTTCAATAATATGGTTTCAGGACATGCCTATAATCAACCAAATTGTACAGCGTATGACTAGTAACTATTCCTGCGAGGAAAGGTTAGTGACCTTGTCAGAATTAGGTTCATATTGACCGAATGAAATACATTTGTTTATTTGGTGCGAGAGCAGCCAGCCACAGCCACAATGTTTAGAGAGGGAATCCAAACGAGATAGTAGGTAGATCATTGTAAAGCGTATGACTAGTAGGTATTCCTGCGACGAAAGGTTAGTGACCTCGGGAGAATTAGGTTCATACAGCCCCGCATGGTCTCCTCTTGCAGAGGCGTGCGCCGCGCGTCTGCGGCGACTCTGCAAGAGGACATCCCTGACCATCTTCACGTTCCCCCAATTCCCTTTGTCCATTCTCCCCGTTTATTTTCCCCCTGTGCAGATTTCTTAATTTTAATTCGTTAATTTTACTTGTTGAAACATCTTTATGATGTATGATAAATAAAAAATAAGAGGAGACCATGCGGGACTGTACAACATTAAATTCCAATATGTCGTACTTAACTGGACGGGGGACCATTCCGAGATCCACGGAACTTCTCTAAATTACTCCCTATGTTTATTCTCTCTGTAGAATTGCAATAATTTAACCAGTTGGTGTCACAGGGCTCTGCATTTTCCGTTTTTTTCGATTTTCCGAATTTAACGATGTTCCGAGAAAATGTAGGAAGATTTTCCATCGGAAAAATATCCGACTTGATCCATCTTACTCCCGCACGGAATGTCTGTTTACCTGTAATTGTCACTGTGAACATATAATTACAATAGTAAATAATTAAAATAATTACAGTCTCTGCAACACTGAACATGGCATTTTCAAAGCAAAGATGAGAGAGCTCATCAATAAGGATATCAGGTTTGCTGATTTTGACATGAAAAAGAAAAGAAAATAAACGTAACAGATTTCAGTGTAAATCCTCTGTTCTTCGCTACTTTTCTAAACATGAACTTTATTCCTTTGTAATGTTCAGGCTGTTCTAGATGACAGCTGGTTAAGGAAATGGCCTATATAGTCGTAGATCTTCATTAACTAACTTTCTACTACCTGCCTTCGATCCTCAAATTTTTGAATTTAAGCGTCCCATGAAAGTTTACCGGTCACAGAAGCTCATAAAAGAAGATGCCCCAGGTGCTCTTCCTGCTCCCCCCCCCCCCCCTCCCCGCATCTGTAGCCCGCATTGTTCATCGTACTCTTCCAGCAAGTCGAAAAATTCATGATGATCCGAGACCAAATATTACTTGTCATTATATTAACAGTGAGCCAACTTTTACCTTTCTGGATACCGTAACCCGAACTACCGTAATCTAGCTACGGTACCTTAATATTATAGCGAAATTCACGTCAAATCCCTGTTCGATTACGGTAATTCGGATTACGGTATCAAAAAAGATAAAAGTTGGATCACTATTCATATAATAGCAACCAGCATTTGGTCTCGGAGCATCATGAATATTTCGACTTCGTCCATTTTCAACAATGAACCCCAGGTCATGGTCGAATGAAAAAAAATCAAGAGACCCACAAAACCAAAAAGGCTCAAAAGTGGCCATAGAGGCACAAAAATAAGTCCTTAAATGGTCCAGAAAGTCACGAAATTGTCCAAAAAAGTTGAAAAAGGTCTAAAAAGTTCCTTTCGGAAACCCGAAAAAGGACTTAAAACGCGAATGTGGAACTTTTTACCTAACTTTTTACAAACATTATTCCATGAAGATTCACGTCGATGTATCAAACTTAGATAATTGTGAGGTAAGGTTAAACAGTTCCCTTATCAGTCCCAACCCAAGCGCAAGCCAAAGAAGTCCCCCAACTAACAAGTTCTCCAATTGTCGTTAATTAAAACAAAAAAATTGTTCCCAATTCATGTAGCCGGCAAATGTTTGTGGGAACGTAAAACTTTCATGGGACCCGTAAAGCAGAATAGAACCAACATTCATTTTGAGCGCTTTTATCATAGCTTTCACAGCCTTGTTTTCAGTAATGCTGACATTTTAAAGTATATGGTATCGAAGATGAAAGAAGAAGTAGAGATTATGGAGCAAGTATACTATCGTCATCAGTATGCTCTTAATATTAATGCATCGTTGCATTTGACTGATGCGCCTACGCCGTCACGCAAAACAATGTTACATTTGGCTTACGCGCGCATCGGCGTCAATTTTGGAGTGCGTTGGGTCCCAAGTGGAAAACCCTGAATGACAATGGGGATACGGTAAGAAGCTACCGTACCATCGATCGATAATGATTGACTACCGTAACCTTCTACAGTAATTTCATGTACCATCAGGGTTTCCACTTGACCCAATATACTCCAAAATTGACGCCGACGCGCGCGTAAACCAAATGTAACCTTTTTTACGTGACGGCGTAGGCGCGTCAGGCAAATGTAACGATGCATAAATCTTACCAAAGTATCAGAAATCTTTGCCATCAGTTCCTTTTGCGAACAATGAACAGAGAAAAATGGATAACCACGTTCAATATTCTTTTGCGTTTATTAAATCCATTCCATGTCGAAAAAGTTTTTTAAATGTTATTTGTATTTTTTAAACCAATAAATCATCAATAAGAGATATTAATGAATATTTTTGTTTATAAACATATTATTATTATTATTATTATTATATTAATGTGATCATTTTAAAATAATTATTTGATTGTTTCATTTCAGCCCACGCCCTAATGCACAAGATTCGGAAAAGACAGATGATGAAAAGGAAAACGATAATGAAACAAATGAAAGTTCTATTGGTGTTCCTAAGAGAACTCTTCTCTTCGTCATGATTTATCTAATGATAAATTGGAAATGACCATCGATAAAAAGAATAAAGAATATCTTGCAAGCAAATATATTTGCACCAAGCATCCTATTCATAATTTGGCACTTCTTTGATTTCTGGAACAGATCATAATATAGATTAATTCTAGTCATTTCTCATTCCTCACCACTCATTAGTCATTTCGCGTAGTAACCTACTCTTTTTTTCGGTTGTGGTAAAACCAACCGCATCATGATTGATAGAATGATGAAATGAGAGTTTTGCCTCCTCTTTTCCCATACTCTCTCATCCTAATCCAAATTCATTTTCATATCACCCCCATTCCCCTATAAAAGCATTCGATTCCTTTTCTCCGGTTCAGTCCAGAGCTCTCCCATCTTGAGGAGAGCTCGGGGAGCATTTCGCCCCCCTTGGACATCGTCCTCCCTGTGAGGAGGACGACCCCTCCATTCGATCGAAAAGATCGAAATGGGGAGGGGGGGGGTGAACGAGGGGGTGGGCCAGAAATCAAAGAAGTTCCCATAATTTATTATTTCCTATACATAATTTATTATTTCCTTATAAGGCAAAGAATTTTTCATGTAATGTCCTTTTTTATTGATAGTTGTTAGACTGGCCTAACTGAGTGCGAAAACAAAAAAAACTGATTTGAGAGAAAATTGCGCTAACATAAGTCCAGGACGATATACAGTAGCACTATTGGGCGGACAGAGTTGGGTCAAAAGATATATCAGGATACCCCAATTTGAGGACGGGGAATCCGAATCAGCAATAAAACTCTTATCCTTTAGAGAAAATTTTCGAGAAACATCGCATTTTGTATAAGAAAAAAACAGTTTTCATGCAATAACACATGAAGAACAACATTTCCGACCTTATCCTTAGTTGAGTTATTTGTAGACGAGGTCATTTGCAATCGATTGACAAAAGTTTTGCACGGTTGCTCAAAAACGAAGCGAGTTACACTCATTTGAAGTTGGCGGTAAAGAAATTGCATAATTATGCAAATTACGAAAAACAAAATTTCAAAATATTGTTTTCGCAATCAGTTAGGCCAGTCTAACAACTATCAATAAAAAAGGAGGAAAATTATTTTTATCTGTGCAAAAAGGTTCTTATTTTCATACACTTTTACGGGAGAGCCGTGCTAGACAAAGAAAGTATGCAAAATGTGCACTGCAAATACGATAAAGTTGTATAAATAGTGTTTAATAATAATAATAATAATAAACTAATGATTATGAGAAAACATTTATTATACCATAAATTATGAGATACAGCATGAAAAATTGAGACCGAATCGTTAATTTCGAAACAAAACACTTAAAAATATAATATTAGGTGACGACATAAGTAACGCTCGTTTTTTAGTCCCAACTTCAGTCGCATAGTTTTTGCTCTGTTGTTATTGCCAGCATCCATGCTGTTTATACAGTACAGCCCGGTCGTGCTTTGTACACATTCTCTGCTGCGCTCCGCGGGGCGCATTTGGACGCATCATTTATTTTCTTTGTGTATGAATATTTTTGAATTCTCAAAGTCTTAATCATGAGTTTCTGTGATAAAAAGTTCTTTTAATGACTAAAGAAACCGAAACAAAATTTTTATTAATGAGAAAAAACAATTAAAAGGCAAATCACACAGGTCCGAAAATGATGGGTACTGTAAATTTTAAATTAGGTCTTACGGCGATTGTGCGATCGATATGCAAATATACAGTATACCTTTCCAAAAAATTAATAGTCACCATTTTCGGACCAGTGTGATTTGCCTTTTAATTGTTTTTTCTCATTAATAAAAATTTTGTTTCGGTTTCTTTAGTCATTAAAAGAACTTTTTATCATGGAAACTCTTGATTAAGACTTTGAGAATTCAAAAATATTCATACACAAAGAAAATAAGTGATGCGTCCAAATGCGCCCCGCTGCGGAGCGCAGCAGAGAATGTGTACAAAACACGACCGGGCTGTACTGTACTAGATAGGCTGTCCCTCGAATATCCTGCGGTTGTTTTCGATTCAGTTCCCGCGCGTCCTACAGGCGAGAAAACCGCACGATTTCGCCCCCTATGGAATTCACATTCGCTACGTTATTTTATTCCTCTTCCTCTCGGGCTTGAAACGCCCTGACTTCCAACCTCGCCTAGCAGAGGTGTACCCCTCACATGTGCCTCACGTAACACCGATGAGAAAGTGGGTCGTCAAATTCTAGAAACAGGACTTTTTAATCGAAGATGAAGACCAACACGGTTGCCCTGTGGAAGTGGGTCTCGATCGATTGCTCTAAGAGGCAGAGGCTGACCCGTATCCCGGTACCGGTGATATTGCAATGGCACTTGGGGTCAACCAGAGCACTGTGGTACATGGCCTTCACACTCTCGGGAATAAGTGAAAATAGGGAAGATGTCTACCCCACGTCCTAGCCGACTATTACAAGGATCGCCGAATGGACATGGTAAAGAATCTTCTCGCTCTACGTCGCCGGCTTGGTTGGTTGGTCAACGTTATAATCGGTGATGAAAAGTGGTTGCTCTAGGATTAGGGAGACTGTGGTTCGGTCAGCGCGAATAGCCAGCAGATCTCCCCAAACCCGATTTTCACCGCAAAAAGTGATGCTATGCATCTGGTGGCTGGTACGAGAAGTCGAGTACTTGGAACTCCTCCCCGAGGGTACGACTGTCACGACACATGTCTACACTCTCCAGCTGCGGAAGCTAAGACTCCACCTCGAACAATCACGCGGGAAGGACACTCGGATCTAATTTCAACATGACAACGCTCGACCTAATACCAAAAGAACGACCCAGGTTGAACTAACGGGATATGGCTGAATTGTATTTCACCACCCTTCGTACTCACTCGACCTTACCGACTATGGTTGTCACCTCTTCCCGGCGCTTCATCACTTCCTCAAAGCGCAAAGCTTCAAATACCAAACCACTATCCATACCGTACTCGTCACCTATTTCCGGAATTAGCCCCAGTCATTTTATCACGAATAGATCCATAAACTTCCGGGTAAACGGCAGAAGGTCATCCACCCGAACGGAGAATATTTCACGAATCCCTCTTGCTTTGTTAAAATTTTATGATAATTTTTTTGGAGAGTGAAAAACGAGCGTTATTTATGTCGTCGCCTAATAAAATAACAAATAAGGAAATAAATATTATTATTATTATTATTATTATTATTATGATCAAAGAATTTGGCATCAAATCAGGAATCAAATCAGTCTCTCCTGCACAATGCGAGGTAGGAGGATGGACATCCGTGTCTATCGATCTGTCCTCTGCTGTATCTACATGAACATCCGGCTTGAATCACATGGCCCTGTGATGAATTAAGAAAATAAATAATATTATTTAGGTAAGTATAAACTATTAGTTTCTGAAAAACATTGTCCTCTGTGGCTCGCGTGTCATTTTACTCTCGTCACTTTTAATAATTAAAAGCACACCCCAAGCTAATTTGAAACTCTCCGCTCTGACCACATTCTCTCACTTTCTTTGCCTGCGAGAGAATATTCGGAGAGTGCATTTAGTTTGGGGCGTGACTTTAAAATAAGTTGCATAATTTGCATACCTTGACACACGTAGGATCCGCATTTGGATGTCTTCTCCAATCGGAGAATGGATTCAACACTCTACATGAAGATGATCGATAAGTTGAAGGAGATCGCTCCTTAAAACGAAACCTCAAGATCATTTGAAAGACTCTGCTCTGGCAATGCTCTCTCGCTTTCTTTGTCTACGAGAGAGCGTTTTAGAGTGTAAAACTAGCTCGGGCGTGAATTTTAAATCCTATCAACATATTTTCCTATTCCTTTAAAATGAATTCTTCCCAGTATTCTTGCTCCCCCATTTTTTGTCCAAATTGGCATCATACAACGTTCACGAATCACACGAATATTACAGTTATCATTAATTATGCCTCTAAATATTGAGCGTATAAAAATAACTTGTTTTATTTGTAGAAGATTTGTTTTCTTGTTTTGCATGGTTCAGAAACTATGCCGATGCACAGTGTCATTTTCTTATGCAAGTACATTTTATACGCACAATATATACATGTGTAATACCTTCTGTTGATATGATCTTGATGCGGTCCAGTATGGAGATTGAGTTGTAGTTGCAAGCCACCTGGGAATATGCCATACTAGTTTTATTTATTTAAATAATAAATAAATATAACGATACCAAGGCACTTCAGTTGTCGTTGTTTCCCACCTAAAATAATTAATTTTTGTAAGATTTAATATATTTTTAAATTACAGTTTTTATAAGTACTATTATCAATAAAATAGAGCCCATGTGTGAATCTGTCGTAATCATCCTCAAATCATTCATAACTCTTTTCTTTTGTTATCACTGTTTGTCTAGTTTCGTGCACATTTATTTTGATAAAACCTTCATACCAAGGTCTCTGTGTTGTAGTAGACGTTTCCCACCTGGAATGAATTTTATCATTTGCAAAATTTTTAATTTAATTTAATAATTTATCGTTTTTAGACGTCCACAAATCATAGTCTTATTGTCAGTCTCAAAATAACTTACCATGGCCTTTCAGTAGTTGTGGTAGATGTTTCCCACCTGAATTTTCCTTTTTTTTAAATTAAACTTTTTGTTATTATTTTTAAAATGAAATTATAAGAAAAGAACTGCGAAATATACCATGATCGTTCAGTCGTAGTTTGTTCCCACCTAAAAAAACGATAAATTAATTAATTATTTAAGGAACACCACGAGCGATTCCTTTGTCTACGAGTCTCTTTATCTTGTCTTCTTTGTCTGTCTCTTTGTCTTTGTCTGTTGCCTGAGCGGAGATTTTCAAAATAGTCCTGGGCGTGTTTTTTTTAAAGTTTTTAAGTTCACAAACCATGGCTGTTCGGTTGTTGTAGATGGAGTAGAAGTCTCCCACCTAAAACGTATAATTTTTTAAATTGAATCTTTCCACTCTTTTCTCTCATATCTTTACAATCGTATTATCAATGCTCGACTTTATGCCCTAATATCAAATAAAATTGTACCATGGTCGTTCGGTAGTCGTTCGTTCCCACCTTCAAAATACATTAATTATTCGAAAAATCAAATATGAAATATTTTTGAAATTTTAATTATGCATTTTTGATCATATATATGTATGTTTGCAATACTACATTCTTACCATGGCCTCTCAGTTGTTGTACTCGTTTTCCACCTGAAAAGAAGAAAATATTGAATATTTCATCTTAAATACATATTTATTGAGATAAAAGAAAACCGAACCATGGTTGAGTAGTTGTTTGTGGTCGCACTGAAGTTCTCTGATATTCTTCCCAATATGATCGAGTTGATGTTTCCCACCTTTAAAAGACAGTAAGAGCTAATTTGAAACTCTCTGCTCTGGCAACGCTCTGTCGTAGACAAAGACAGCAAGAGAGCATGCGGAGGGGAGAGTTTCAAACTATAGTTCGTGGTGTCACTTCACAAATTGCCACAAAGTTTAACCGGATCAAACTGTCCTAGATGTTGTTAATAATTGCAACGAATTCATCCAATCATTCGTAGATCACAAACTTCACTGAAGTTCGTCGTTTAAAGGCACACCCGTGATAATTCGAAAATATCCGCTCTGAAAACACTCTCTCGCCTCGTTTGTCTACGAGAGGGCGTTGAGCGGAGAGTAAAACTAGCTAGGGTGTCCCTTAAATTTGTCCTCAGAAGTTCTTAAAAATTCTGATACCAAGGTCTCTGAGTCGTCGTAGTCAACGGAACAGAGGGAATCTCCCATTGTGGTGCAGGATACGAATCATCTGGTATTTGTATATTCCAATCGATATTCTCACGTCCTTCGCTGAAAAATTAGAGAGGGTCAATTATAATTTAACATTTATCCAGATTTGCATTACTAATATATTAGTTTTATAATATATTTTTTAACGTGCACACCAATACATCCAATTATATTAATAATTTAATTATCACTGGCCTAGCAGTTATATCCGGCAGGACTTCGTGTGCCTTGAATAGAGGGATTTTCCTTTAACTTTACCCGGTTTTCACTATGTTGGTGTGGAAAAAAACTCTGGTTAAGAATTACATTTTTTGTTAGGCTATAATAATGAACGAGAATTTGGAACACCATGCATACCAGAGCACTCGATATTATGATAAATGTGTTGTAAATGAATTATGAACGATCTTTAATTTGCTAAATTGTAAATATTAGTATCATATAAATTTGTCCTTACAGTACTCCATCACTAGGCGGAGGAGGAGGCGCTTCCGGACGATATCCAATGTATTTGAAACTGGAACTAATTTCGATTAATTATTTAATTAATTTACCTACGTGCGATGCGCAACGAGAGGCGTATTTATTCGATAGAAAAAATTCCAAATTATACACTGACCCTTGATCTTTCTGTGGAGAAAGAGCAGGCTTCCTTTGTTTATTAGGCTTAGTACCGTATCCCGTCTTCCTACCGTACCCGACATTGGGTGTTTTGTAATTAGGGAAGACGTATCCGCTCGGATTCTTCTGGAAAAAACCATTAAAAATCAATATTGGATCATATTCTTCTTCATTATTCATGTTTAAACTGATGGGTAAACCGATTAATTAATTAATTAATTAACATATTTAATTAGTTAAATATTCAACCCACAGGTGAATAGACAAGTTCATCAGTTACGGTAACCTCATCATTTTGATCTTTGGAATTGAACTGACGATAAACTGAAATGATTGTTTTCAATCTTTAAAGACACATTCCAAGTTTTGAAACACTCTGGCTACACTCTCTCGCTTTCTCTGTCTGCGAGAGAATATTGCCAATGGGAGTAGCCTTTAGCCCTATATCCCATAAAATGTTTACGAAAAAGAATTTAAATAGAAATTACAATATAGTTTGAGGAACAGATACTATATGTAGTTATTGTGTGTTACTAATATTTAAATATAATTTTCAGAGGGAAAAACAACTGAATTGATTCTAAAATCAGAATAAAAATCAATAATGCTTACATCTCCCGTCCACAATAGCAGTAAAGATGAGAACGGCCGATACGGTAGTCAGCATTGGACAGTCAATGAGTTCATCTAAATGGTCCACGGGCCAGTACTACTCTGTATCTCTAACTTCTCTCCTCCTACCATCTCTAATACTTTTACCATTTCTTCTCTTTTTCTCTCTTTTCTCATTTCTCCTTTCCCATTTCTCTATTCCTATTTCACAACTCTCTCTTCAAAATTCTCTGCTTCTCTATAACTCTATAGCATCTCTTCCTGCGGGATGCAAATGTAACGATTACACAAATATATTGAAAAATAAGTTTCATGGCATTTTTATCAGTTTCGAAAGTTCAATTTATCACGCATGTCAGCTAAGGATTGACTGATTCCACTACACACTTTAGAGTTAACCCCCTCTTTTCTCCAAGGTTTTCGATGGTCCTTGGGTAGGACATACCTGACCCAGAGTAGCAAGGTTGGTAGATCAAACATCTCTCCAGGAGCTCACGTTAAAGTTCGTTGTTGAGGCCCCTTCCGATGCGATTTTCGCGGCTCACAGGAGAGCTAGGAAAAAGTGATCAACTGATGAAATGTGTAATTTCTCGAGTACTTTCAGATAAAAATGTGAAAATTCAAGTTTTTGATTTTGTGTTCTATAAGGAATTGATTTTGTTCCACAGTTCCGGGACCTATTTTGTTTTGGGCTCAATCGATAGAGCTCGTCAATAGCTTTCATTTAAGCCCTTGGGAGCCGATTTAAGTTGGCATTTGGCTGAATGACGGCCAAAAAACTGCATTTGAATGCTGGTAGATCACTAATAAAAGCCGCGCGTTGCTTTGATCTACTCGCCATTGTCGGCTAATTGACAGGATTGTCTTGTAATGTACTGGAGAATGGGCTGACGATCAATCTGACGTCGAGTCGCTCACCCAAGTTCGATTTATTCTCGCTGCAGCCAAACCAGTAAAATTAGTCCATTCCGATGGTTCCTGATACGGATTGGCCGATGAATGCTGTAGATATAAGAGGAAGTTCCATTTAGAGCTCTCTGGATCTCTGGTCAAGTGATCTATGTTTCCCGAAGAATTCCCGAGAGAGTTCTCGCTGGATTGAATCGACGTAACCATCTTGGATACCCATCCACTGGGCGGAACTGGAACTTTCTCTCATATCTGCAGCATTCATCGGTCAATCCGTACCAGGAACCATCGGAATGGACCAATTTCGCTGGTTTGGCTGCAGCGAGAATAAATCGAACTTGGGTGAGCGACTCGACGTCAGATTGATCGTCAGCACATTCTCCAGTATGTTACAGGACAATCCTGTCAATTAGCCGACAATGGGGAGTAGATCAAAGCAACGCGCGGCTTTTATTAGTGATCTACCAGCATTCAAATGCAGTTTTTTGGCCGTCATTCAGCCAAATGCCAACTTAAATCGGCTCCCAAGGGCTTAAATGAAAGCTATTGACGAGCTCTATCGATTGAGCCCAAAACAAAATAGGTCCCGGAACTGTGGAACAAAATCAATTACTTATGGAATATACAAAATCATAAAGTTGGATTTTCATTTTTTTATCTGAAAGTACTCGAGAAATTACACATTTCATCTGTTGATCACTTTTTCCTATCTCTCCTGTGAGCCGTGCAAATCGCATCGGAAGGGGCCACAACAACGAACTTTAACGTGAGCTCCTGGAGAGATGTTTGATCTACCAACCTTGCTACTCTGGGTCAGGTATGTCCTACCCAAGGACCATCGAAAACCGTGGAGAAAAGAGGGTGTTAACTCAAAAGTGTGTAGTAAAGCAGGCGATTTTGGTCAATCCTTAGGTGACATGCGTGTTATATCGGTGGATTCTGGATACTATCAATTTGTCATTATCAAGTATGATAAGGAGGGCCGTTCTTCAGTTCCTGCACTGCACAGTATTCTGGTTCAAGCCATTTTGTTTCCATAGCCAGACAAGCGAAAGACGATTGCATTTGAGAGAGTTTCTATGTTGAGCGGTCGTTTTGGCTTTCACAGTCTATAGAACATTGTGACTGGAATTGACCTCCATTGTGCATTTAAATATAAAAATAAATAAAATAAAATAAATTAATCCTCTTGAACTCATCTTGCCACCGAACACGGGTCGTTATTCGGAACTCAGTAATTAGTTTCGTATCCAGTAATACCGCACAAGCATCCTGGCCCTCTCAAACTATGCACAGCACTCCCCCCTCTCCCCTACAACACCATCATTAAAGATTCTCGAATTCGCCCCTAAACCCCCATCCTTTTCAAGCTGCCACCGAGCCAAAACCATATATTTATTCCTCTTCTGTCCTTATACATTTCACCGCTTACTATTATACGTGATGGAATAAAGAAATAAAGAAATAAATAAATAGAACAATGCAATCACATGTACATAATAACACAGAATAATCGTCAAAGAGAGGGATCAGGGTGTCATGGTAGAGTCCCTTTAAAATCCCATGTAATGTCCACCTCCCTCTCACACAATGATCCAGTAATTGCGACCACTTAATACTTAAATTCTCGATCGACCAATTATATTTCGTTTATTTTCTGTTCAATATTTCATTAGGAAAGGTAAATAAATAAATATAAAAAAGCGGAACAAGATATTGCCCGTATAAAAAAAACTTGTTTATTTGGTACGAGAGTAGCCAACCACTGCCACAATGAAATTCTGTGTTTAGAGAGAGAGCGCCGGTGAGAGAGTAGGTAGATCAGAGAGAGAGCGAGGAAGGAAAGGAGGAAAGAGTGGGGAGTTAATCGATAGTTCTTCCTCTGTTTAGCAGCAGTAGCAATGCAATTATGCAAGTACATTTTATACGGACAATAAGTGCAGTGCAAAACAAATATCTGTTTAAAAAAATATGTTCTTCTTAAAGAGAGCGTAACCTCACTCAATGGTCTCTTCATTGCGCACACTATTTTTCTGTTCTCTAACAACGAGAGAGCATTGCGCGTCGAAGAGACCATTGAGTGAGGTTACGCTCCCTTTAAAACTAGATAATTCCTTCAGATACTGAATAATAAAACATTTTTACTGCCAAATCCTCAATCTGATAAATGTATTACATCCTTCTTCAATGTCCGGATATCAATTTTTTTCCATTACGATAAGACATTGTGTTGGTTTCACTAAACCCGGACTTTAAAGATATTAAACCACATTTGTCCTACAGGAATAGCATCCAATTGCATCAATCACAGAATACCTTTGCTATAATTAACACTTGACTTTACTCTCTGATTGATTTACTCTCAAGCGATTTCCTTATATCTTATTATCTTCATAAAAATTATCGTTCCGCATAACCATAACCGTAACTAATCACGAGACTAGTTCCCAGTAAATTTCGACGAAAACATGGACAAACAAAAGTCATAAAGATCAAAGATCAAAGATCGTTCTGATTTTTTTAAAATTGTTCTGATTTTCCTGTAATTGTGATTCTGCATATATACCGTCGCGATTGCACACAAAAGGGGTGGGGGCATCCGAACTGTATACAATTGTATTAAAAAAAAGGGATTTTTACAGGAGGCATTCAAAAAACATAAACGTCGTTTTCACATCTAGTATTTCACCCAATTTTCGAAAATCAATAATTTACAGGGGCACAGCCATGTCGGCGCCCATGTATATCAAACAGAAATCATAAACATCAAAGATCAGAAATTGATCCCAGTGATATGTGATTCTGCAAAAGCATTCGACCAATAAGAATGAACCTTCATCTCATCAAAGTGGACGAGTACTAATTGTAAGGGTAAACAGAAGTCATAAAGATCAAAGATCAAAGATCATAAATTGATCCAAGTGACTATGCGCTGAACTTCAACCAATGAGTATGAATAACCTTCATCTCATCGTGTACTAATTGTAAGGGTGAACGAATTAGCGGCAAAACTAGAACGATTTAATTAGCGATAAGAGAAACCGTTTGGTGGATGACATAAATGATGAAACATGGGGAATGAAACACTCTAATCTCAATATATTTTCCACATAAAAAATATTTCAACTCAAACCATAAACGATTATATCGTATGATAATGATAATGATAATGTATGATACACCCTGTTATTATACATATTTGATGGAATAAAGAATAAATAAATAAATAATCACGAAATCCAGGTCTTGGACATTCTCAGAAACACCTCCCTAAATACTTTGTTTTATATAGTCTCACACATCAATTATAGCATAATCGTACATTTATCAGTTCACAACAGATCATATTAAAGGAAGTATATATACTCTTATAAACTCAAGTATTTCAAAACTAGAAGTGTACTTATGAGAACTGTAGTATACTTTTAGTGTGTTTGACTACAAGTAGACTACAAGTATAAAGCAAACCAAAGTTACAGTACTTTTTGCAGTCTATTATACTCGTTGACACCTCACAGATCGAAAAAAAACCGAAGCACACTTATAGTTTTGAAATACACGGCACACCGCGAGCAAATTTGAAACTCAGCTCTGGCAAAAGTAGGAGAGAGCTTTGCCAGAGCGGAGATTCAAATTAGCTTGGGATGCGCCATAAACGGGAAACAAGTTCAACTGTTTCGTTCCAAATCAACAATAAACATCTGATAATGAAAAACGGGGAATGAGAACGGAAAAAAATCAATAACAGGGAACCTAATAACCAGATATTTTGTGAAATTTCATAACAATCAATATATAAACTACCTATCAATCAATCAATAATCAATCAATAAATATTGATTCTAATCATGATCCTTCGGAATGACCACATTTGTCGTTAGTGTGTCGAATGCCGCTTGGTCCTGAACAGAGAGTAATTGAATACGGTATACTATCTCAACTTTTTTACTGGTTTGGACACTGATTAATCACAAAATCGACCGTTTTACTTCGAATGTCAGATGCTGATAATTGCTTTTGTAGGAGCAAAAAATCATGTTCAATTAAAAAAAATTGAGATCGAAAGATTATCGACATTCCCGAGAATAATCAATAATCAATAAAGATATGCACCATTTTACTAGATATATAAGAAAAAATAAATCAATAAATCGATAATCATACCTTATACGCATTTCTATCCAATGAGATCAATAACGGTTTCGAATGGACAAACATCGTCGCCAGCGGAATCCACACTTTGGCCATCTCGGGAGCCACCTATAAAATGAATTAATAAATAATCAATTTTAATCTGTTATATTTTTGTCTATATCTATTATGCAATCTATACTAATTTCTATCCTATGCCGTTAAGTCAAGCCTGTTATACTTGATGGATAAATAAATCTCCCTTCCGTGCAGGGCTACTGCAGGGCTACCTCACTAGATATAATCATCCATTTTCCAAGATTCCCTCTTATAGTTAGCTTTCTAATTACCACTGTACCCAAAACCCTCACCGATATCGCTACTTTAGCGACATATATCCATCAATCCCTTTATGTCATGAAATATTCCTCTTATGATGGAATAAAGAATAAAAATAAATAAATAAAATTTAATACATACCGCAGCATCAACAACTTCCTCCTTCTTGAATCGTCGAACATATTTACGAAGGAAGAAACTGTAGTGGACTGTGGAGAAGACCTACAATCAACAATTAAATGTGAAGTACATACAGAATATTATAGCATGCAAACGCACTCTGGTAATACTAAATAATGTGAAATATAAATAGATAAGGGCCCGCTGTTTTAGATATGATCAGGAAAATTCAAAGAACAAGTTGGTTTCCCGCAACGAAAATAATGGTTATAGCAAAGATGAAAAGAGACTGCGATCCAGTAGAATTTTATTTGGTATTTTTCAATGCACAAACATTTCCATTTACGATAACCTAATATTCATGGCTACAAAAAATCAGCATCAGAAAAATCCTATTGAGATAAAAAAGTCATGATTATTTTCATTACAGTAATTCCAGAAAAGCATTTTATGAATCTCACGTTTTCCATTGCTGGACAGGGGTAAAAAATTATAGGATCCGTTAAATTGTTAAATCAACGGTTTCAAATTCCGTCAACGTTAAATCCCAACCCTGTGTCTGAACTGGGGGTAGAAGTGCCCAAGGGCACACCGTACCTGCGTGAAACCGTACCTGTCACGGGTGTATCAAATAAATAAATAAAATAAAATAAAAATAAATAAACGTACCTGCGTGGAGCTGTTATAGTGTATGTCCAGTGGGAATCTCTTGGTCAGGAAATGCAGTAGGAGTGGAGTGAAGGAGAGGAAGACCAGGAATGAGTTGGCCACGACGGCGAATGCCATCATTGATGGTCTGAAATAAGAAGAATATGAGATTAATGATCAATCAATAATTATGCCACGACCGATTAATCTTCTGGTATCATCTATGAAAATTGCAAATACTTTAACTGAAATCTTAGGTAAAAGCAAATAAGCATTTCATCCATTTTCTCGCACAATGTTGCCCCAAATCAGTCATATGCTTGTATGGGATCTCACGGCCCAGACTAATCAGTCGTTTAGTGGCATCCATTCCCTTCCCAATAGTTCTGCGTTCGATAAAGGTCACTGTATTGTTGTATTGGGCGCTATTTATCGTACACCACAAGTGTGTGTCATCAAGAACAAAATGTTCGAGTGCAAGTAAATTATGTATGAATCCGCACCTCTCAGCCGCTGCCTCCCACAGGTAGGACGATAGAATGGGCACCATGATCACTCCTGCTACCGATGATGACAGCGACAGAATCTGCAAGATATCATTTAGCCAATCGATAAACACAAATCAATCAATAATATTCATTTTTATTCACAATTATCTATTCGACGCCTTCCTTCTTTTGAGAAATAAAATTGAAATCTCAAATTTATTGTTAGTCAGGAAATGATCCTCAAAAGACTTTGCATTCTCCGGTATTTTTTTACTCATTCATCGTGCACCACGGGGGTGAGAAGACCGTGCGGGTCTATCATCATACGGTATGGACCGAGCTTATGCGATTTTGAGAGGGAAGACTGTGTATGCCGTTGTGCTTCGCTGTCCACCCCACCGCGAGTCAGAAATACAAAAAAAATATGAATGAAAGATACCTTAGCCGCCTTAACTCCAAACGCGACCACATCGTGGGGTGTCTTCGGACTTCCGGGTGGAAGATTTGCTTGCTGCCAGAGAATGGACGGACCGAGTTCTTCCTAAAATCGATAATATATATATATATATATATATATATATATATATATATATATATATTTATTTATTTTATTTATTTATTTATTTATCATACATCCAATAAAGATGTGACAACATTTATATATAACCAAAAGGCCGATGCAGTGAATTTCGCAGCTACTAACAACTCCTTTTTTCACTAATATCCAATTCCATTTGCATGTCTATTATGTTCTAGTTCTATTTTAATAGATCTAATAATATAAAATCACTAATCGATAATCGATACGAAGGCTACCGTAATACCTTAGTGAACGATCCAAATGGCAATAACTTGGTGGTCAGTGCGGCAGTGGGAGAAGGAGTTGTGGATGATAATCGATGAATGAACAGGTTTGGAACATGTGTAGATAGCCGTGCTGATCGACATAATAGGAATGGAAGACGATGGGCCATCTTAATACTTTACAATACATAATAAATAAATAAAATAAATTTTTGAAAAACAACTATGATATGGTAGACGCAAGTCATCACTATCACTATCACTGGCCTGTTGTACTTTTACATTTTTTTTTACTAAATAGGCATATCGGAAAAATGCAGGAAAGGAAGGCAACCCGGTCAAATCTTGTTGCAAATGGGCTATCAGACGAAATATTACTAATCTCTACACTAAGTGTTTCGGAAGTTCAAAAAAAAAGAAAATCAGTTCATAGGCTACACCCGTCCAGTCACCGATAGCTGTGGCGTCAGTCTTTTTCTCCCACGCAAACCTTGCAAATATTTCCCAACCCTTAAAGGGAGAGTGACCTCCCACAATGGTCTTTTCATTGCGCACACTATTTCTCTGCCCTCTAACCACGAGAGAGCGTAGAGCGTTGAAGAGACCGTTGACAAAATGTGTCGCTTTAAACAGATATGAAACTGTCGACCACTAACAGAGATATACATTATACAATCAGACGGATAACCACGAACATGTTCAGAGTAGTAAATGACTTTTATTCCATCGAATATTATCAGATATAATCAGATTCGTTTTGTTCAATGGTGGGGAAGATGACTCGTATGGTAGACAGTAGTAGAACAAGAACAATTCAGATCTATGTAAGTATTCAGTAGAACAGTTATGTGTAGGGTGCATGACAAGAGATTCTGGTTGTATACGACAAAGACTAGATACATATAATCGATAATGCAGTTGGTTGGAGTATAAAGCGAAGGATGGATACGAAACTTTACAAATACAATCAGTGGACTCCCGCAGGACCTTGTATAACGGGAAATACTTTTTTTTTACAAATACAATAACAATTAAACAAATCAAAGATGAAAGATTTCAAATGTAAAACTTGGGTGTACAACAACGGGGATGAGAATAATGCTCGTAAAAGAAGAAAAGTGTTCGATGAATGAAATTATACGTTCAAAAGTCACGAAAAGAAAAGGAGGCGAGAGTGTGCAAAAAGAGGAGAGTCCTCTTCGATTTTCCTTTTCTTTTCGCAACTTTTGACAATAAAAGCATAAAAGTATTCGATGAATGTTATTGTATAACGAATAAGGCAAGAACGTTCCTATTATTACGTACATATATGCAAATGGAATTAAGTGAGAAAAGGAAACAAAGATCAAAGATCAAAGACCGAGTTTAATAGGCTTTGTAAAGGCATGAATTCAGTTGGCATTTAGATTTGGCATACTGTAGGTGGTGTGAATATGGTTAGTGAAAAGAGTAAAGTATGGGGTTATGGTACTCGTAAACTGTTAGCATACGGTAGATCAAGTAGATGGGACAGACGGGATAAGGCAACAACGAAAGGATTAAGCGAAATAATAATGGGAAAGATTAAACGGAACATGCAGTCTACGGTAAAATCGATATTAGTAAGGCTACAAAATGTATGTACTATATGTATTTCTCGGAATCCTCATAGGGATCATCTTCCTCCTCCTCTTCCTCTTCCTCACTCCCTTTAGCATGGCGATTGGAATCGGGAGGATGGGATCGAACCACTTTATTCGACTCTCGAGTATCGTCGACAAAGTGTGATGCGGGCGGAAATGTGGGCTGAAATTATTATTATTATTATTATTATTATTATTATTATTATTATTATTATTGTTATCCATATTATTATTATTATTATTATTAATATTCACTACATAATATATTATTCGTAGCGGTCGAAACACTATAGGGCACATTCTTAGCTAACCAATATATTTCTTTTAAATTACACTTACAGTGCATGCAAACCTATACTTGCACATCTATTAATATTATTCATTTAATAACAGGATTCCTGTTACAGGCGTAGGTCGAATAGCTAGGTTATCGGTTTTCAAATCCGGTCAGGTTTTTCGATTTTTTGCAAATTTGGCTCAAAATCTGGTCAGATTTTTCGAATTTTGTGAAATTTTGTCTCAAAATCCGGTCAGGTTTTTCGATTTTTTGTGGAATTATGGCTCAAAATCCGGTCAGGCTTGGTACTTTGTAACATACTTTTCGACATATGGTTACAGGGAATGGAATGACATGTGGCAGGTAGCATAGCGACAGGTGTGGGTTTAATTTTTTTTTTAAATTAAAAAAAAAGAATTAATGAAAATCATATCGCATCAATGATGTTCTTTAGTTATGCCCATGTGACGATAGAAGCAAACTATTGAAATAAGACATTTCTGTGTGCTAACAAGCAAAAATCGGAACATCAATTCAGGGGGTTTTCTTGTCTCACAAAGTCGATTCCCGACAACAGCTTGATGGGTCTTTCATTGATCACCCGAGTTTCAAATGAAAGCTAAAGGCACACCTCGAACCAATTTTATTCTCCGCTCTGTCCAATACTCTCTCGCAGGCAAAGAAAGCGAGAGAGCATTGCCAGAGCGGAGAGTTTCAAAATAGCTCGGGGTGCACCTTTAAATTAGAAGCATGAGAAGATTCTAGTGTAACCATTCCCATAGGTCGAAAAGCACATTGCAAACCACAAAGCTTGACCGCATTTAGAGCCGAAAATTCCGGAAAAATCGAAAAACCTGACAGCATTTTGAGAATATGTAACGTAGCTATTCGGACTATGGTCGTTAGTTACGAGACTAGTCGTGGTTTATTGAAATAAGAAATTTCTGTGCGCTAATAAGCAAAAATTGGAACATCAAATCAAGGGCTTTTTTAGAAGCAAGCATGAAAAGATTCTAGTCTAACCGATACCTGAGATCTCGTAACAGGCAGTCCTTCTCTTCTCATTCTTGTTATTCTCTCATCGAATAGATTCAGTGCATAGTCGTACAGCTCAATGTCCAGCGAATTTGCCTATAAAATCAGATTATTAAAAATCATACATTTTCGGTACCCTCGCCGTCTATTTTTATATAGTGGGTCAATTCTCGAAATAGGGTGGGTTGATTCACAAAATTCGTTATTTTCGCTTAAAAATCGTCATTTTTAGCTTAATTTTTTATCAAGTGGCCTAAAATGGGCCTTATATAGTGGGTCAATCCTCGCACTGCGAGGGTACGGCAATGTATGATTAAAAATCATCAATCATCAATCTATGTAATTTATTTATCTATTATGTACAGTGCTTAATTGTAAAACGCATAAAATCATTATTATTATATTAATATAGCCAGTCACGGTGTGAGAGAGGAAAAATTCTAGAAACAAAGGGAAAGAGTACGCAAAAGTGAGACAGTGCAGACGGTCAAAGTGCAGCTTGGTGCATCATACCGTATTGTTGTCCGTTTGCCAAGTTTTCAATGAACGCTGTGCATACTACGCACACAATACAATTAAAACACGGTGATACGCAAGCACACAATATCCTAACTAAATCAATACCATTCAAAGAGTATTTTTCATTCAGTTTTTTTTAAACAAAATAAAATAATACTACCGTACCTCTCTAATCTTCGCCATCACATCCGGAGTGACCACCGTATCGTTCGACTTGCTCTTGTTCCAGTCAGACAGACGCTTGGTGAACCTATAATTTAAATTTTTCAGCCTGTGTCTTCAGAGTGCTTATTATGTTGTCAGTCATTATTTCATCTCTTATTTCGACTGTCTCGTTCATGCGTGGGCATGTGATAAAATAAATCAATATAAATCAATACCGATCAATCAATACAATATTGATTATTACTATTGATTATTGATTTTGATTCAATATTCATTTCGATTTTCAAAACATGAACGGGAACAATAAGGGATAATTGATTGGTTTATTTTCGTTTGATCATCTCGTCAGTTCAATCGGGTCAGACCGATGACTTACCGTAATCCGAATAAGCGCTCGAACATCCACTGAGAGTCGTCCATTCGTTCTTTGAGACCGAAGAACGAGAGGGAGCGGAGATTCGATTTCGCACTCTCCAACATGATCGAATCTCTGTGAATAATATTATTAGAGAAAAATAATATTCCATTATTCAATATTTATCTCATACGTCGGCGGGCATTGCCGCTTGAAATGAAAATCGGGGGATCGGAAGCAAAAAATGGAGCATTTATGCGTCATTTTGAGTGATTTTTTTTTGGAAAATCGGGGGGTCGGGTACCAAAACTCGGGGGTGTATTGCCGCTAGCGGCGGTGGTCTCCACGTATGATTTATCTTTATTAACTTCGTTATTCACAGAACATCTATAAGTATGTGAAGAAACCACGAAACTACAGGCATTATAAAACAACCGTACCGATTGCAGGACTACATGCATAGCAAACATGGAGAAGCTAAAATTTAGATATTTTTATCATTATTTTACGCTGCTTTTTAAACTATACAAACTCGTACATTTACACGTAATCTAAGTTAGATAACCGATTTTGGCAATACAATACCGATCCCCTCAAGTCAACCCACCTTCTGTTACGTAAAATACGACGGAATAAAGAATAATAAGAATTAAAATATCAATCTGCCACCAACCTCTTCTGCTTATCCATCTTCGTAGCATCATAGCAATCGATAAGAGTGAGATCGGCCAACATTCGGGTCATTCGATTCGATGCCAGATTGTATGGGCACGAGACGAACTCGGATAGGGAGACGCCACTCCAACTGAAAGAATTGGATGCATACGTGGGCGGGTATTGCCGCTGGGAATGAAAATCGGGGGGTCGGAAGCAAAAAATGGAGCATTTATACGTCATTCTGAGTGATTTTTTTCCGGAAAATCGGGGGGTCGGGTGCCAAAAATCGGGGGTGTATTGCCGCTAGCGGCAGTGGTGCCCACGTATGATTGGATGATATATATATATATATATATTATACTATGTTAAAACATATTGATAATTGAAATGTACAAATATGTTTATATTTTTTTTACCTATTTCCTCAATTTTTGAGCGCTGCAAAAATGGCAAAGAATGATTAATTACCCCTCTTCCTACAGATTAGGCATCAATATGAAATACACCGTACTAAGGATAACTATTGATCGATTGCTTGATATAATCACTTCAACCATCTATAGACATACCCTATCCTGGGATCAAAGCACAACGGCAGCTCCTCGGGCGTGGGTGGGCGTCCATTGCACATATGACGAGATCCGATCCAGGTTGCGCCTCTGCATTATTATTATTATTATTAATATTATTATTATTATTATTATTGCCTCTGCAATGCACAAATAAATAAAAAAATTATTGTTATCATTGTTCGATCTCATTTGCTTCGAATCATTCCATCATTTTATTTTCTCTTTCACCTCTCTGTTTATCGTTAAAGATAAATAAATTATTATTTAAATACTTCAAATGAATACCATTTTCATTGCTGAATGAATAAATTATTCTTTTTTCTCTTTATTATTATTATTTACATTATTATTATATCATCTTCATTCATGATGAAATTCGTATTCATTTAACACATTTTCACCCCCTCATAATGCAAGGATTGACCCACTATATACTGTGCGCACAGCTATGCGAAATTTTTGTGGCTAATTCAACAGGAAATTTTCCAAATTTTTGTGAGGCAAGGCTATGCGCAAGGCCGCGATGGGAAGGCAAAGCTGTGCGCAAAATACATTCGTTTTCATACGCCCACATATGTATAAACGGCTCATTTTCAGTAAGTTCATGCAAAATAAGGAAAAAAAGTAGCGTGAAGCTGATCACTCGACTACTGTGTACCATGGACTTGGCCATAGCATGAAACATGCATCTGACTGGTGGAGGTGGTAATGGTCATACATTTTCGGCCCCCTCACCGGATTTTTTTATATAGTGGGTTGATCTAGAAAAATCGTTATTTCTCGTTTAAATTGTGATCTTTCGAATAAAAATGAGCTTTATATAGTGGGTCGAAAATGAGCCCCTTGAGCATAGTTCGAATAACTATGTTATAGATTAGCAAAATCCTTTTCTGAGATCACTGTAATGAAAATAATCATGGTCATCATGATATCCATGACAAAATGCATGATTCATTTAATAAAAGTACTTTATGTTTCAATTCCCATTTTCTTCGAACTAATAGCTGAATAATTTGTTAGTTTGGCTACGAACAGATGGTTATAAGGGTAGGTTTCGGAAAAATTACCACTTGCATGGAACCACATGTGGGCAACCTTTGCAGTTGGAAACTAAAGCCGAGTGGGTGGGATTCAAAAAATTCATGTTTGAGTTAATCTTGGCTAAATCATTTTAATTTTTGAGCGAATTTTGCATAGATCTGGTGGGTCGTGTGCCAAAACCGGGGTTGTTCTTGCCATCTCAGCACGACCATCAATTATCCGTTTAGTAGCAACCATTCCCTCCTCAATGGTTCTGTGCTAGATAAATGCCATTGCACTGTATTAAAGAAGTAAAATGAGTATAATGGCTGTATATTATTATTGAACAAATTAAAGAAAGTAAAGTGTATAAGGTGAGCGGCTCGGTGTTTCGGCCCTGGGTTCAAGACACCGAACCGACCCGTGTGGTTTGGGCCTCATCAGTGGAATGAGCCACACAGGTATTTGTGAGTAAAGTTATGTACAAAGGGATTAAGGTGAGAAATTTTGTAAAAGTGAATAGATTTGTAAAGGGATAAAGAAGGGATGTAGTGATATATGTATATCTATACCTGGTCTTCTTGAAGAATATTACTAATTGAAGTGATGAGTAGTTTAGATGTTGTTAGGTGAGAGTTTGGATGGACTAAGTAGACTTGAATTGACTTTGAAATGACAATGTCTAGGAATGGTGTAGTATGGCATATGGAGAGCGCGAGTCTTCCAAATCAATTTGATCTACCCTTTTCTTTCACTTATTGATTGTATGTTTCCATGTGTTTTCTCTGTCTAATGAAAGACTCGTATGAGTATTTCTGCGTTGTTAATGTTGTATTTCATACTAATAATAGGATTTTCTATAAGTAATTTAATCATACCACGATTTATACTTTCTTTTGGATATTTTATTTTTTCAAAATATTTTATTAATGTTTTAGTTCTATCTACAAACTTATTAAACTCTGTTGTATTTCTAAATATCCTGAGTATTTCGTTTTTATATGTATTTAAGCACATATAACGAGGTATATTTGAATCGTAATGAGGGTATCTTATTACTTCAAATTTATAGTCATCAGTTTTATTGTATAGCTCTGTTCTAACTCTTTCTTTTTCTATTACAATTTTAAGATCTAGGAACTCACATTCGCTGTCTTTGTTATTGGTTCTTTCTAAAGTTATTGAGTTATGATACATGTTTTTGGTCATATCCATGAAAAGATCAGTATCTTTTGAAATATGTAGTAAGTCATCAATATATCGGTAAGTTTTTCCGAGATCATACGCAAGGCTATGTGTCGGACTGACATTATCATGTATATATTGAAATTCCATTATTGCAAGAGTGAGATCTGCTATTTGTGGAGAACTATTGTTGCCTTGAGGTATACCTTTTTCTTGTTTATAGTATTTACCTCCATAATATGCATAGCTGTTTTTTAAAATATAATCAAGTATTGATTTAACATCGTTTTTGTGGTATGATATCCCTTTTCCATGTTTATCATTTTTGCTGTAACTAACATAATTCCCATTAACTATAACGTACTCAGATTTTGCGTTTTTGAACATTTTATCTAATAAGTAGAAAATTTTTTCTTTAACAACTACATGTGGTAGATTGGTGAATAATGATATTGATAAAGATATCTCACCTGCTCACATGACGATACTCCGAGATGTATCGAGTGATGGGATCACGTAGAAAAGAAGTGTAGAAGTAACGACGACGAATATGATTGCCTTCAATATAGATTATATCATTTTACACTTTACATTCCGAAAACACGTTATTTAGATCAACTATGCGGTTGGCCACGGGATCTTTAGCACTATGACTATATCATTGCAAATTTATTTTAAACTGTTACATCTTATGTCTTCCATAATTTGTACAACTATCGCTATCGGGGTCAACTTTTTTGTTACAACTAATTCAAGCGTAGAAAGTGTAAGTGTCAAGTGTACGATAATACAGTACCTTCTTTCTTATCGAGTACCGTATCCACACAACTGGACACAGCTAGCTCAGTGAGATCAGCATGCAGTCCACATATCCATCCAGTTGAGTAGCGAGAGAATAGCCACGTCTTAAACAGACTATAATGATTACGGAGGATGATTAGGGCAAGATTACGGTAGACAGTATAATATTGATTGGATCAGAAAGTGTCAACATCATTTGTTCGAACACCGTCATACACTATATATATATAAAACAGTTCCGTGAGCTCCGCCCTGGCGGAGCTCGCGGCTGGTTTAATAATATTATAGAACGCTTGTCTTTTAAAACTTTTCGGAAAAGAAACACTGCATCAACTCGGATACTATCATTTTAACAAACAATATATCATAGATGAATGAACCTGATTAGTATTCGATCCTGGTCTTCTACACACGCATCGCTTCCTCTTCTCCGTACATTCACACGGTCGATCGATCGATAAATGACGCACTAGATACTTCTCGAACGATGTGCCTGATTACGAAATAAATCAATACTTGATCAGACTACAAACTACAAAGATCAGACTACAAAGTACAAAGATCAACAACTAACCAGCAGTTTTCTGGATATGAACAAAGACCAGAACATCATTGGAGGTGATATCGAATCTGAAGAGATTAATAAATAAATCAAAGAATATCGATCATTTTTTGTAATTTCAAGCAATGGTTGCTAGATGAGGAATCAATCAAAAAAATCAATGATTGGAATCATATATCACGGATCTCCTGTAAGAATGAAAGAAGCCATGCGACCGTTTTAAAAATTTTTTCTCCGATTTGGCTGATACTTGGTTAGTTAATCATAATGAGGGAAAAGAGAAGGCATAACCACTTGTTTTCGCCAAATTTGCATTTTTATCGATTTTTTGATCTACAACTTTGTGGAGTCATATCTCACTCAAATTTTGACCTACAGCGTGAAATTTTTTTTTCAATCGACTCGAAATGAACTAATCTAGAAGTTACTCAACACAATGTACGCGCGAAAACGTCATCTTCTACCTGTTTTCTTCGAAAAACTGATTTTTTGGGTACAAAATGCAAATTTTCTCAAAATTTTTCAACAAAGGGTACGATTTTTATTCGCAATTCTGTTTCCTCATCCTCGAATTGAGGTACTCACATATTTCTTAAGCCATAAGTCGTGGCACCCGATATCGATCCTCAGAGGGAACCCGGACTTTGCGTTATTTTCATTCAAAAATACATTTCGTATCTCCTCTCTCTTCATTTTCGTGCAAATTCGCACTCAAGGTATACCAATCGAAAGCTCTCGACGAGCTCTACAAAAATGACCGAATAGCACAAGTCATGAAATTTGATCGTTTTCAAGATATGCCAGTCCAGTTGCCAGTCCAGTATCCAGTTGCTTCTTCTTCGCTGTGACGAGAGTTCTGATGAGGTTCTTGATTTGCTCGTGGGTCATTCTCTCAGCAGGAAGGATGTCCACTCTTTCTTTCATTCTTTTCTCGACCTCCTCCGCACGCAACTTCTTGGCATCATTGTAGTACTCGTTGAAAAGTGCAGTGACCAGGTCCTTCGCCTTCTGGTTGTATTTCCCTCCCTTCTTCGTAGTCCTCAGTGCCCATCCAATCGGCTTGGGATGATCAGCAGCCTGCTGGTATTCTTTGAAAGACTCAACGAGAAGATCGATTCCCACTCCTTGCTGCACTTCCTCGAGCATTCGCTTGTAGAGACCGAGGGCGAAATCGTACTGAGACACCTTTTCTGGTCTGATAGTGTGCTGTCCCTTGTCGATGTGCTGGAGGAGATTCGAATGTCGAATGAAGCTGGAAGAGCACTGACTGCATGCGAAGAGAGGGGAAGAGGGTGTCAGTCTCACGACAGGGACATGTCCAGTCACCGATTCATCGTCCACATTGTCGGGCTCAACAGTCGACTGCTTGGTAGGGAAGAACCAGAAATGGGGCTCCTCTCCGTTGGCGATCTTCTGCATGTCCTCATCCTTCAGTCCATCACTCGACATCTTGCCTCCATGACTGTGGAAAGTGATCGAACTAGTGATTCCTATCTGTCCCGTCACTCTCGTTCCTTCTCCGATGCCTCTGAATCTCCACGCGAAGATGTTGTCGTCCTTGAATTCGAAATGGCCGAGCTTCGAGATGCCCTTGATCGTCGACTTTGGTAGTTCCTCGTGCTTCACAGTTCCCAGATGTACCAATACTCCTCGAAGCAGTTTCCCAGTGGTGAGGGCGACGAACATCTGCTCGTGAGTGTCGATATTCTTCTCCTTCCCCATGAATATCCTCATCTTCGTCTTGCAGTACGAGCAATACCGATCCGCTGACGACTTGCCACTCTGCGCCTCGCTGAAGCTCCAGCTTGCGATGTTGATTTTGAACTGAGCAGAGATGGAAGGGATCGTTGCCATGACGGGTGCAGAGTGGTAGTATGCGAGAATAAAAAGTGGAGAATAAAAGGTTTTTCTGGCATATCTTGAAAACGATCAAATTTCATGACTTGTGCTATTCGGTCATTTTTGTAGAGCTCGTCGAGAGCTTTCGATTGGTATACCTTGAGTGCGAATTTGCACGAAAATGGAGAGAGAGGAGATACGAAATGTATTTTTGAATGAAAATAACGCAAAGTCCGGGTTCCCTCTGAGGATCGATATCGGGTGCCACGACTTATGGCTTAAGAAATATGTGAGTACCTCAATTCGAGGATGAGGAAACAGAATTGCGAATAAAAATCGTACCCTTTGTTGAAAAATTTTGAGGAAATTTGCATTTTGTACCCAAAAAATCAGTTTTTCGAAGAAAACAGGTAGAAGATGACGTTTTCGCGCGTACATTGTGTAGAGTAACTTCTAGATTAGTTCATTTCGAGTCGATTGAAAAAAAAATTTCACGCTGTAGGTCAAAATTTGAGTGAGATATGACTCCACAAAGTTGTAGATCAAAAAATCGATAAAAATGCAAATTTGGCGAAAACAAGTGGTTATGCCTTCTCTTTTCCCTCATTATGATTAACTAACCAAGTATCAGCCAAATCGGAGAAAAAATTTTTAAAACGGTCGCAAAAGGGGTCTCATTTTCCTACATTTTTACAGGAGATCCGTGATATACCATAAGTGGGCGCGCGAAAACGAATATTTTTTGCGCACAGCCTTGCCTTCCCATCGGGGCCTTGCGCATAGCCCTGCATCGCAAAAATTGGAAAATTTCCAGTCAAATTTGCCAAAAAAATAGCCGTGCGCACAGCCTTGCCTCCCCTTCTCCCGTTTTGCGCACAGCCTTTCTCCCAGCGTGCCCATCTATGATATATACGGACGTCATGCAAAATATATGGATCATAGACAAGTCGTAAACCGTATAGTGGTTCAAAAGTAGTCAATTTTAGTGCATTTCAAAGGAGAAAACAGCAATAAAAAAGTCAAAACAGCTCATTTACGCTATGTGGATGGACCCCTCATCCATAGGTCGAATAGCTAGGTTATCGTTTTTCAAAATCCGGTCAGGTTTTTCGATTGTTGGCAAATTTGGCTCAAAATCCGGTCAGGTTTTTCGATTTTTGTGAAATGATGGATCAAAATCCGGTCAGGTTTTTTGATTTTTGTGAAATTTTGGATCAAAATCCGGTCAGGCTTGGTACTTTGTAACATATTTTTCGACCTATGCCCTCATCGAAGAGAAAACAGCTGGCCAAGTATGTTGTTTAGAGTCACTCCCCGAGCTAATTTAAAACTATAATTGAAAACTAAGATTCCATACCTGCTCTCATTCTCAATCAGCATTCGATCGAACGATGTCGCCGTTCTACTGTAATAGTTGGGTTTGTAGTCGGTCGAGAGGCTTTTACGCAGTGCAAAACTACGCATTTCATCCAGAGAAAATCGAGATCTGAAATGAAGATAATATTAATATTCTTATTCCATCATTATTGCATTATATTAGGAATAACATCGTTATTTTATAATCGGTAGAAGTTTTGCAAATTTAGTTTACCAGTCACTGATATAAGCAACCTTTTTCCAGCGACAGGTGCAAAAAGCTTGTCCCAACATCTACTACAGCTCTAAATTTAACAATGGCTCATAGGGGAACTAAGCCAGTGCCTATTTATGTCAATTTACCAGCATGCCAATGGCAATACCCACTAGCGAGTGACCAACCATATACACAAGCGCCAACCATTGATAAATGTGTTTCAAACGAAACAAAAATCGGCAAGGTTTCTGTCCTCTTTCGTTTTGATGGTAATATTCTTATCTTTGATAAAATAAATAAATAAAGTGGCCACGTACCTGGTATTCACTGATGTATCTACTATTCCATTATCTCGCGACGTCTCACTCCAAATAAAGAAGAAGAAGGAACCTTAAAGGAGCCAATATTGAATCACCCGTTATTAACAGGAGAAATGAGATCGGAAAGTACAAATTTCAAGAAATGTCATGAAAAGGATGTTTTTTCGTAACAAAATACACCCGAGTTAATATCACTCTCCACTCTAGCAGCGCTCTCTCGTAGACAGAAATCGAGAGAGCATTAATAGAGAGGAGTTTCAAATTAGCTCGGGACCTGCCAATAAAACACACTAATCGGGTATACCCACCTATCGCTGATGTGAATAAATAAAACTATCATTGTTAATCTTATTTAAGCAAAGTAACGAACCTATCAATAAAATAGAACACGTGAGGAAGAATCGTCGTGAGGTGCACAATAGCCGTCGAATGGACATTATTGATCCATCTCCACGAATCGATTGATTGCTATTCAATCGAGGAGGAGACAGACGGGAATATGGCACACGCATTCTGGAAGATGAAGTTAATTACAAGCTGTGATAATCAATCGTTTTGGAAGAAAGTTGAACATAGCTTCTCAGGTGTTTGATTCCATGTATGATCGATGTAAGTAAAACAATAAATAATCATGCATGATCAAACTTGGATCTTTCGTGATCATGCACGACTTTCCGTGATTTTGTATTTAACCACGCAATCCATACATGATCACGGATAATCCGAACATGATTCGAGTATATTTCATGCAGGATCATACCATTGATTTCACAAACTATCTGTGATCATCACACGTGGGCTTCCCTGCCGCTAGCGGCAATGCACCCCCGATTTTTGGCACCCGACCCCCCCCCCCCCCGATTTTCCTAAAAAATCACTCAAAATGACGTATAAATGCTCCATTTTTGCGTTCGACCCCCCGATTTTCATTTCCAGCGGCAATGCCCGCCCACGTATGGTGATCATGCATTGATTCAAACACCTGAGTTTACATAATTATTCAAATAAATGCAGAACAATCAGGGAGGATTGAATCAGTTGAGAATGGATCGCTCCAAACGATTAGGGAAGGTAAATCAGTAGACTATTGCATTGACCCAATAATCTCTTTCTAAGAGTCCTACTTCCTTGACTACTTCCTTCCCAGATTAGAGAGCGACAATGAAGAGGCCGAAGCTAATCTCATTTCCTTCCCATCGGGTCATTGTTGGGAAAGATTGATACAATCCCAAGGGGCATGCGACTTAACCGTATAGGACGGACGTCCAGAAAAGCCGCGGCATTTTTGGACGTCCGTCCTATACGGTTCTATGTGACCCGTACCGTATAGGACGGACGTCCGAAAATGCCGCGGCTTTTCTGGACGTCCGTCCTATACGGATCACCAGTATAGGACGGACGTCCAAAAAGACCGCGGCTTATAAGCAATATATTTGATCGATATATACCACCATTAATCATTCTGCCTTTAGCGACCGCAATTTGACCGTCCGCCGGATACGGATACGTATGAAAAAAAACCTGCCTGACAACGAGAGAGTACTGCATACACAAAAATATTAATTGTTTAGACGGCTGCGGCTGCCCGCTGCTCACGGTGTTTATAATATACTGCTAATGGTGAAAGCCATAACCAAATGAACTCGATTGATTGATGGTAGTAGTTTCGTTTCTATAGCATGGAGAGCGGACATTGAGAATTTGGCAGAACGCCACGAAAATATGATATAACCCGCGATTTGGAATAACTCAGCAATTATTTTTAAAGTGATAGAGTGGAGCAGTGCGGATCATTTAAAAACTAAAAAAGCCTTAACCAAAGAAACTCGATAGATTGAATCGTGTCCATAACCGAATGACAGCCATTTTGTGGAATAGGTCCTATTTCTTGCTTTGTTTTTTTTTAAACAAGCATATAAGTTACATACAACATTTTTTCGCGTATATAGACTGTTTATCGATGTCTCTGTATGTGTGAAACTGCTAAGGTCAATTGAATGACCTCTTGATTTTCTTATACATCGTTACATTTGCCTTACGTGCCTACACTGAGAGCAAACTTACCCAAATATGGGTAATAGATTTGCCAACTTACGATACTTGTGTACACGATTTGCCCACATTCGGGCAAATGGTAGCCCAAAAACCACCGATTTGCCCATATACAGGCTAGCATTTGTCTGAATACGGGCAAATCGTTCGCCAACTAACGGCATTCGGGTAAATTTAATCTCTGTGTACGCCGTAAGCCCCCTCCGCCGTGTCTCCGGTTCTAAGACAAATGTAACGATGCATTAGCGAAAGTTATCTTGTCTAAACAATTGATATTTTTATGTATGCAGAACTATCTCGTTGTCGGGCAGGTTTTTTTATACGTATCCGTATCCGGCGGACGGCCAAATTGCGGTCCCCAAACCATATAGTGCGCACTCTAAGCCTAAGCATACCTTAACTAAGGAACTCTGCTGAGTGTGAATAGTAACTGAATCGATAGAATATTTAAATGGATCAATAGAGTAGTTCGGATACTAAGCCTAAGCTTTCCTTAACTAAGGAACTCTGCTGAGTGTGAATAGTAACTGAATCGATAGAATATTTAAATGGATCAATACAGTGGTGCGGATACTACGCCTAAGCTTTCCTTAACTAAGGAACTCTGCTAATTGTGAACAGTAACTGAATCGATAGAATATTTAAATGGATCAATAGAGTAGTGCGGACTCTAAGCCTAACAACACAATAATAAACATAGTCAGTCCATATTAAACATAATGAGAAAATTTCATAATACAACACAATTTTTCATCCCGATCGTGTCATCATTTCATTCTACGCGGCGGCATTTCTGGACGTCCGTCCTTTACGGGTGCTCCGTATAGGACGGACGTCCAGAAATGCCGCGGCATTTCTGGACGTCCGTCCTATACGGATCACAGGGCATGCGTGCCATGTGGTCATAATTAATGGGGTCTTGACCGATTTGTCACGGGAAACAACAGGAAACGAAGATGGAAAAGATAAAGATAGAGATAATAATACCTGGTGGACTTAAGCATTGTACGGTTGATTCATCAGCCTTCGTGGTAGCATCCTGTAATGGTGTCAATGAGAGTGATCATTTACTTATTTATTTTTATTTATTCCATCAAATTTACATTCATAATCGCATTAAAGGCAAAGCGAAAGAGGGAGATTGATTTCCGCGATCGTATTGAACAAAACCAAAGAAGAAACGAAGAAAAGCAATGGGAAATAGGGCTGAAAGTGAGGAAAGAAGTGAAATTACGTTGTGCGCGACGAGAGAGTATTACGGCAAGAGACGCGCAGAGAAAAAGAGGAATCTAAATTACGGTAGTTCAACAAGAGCGCACATATAAACGCAATCGCAAGTTGATTTTTTTCATCGCTTACATTTTGCTTTTTGAAATATTTATCTTTATAAACTCGAATTTTAATTATTCTTTAATTATTTTATTAATTTCTAGAATAAAAAAGAAGTGATATCGATAGACGACGGGTGTAAAGGGGAGGAAATGAGCAAGAGCAGATGGGATTAGGCGATAGATTGATGGTATCGAAAGATAAGGGATGGTGTGACAGAATGGATTAAGAAGAAGGGGAGAAGATAGATGAGAGGGGAGGGAGGGAGGGAGGGAGGGAGGGAGTGAGTGAGGGAGAGAGAGAGAGAGAGAGAGAGAGAGAGAGAGAGAGAGAACAAGAGGGAGGAGAATGGCATAAGGGGGGGGGGGTATTCTCCCAGGAGGGCATACGATTAGTAATAGAAGAGAGGTGTGAGTGGACGGCCATATGGATGAAGACGAAGAAGAAGAAGAAGAAGAAGAAGAAGAGGGATGTTAGGTGGGGGCCATCAGGCGTGAATTGATGAAAGAAAAGGAGAAGAAGATGAAAGGAGGGATGAATACCCCCTGTGGTCTTTTCTATTCTTCATGTTTCTTTAGGTTTCAACGGAAGAATGACATGACACCCTCCACTGAATTGATCAATGACATTTGCAACAAAACTTATTTATCGATTTATTTACGAATATCTAAATTTTTAAAGTTAAATTGGCTTAATTAATTTGAGAATAAGCAAGGTAGACCACACGCAAATATGAAACTCTCCGCTCTGACAATGCTATCTCGCTTTCTTTGCATGCGAGAGAGCTTTACCAGAGCATACACAAAAATAAAAGGAAAATATGGTTGATAAAAGTTATTCATCCGAGCACGCATTCTTTGTCTCCACACGACCGTGGAAGGATCGTAAATATTTTTATTCCTCTTTGTACGAACAGAATTTATAGTCATATGTGACCCACCTATCGATTCCATTTCCTATAAGAATCGTAAAGAGATAATAAAGAATAGGGAGTGTCTCAGTGTTTCATTTCTGGTACGGTAGTAATCGCAAGTTATGGATCGTAAGTAAAACATAGGCTATGTTACATAGCGGGAAATTTTTTTACAAATGCAAAATAATTTCACAATTTAACGTTTTTTTTTGAAAAGTCGAACAGGTCAGCTGCATGCAAACAAATCTTATTAAACTTATTATCATTATCTAGTCTTAATAGTAAAGTGCATGCATAACGTATATTTCTACATTTTTAATTATTTACTTAATTCTGGTACACTTTTGTTTTGATCTACCACATAGTAGTAGCTATGAGAGAAAGAGAAAAAGATGGAGTGCCTCAATATTGAGAGCCTATCCCATCATATATTATGGGCCATAGATGAGAGGAGGATGATGGAGTATAATGGAATCGGAGTGAATGGATAGGGAGAGGGAGAGGGAGAAGGAGAGGGAGAGGGAGAGGGAGAAATGAGATGGAGACAGGGAAAGAGAATGAAGGGGTAAATTAATTGGTAAAAAGATTAGTACGAATTCGATGATTGTTGCGAATAAAAAAAGAAATTTAAAAAAATAACATTTTGAACTTGTAAAAAGTATAATTGCATCGTTAGTTTCAGTGTAAGAAGGGAGCGATTGGGAATTGAGAAGGAGAGAAAGGGATAAAGAGAGAGAAGAACAGAGGTGGAGAGATGGAGAGGGAGAGACAGAGGCAGAGGGAGATGTAGATGAAGAGGTATATGGAGAGGTAGAGGGAGAGAGGTAGCGGAAAGATATCCTTTACTACACGAGTGCAGTGATGAATGAATGTTCGCTGGGCTTTGTTCTTCCCGATGAAGAATTCTCAGAGATTCAATCTATCTATGACATTCTTTTAGGCCAGACAAGGAAACGAGAGAGAGAGAGAGAGATGTTTGGATTATGACGAAGTGTAGGAGAGGTCTGGTGGGAGGTGAGAGGTGGAGGCTGGCAGGGATTAGAAGGAAAGGGGGAGGGCCATTTATTTGTATTTTAAAAATTTATATTTTCATTAAATATAATGAGCAGGACTTAGATATCACAGGGCAGAAAAGGAATAGATGGATAACCTTCGCATAAGGCGATCTAGTTTTGGCATGGGGGTGAGGAGGAGGTCCACTTCAGTTTGCAAGCCATGACGGCAGCTCACCATAGCAACTCTCAAAACTAATGCACTCTTGCTTGTCTGACTTTCAAAGATTAATGGCTATAGCCAGAATCCTGTAACACAATGTTCTATAGGCTGTGAAAGCAAAAACGACCGCTCAACATAGAAACTCTCTCAAATGCAATCGTCTTTCGCTTGTCTCGCTATGGAAACAAAATGGCTTGAACCAGAATACTGTGGTAATTGAGAAGTGGATGCAGTAGAGGAAATGTACAAGTACAGTAAAGAGTAGATAAAGTAAATGGTAAGGGAAGGGAGTATAGCATGAATGGAATGGACCGATATTAGTTGGTTGAGGAATAAATATATCAAGTGTGTCTACTAAATTTCTTATCTCATCGTAATAGGAATTTGATGGATAGCTTTACACGTGTACATGTCACAAGGGAGAAACATTGAATCCTTTTTGATTCTTTATAGTTTTTTTTCTTGGAAACTCTAACACAACCCATTTTTAGTCTTCCCTTTGTCTCTTTCTTAACTATTGAGATTCTCTTAGAAAGTTACTATGATAGAAAAATGCTGGGGATGTTTAGTAAAATAAAAGTGGTGAGATGCTCTTCAAAGGTCGCGAAAACAAAAGAAAATGGGCGAGAGAGTGTGCAAAACTAGGAGAGTATTCTATAATTTTCCTTTCTTTTCATGACTTTCGAACGTAAGATGAATTGATCATAGTATCTAAGATAGAAATGAATGGATGAAGAACCATCTGTTATCCACATAGCGAAGAAACAACCAGCGATAATTGCAGTTCTTCTTTCTCCCTCTCCCTCTCCCTCTCCCTCTCCCTCTCCCTCTCCCTCTCCCTCTCCCTCTCCCTCTCCCTCTCCATCTCCCTCTCCCTCTCCCTCTCCCTCTCCCTCTCCCTCTCCCTCTCCCTCTCCCTCTCCCTCTCCCTCTCCCTCTCCCTCTCCCTCTCCCTCTCTCTCTCTCCCCCTCTCCCTCTCTCTCCCTCCCTCACTCCCTCTCCCTCTCTCACTCCCTCTCCCTCTCTCACTCCCTCTCTCTCTCTCTCTCTCCCTCTCTCCCTCTCCCTTTTTCCAATGTCTTATTTATCCCTTCCCATTGTAATTATCCATACAGGTCAGTGTTCCTCCTCAATCTCTCAATTGTTATGTAATGAATGGTTGTATATACGATGATTGCAATGGTATTGGAAATAAATTATGCGAATAATATTAGTAATCATAACAAAATTTATTCCTTCAATCAAACAGATCGAGGATGAGATGTATATGGTAAATATGTCTTTTGAAGGATTTCAGTTGGCAAGGCGAATCGGTGAGATATGGGCTTGGAGATGAGGATGACAAAAACTAAACTATTTGAGAGCCAATCAATCCTCACTACTAATTGTAAAAGTGAAGACTGGTTAGTGTCGTGAAGGAATGATCACTAGCTGTTAATGACGCTCGTAAAGTGTTACCCAGAGCTAATTTGAAACTCTCCGCTCTGGCCACGCTTTCTTGGTCTGCGAGAGAGTGTAGATTAAAATTAGCTTGGGGTGCGCTTTTAATGACGCTCTTAACTTAGTCTTCTGCACATTCAACGATAACTAAAACACAGTTCTTCTTTCTCTCATTCTATTTTAATTAATTAATTAAAGTATTATTTTTCAATAAAAAAAAAGATAATAAGAGGGTCGCGAGAATGCGCGATAGCCGTATTGGGCGAAACGTGGCATCAAAATAAATGAGATTTTTGAACTCAGCTTGGTCGATTTAATCATAATTAGTGTGGAAATCATTTAGAAAGAATGTTTGTGAAAAAAGTTAGTTCACGATTCGCGATCATTCTATGGCACCTCTGTCACTCACAAGACGTTAGCGTAGGGAGAGCGAGAATACATCAACTGAAAAAATGGCAAAAAGAGTTGGGAACAGTTAGGAGATGTCTTCTTTTGCCAATCCTCCTCGGGGATTCGAACCTTTTTGCCGACCAACCGATCGGATTGATGGTCCGACCTGTTATCCCCTAGACCATGGGTCCCTATTCTTCCCTGTGTCAAAGGATCTAGATATACTCACTCATGCCTGTACTTATATACCGATGCGTGGCTCCGCCCATTTTTGTCGAGCCCTATTTATATAGTGATGCTGGCCCCGCCCATTTAACTTCGCGGGCTTGGACACCGATTACTAACATTAACAACCCCAAAATCTTTATTATTTAGGCAAATAGATACAGCAGGATGCTGCAACAGGCTAGCCAGGAGAAGATCCATCCGTCCGAAGCACGAGACGAGCATCAACGACGTTGGTTCTGCTAGAATGACCGACAAAGATGAAATCCACCTTGAACAAAGATAAATTAGCACATCACTAATAAAGGAAGGGTCGCTACAAGAGAGCTAGATATACCAAATCACATCTAGCAGCAACAACATTGTGGAAGGACATATGTAAAAACATTATGCAGTCACAGCTTTTTGCTATTTTTGATTAGCTGTGGGTTGCGATTGCTAAACAGTACATACATATAAAACATCGAAACATCGGACCGCAGTTTTTTTTTGTCTCTATCTTTCCTTTTTCTCTCTCTCTGGCACAGTCATTCTATTCCTTTTTCTCTCTCCTCATAATATACCTTGTCGCAGGGACTGTAGGGTCCAGAGGAGAGGGCGCCTTCAGCCTTCAGAACGACGTCCTCGACTCCGTCGACATCCCTCGAGACGAATGAGTCGGACGTTGAGAGCACTAACAACGGGCTTCATCTGAGATGGATTAGAAATGTATTTATTTATTTACCCATCAGTTAAAACAAGAATAATGAAGGATGAAGCAATAAGGTTAAATGATTTGCACGGACATCAAAACTAGTAGTGAACTATCCATAATGAATAGTGAATAAGATGTATATCACTTCACTGAATATTACGAATAGAACTAGGATAGTGGAAGAAAATGAAAGCGGTGCAATAGAGGAGAGCCACAAATTTAAGATTACGAATCCCAAAAGGGACAGTGAGCGATAAGATAAAGATCAAAGATCAATTAAAACGATGGGGCTAACAGGAGACGGTTGGGAGGGGTGATGGACGATATGAGAAATCAAAGACATGAAATTACAGTCAATCGATAATAGCAAGATAGAGGTTGAGTGAAGAGATGAGAGGGTGGCGGAGATAAATATTAAAGAGAGCGTAACCTCACTCAAAGATCTCTTCGACGCGCAATGCTCTCTCGTTGTTAGAGAACAGAAAATAGTGTGCGCAATGAAGAGACCATTGAGTGAGGTAACGCTCCCTTTAAGAGAACTCGAAGAAGCGAGAATCCTGAACTATTTTGACGTACAAAAAGAATAGAAGGAAAGCTAAAGAACAACAACATGTACGATAACAGAAAATGATGGATGACGGAAAAGAAACCAAGAATGCATAGAACAACGATCGATAAACAATGGTAGATCATTCGTTTCTTTCTCTGACCTCTCTCACTTCTACATACTCTCATATAAAGTCTCGATCTGATCAAAGAAAATCAATAATTTTGATTAGTCAGTTGATATCGATCGCAGTTCAAAATACAATAAGGAGAGTCTCACATGACGTGGACATCCATGCATCGAAAATATGAATACCAGATTGGAAAATGAACGAAAAGGTAGAGAGATCAAAGATCAATCAAAGTAAAAAATGTCAATCGATAATCAGGAGGAGGCATTGAGGGAGTTAAGAGAAAGTGGAGAGGTAAAGGGAGAGAATGGATGAGAGAGGGGTGAGTAGAGATAGAAAGTGGGAGAGAAGAGAGATGAAGGAAAGACAGAAGGAAGGAGAGGGAGAGAAGAAGACGAGATAGAGGATGACCGAAAGAGAGACTTTGACCTAACTTCTAACCAAAAAGCAGAAACAATGGTCTATAGACGCGTAAAACATATCAAATGGCGGGAAAGATAACGAGAACGGAGGGAACAACGATTGATAAACAATGGTAGATCATTCGTTTCTTTCTCTGACCTCTCTCACTTCTCCACACTATCTCACCACTCTCTCATATCTCCACAGTCTTTACTGTGATCAAGGAATCACCACTCATGGAGTGAGAAGAACGCGAGGTTAGAGCATGTGAGAGAAAGAGAGACAGAGAGAGACAGAGGGTGAGATAGACAGAGGGTGAGAGAGAGATGGTGAGAGAGAGAGAGAGTGGTGTGATAATAAGCGAAACGAGAGAGTCAGACAACAGATAGACAACTGCACAGATATTGTATTTTGTTTCAGTGTTCATCGCTGCCATCCTATTCAGTCTGCCATCGATCAGTTTCATGCCACTTCCCCGTTTGGTCTATGTCCTCTGTCAACTACGTTACAAATGAAGGCTTCCTATCTCACATATCGATTGATACAAAAGGGGGAACAGATTTTAGGTTAGGCCTCTCTGGTACGGAGGCTGATCGAAGAACCATCACTCACAAAGAGAGAAGAACGCGAGGTTAGAGCATGTTAGAGAAAGAGAAAGAGGGAGAGTGGCGAGAGAGAGAGAGAGAGAGAGAGAGAGAGAGAGGAACGGCGAGAATACATGGAAAACGAGAGGGTCAGACAACGAGAGATTTTCTTGGCGTCGTGCCAACATCACGCTGTGATCACATAGTAATTGAGATTCCAATGGCAATACATATGCAAATTGAACTATTACAAATATTTAAAAGATATACAGTACAGCTCGGTCGCGTTGTTAACGCATGTCTTAATCATGAGTTTCCGTTATGAAAAAGTTCTTTTGATGATTTCTATTCATGAGAAAAAATGAAAAATATTCGGACTCCAGCGAATATTTTAACGAGCAAACGGTAAAGAAAGAACGATAGCAAAAGTTTTCCAACATAGAGTACGATATTTATTTCATCAATATCGCCCAGAAAGTACGAATATGAGCTTAACAAAGAGCTAATCAATGCGTTAATCATTCATCCTTTCCGATGTTCACTGTCTAGAACCTATAGCTGAAACAGTGTTCCCCTAAATAGTAATAACAATAAACATCGAAAACATCGAACATATGAATACCAGATTGGAAAATGAACGAAAAGGTAAAGATCAAAGATCAATCAAAGTAAAAAATAATCAGGAGGAGGCATTGAGGGAGTTAAGAGAAAGTGGAGAGGTAAAGGGAGAGAATGGATGAGAGAGGGGTGAGTAGAGATAGAAAGCGGGAGAGATGAGAGAAAGAAGAGAAGAGAGAAAAACAGAAGGAAGGAGAGGGAGAGAAGAAGACAAGATAGAGGATGACCGAAAGAGAGACTTTCACCTAACTTCTAACGAAAAAAAAAACAGAAACAATGGTCTAGTGACACGTAGAACATATAAAATGGCGACGCTCCGACCATTCCCTTGTATGCTCAGCATCAATATTCATTCTGACCACATTGTTGTCGAAACAATTGCAAGAAAAATGATGAGAAAATAAAATAAAATAAAATAAAAGACATATTCAGCGCAAATGTCCCTCGGCGCATTTGGTTATTGCGCAAATGTCCCTCCGCGCATTTGGTTATTGCGCAAATGTCCCTCGCGCATTTGGTAATTGCGCAAATGTCCCTCCGCGCATTTGGCTATTGCGCAAATGTCCCTCCGCGCATTTGGTTATTGCGCAAATGTCCCTCTGCGCATTTGGTTCCGGCGCATTTGGTTCCTGCGCAAATGTCCCTTTGCGCATTTGGTACTGGCGCAAATGTAACTCGGCGCAAATGAGATCTTGCGCAAATGCCCATTCCCTTCGTATTGCGCAAATGTCTTTTGCTAACATGGTCTCGACCCGATTTTATTAGTCATATATCCGAAATAAGTGACAACATTTTAAACAACATGTAAATTTATGATTGAGGCAGAAAAGAGAAGATGATTGATTGAAATGAGGAACTAAAGAAAACAAGAATTTACGTTTTTTCGTGAAATACTGTGAATCGTATATATAGTTAAAATGTAATGATTAATCTATCATGCTTTTGCTAGAGTTTATGCATACCTAAGATATACCATAAAACGCACAACTTTGTGGAGGAAGTACAGTATACTAAAGATGACGTCATTTCTTGATACAATGAATGTTAGTACGTGTAGTCAAAATGGAACAAATATAATGGTTTAAAACAATAATACACATTGAAAAACTCTACCAAATGTTAGCAATTATCAGAATACCATCACTGAGATCCGGTAGAGAATTGGATTACTGTACCTCTAGAATCTACCGTTATCGTACTGTTATAAATTTTAAATTTTAAAACATCACTAAAGCGTAAAAATATTATTTATTACAAAATAAAGAGCGAGCTTCCGGTATAATACCCTAGTTTAAACTAGTCTGATTTTTCTCAGGTGGTGTACAAATTGTCCGGCCCGATCACATTGTATGAATGGTCTATGCCGCATTTTATTTATTTATTTATTTATCTCGTTTTATGAACTGAATATGCAAATAAAAATTATGTTAATAGTCAATCTTTGTTTTGATAATTTTTATCTTTAGGAACATATATTTCTACTTTTTCATACGAAATCTTTGCCAGGAGAACTAATAGAATCAATTAGCATTTTTATTTTATCGAAATTATAAGTTTTTAAAATTTTTAATTTTTTTTTTCGCCACCCGTCTCAATAGTGGTGGTAATTCGGGTTCAGTGCGCGCGCGATGACTCTCTGCGTCTCTGCCCATCGATCTGCTCTCATCATCTGGCCACTCTATCATTGATCTTACTCTGAGTATGAGACAGAGCCACTTCCTATCTTGTAATCAATACTATAGCCATTTCTAGAGACATATAGGAGCACAATGGCCGCACAAATGATGCTTCCTTGAACATCTGATAGAGATATAAGTCGTCCAACCAGTTCGGACAATATGCTGATACATAAGTAACCTATCACGAATATCTGAAAAGGACTTGAACAATTTACAGTGGAAGATTACGGTAGATTTTATACAGTATGTGTCAAATATTATATTGTTTCTTGTAAGAGGGTATGTAATATTTATTGTATGAATTCCTTGTTTCTTCCTCTATGTTTCTATGAATCTCTTCATTGTTCGTATTTAATATAATTTAATTTAATTTATCAAGGACACATCAAAGATGTGACACCATTTGAAACGACAATTGAATAAATAAGTGAATTGTCAAGGTGGATGGTAGGAAATGAGGAGGTATAAGAGGGTAGTGCTTTGTATATACTATTACCTGTGTACATTTTACACAGTTACATAGCCTCTTTGCCCCTCATGCAAGATAGCAGATTGCACTACCATAAGAAGTATTGAATGACTAGGTAAAGCTATTGTTTTGAAATACCAGAGCAAAAGCATGATAGATTAATCATTACATTTTAACTATATATACGATTCACAGTATTTCACGAAAAAAAAACGTAAATTCTTGTTTTCTTTAGTTCCTCATTTCAATCAATAATCTTCTCTTTTCAGCCTCACTCATAAATTTACATCTTGTTTAAAATGTTGTCACTTATTTCGGATGTATGACTAATAAAATCAGATTCAAATTTCATTTCAATGTTTCGTTCTTGATTTCTTTAACGAATACTTTTACAAGTCTTCCTTTTGAAAATTTTAAACGCTACTGAAATCGTCAATCATAGTTCTATTGATTTGTTTTATTCGACCAAGTAATGAAATATTAATAGTCATTGAAAGCACATTGAACACAAAGTACAATGTCCTTATCAATATTTTAAAATGTGTATTGTAATTTTGAGGAAAATAAGATAGTTCATGATCGTTTTACATGACCGCTGTCGCATATGGACGTTAGCGTAAGGAGAGCGGAAGTACGTCAAAGAAAAAAAAATAGCAAAAACAGTTGGGCTAGGTTGGGAATCGAACTTTCTTGCCGACCAAGGGGCCCAAAGGACAGTCGTGGCCTGACAAGGGAAGTCTGGTTGGGCGGTCCCGGACTTCGGGATGGGACATATACCATTCGATAGGTATCCGGAAAAGAAGATTTTTTATGTTGGTCATTTTGGCAGAATGCCCCTGGGCGCGGAGTTATTTGCATATTTCTCCGGATTTTCGCCCTACAATGAAACACATTCTTTGTGAGATAGCTTGTGCGGGAATCGAACTTGCAAGCAAAAGATACATAGACCATCCTCTTTAAGTGAATATAAAAATAAATAAATTCATTTTTGCCATTGCTTGTGTTGTTTACCACTCTTATTCACCACTGCTTCCTTTCGATCTCACAGAGAATGTGTTTCATTGTAGGGCGAAAATCCGCAGAAATATGCAAATAACTCTGCGCCCAGGGGCATTCTGCCAAAATGACCAACATAAAAAATCTTCTTTTCCGGATACCTATCGAATGGTATATGTCCCATCCCGAAGTCCGGGACCGCCCAATCTAACTTCCCTTGTGAGTGTGGTAAATACAATTAAAGATAGAAGGGCACATTGCGAACATCGTCTAAGACCGCATCCACGGCGTTACGTTGATCGACAAATTGTTTGTAACGATTCATGGATACGACCTCCGAATTATTATTGAATGCGGAGCAGAAAAATATGAATAAAGTAGAGAGGTGATTAGAAGAGAGAATAAACATAAAAGTGCAATATATCAAGAAATAGACGCACAAAAGGATGGTTAAACATTATCGATTGATGGTCTACTCTCTTCCTTATTGATCGATTGGTATGATAATGGATGAAAGAGAGATAGAGAGGAAGAGAAGGAGATGAAGAATGACTGATGATAAACGAACGACAGAAGATCCAAACATAGATGAACTTTGAATGATGAAAAGGAGAGATTGAAGAAAAAAAAGAAAAGAAAAACAAGAAAAACGAAAACGAAAATAAAATAGGTTATGGAAATGACAATAGCTAGCTGGAGATATTGAAAGGTCAAGAAGAGGTAGAGAGATGGTGAAGTCAGCAAGAGGTAGAGTGAGTACTTCAGAATACGGGACGATTCCAAAAGAATAATATAAAAGTTTGAAAAGTCTAGAATAATAAGCAATTTCTTTTGGACTGGACTCTGGACTTTTGTTCTGCTCCCGTGTTCTGAAATAATGCCGAGTTAGAAAGGGAGAAACATCTAAAGGGAGATAGTCAAAATTGGAAGAAGTTTAACGAAGAAAGGCAAAGCGGCAGTTTGTCCCAATGAAATTGGCGGGAAAGACGAAGAGGAAAGATGTTGCCAATGAATGACAAATAATATCGATCATTTCCTTTCCTTCTCTGTACTCTCTCACTAACCCAAACTATCTCGCGTTCTATCTAGACATCGTCTTCCCTCTCTTACATTTGCACACTTTCTCACTCTGCTATGATCAAAGAACGATCACATTATTGCGTGTGATCATTACAGGACTGTTGCAGTCGAAGTACAGTACGATAGCTATGAAGTGAAATAATGCATTTATCATATTATGACTGAATTCACCAGTTTACATGACAGTAATTTACTTTTGTAAGTGAACAAGGTACATTAAGATGGAACTGAAACAGGTGAGAAATAGACAACTATTTTTTTCTTGGCAACGTGCCAAAATTAAGATTTATAGTCATATTCGAAACAATTTTCCACAAACAGAAAAAAAATGTACACAAGATCTGATAATTGTTACATTGAACAGGGATCTTTGATCTTTTGACAATCTTTGATCTCTAATCTTCGCATATTGTTCTTTGACCTCCTTCATTTGATCTTTGATCTATATAATTTGATCCTTGATCTCTGATCTTCTTGAACGTTATGGATAAAATGGAGAAAGATCAGGTTTATGATCGAATATGATACTACAAAGATTAGATCAAAGATCATTTCCCGTTGTGTGATTGTCTTAGGCTAATATTCGCTATCATCAATCGATATTGTAGGCGCTCAGAATAATGGCGACCTATCCAGCGTTCGATAGTCGGGTGCGGCGATACTCTTGGTTGTGTGGCCGGAGTTTTTCAGCGATCGGGCGCCAACTGGCGTCATTCTGGCGGAAAGTGTGGCAAGGGCACTTCCTTATGTGCAATTCGCATGAAACTTGTTCAGTATCGAATAATGCATCACCACAGCATGAATCTGAAATTTGGTAAAATTTGGACAATTTTTCATTTTGAATTATTTTAGGACAAGTAAGTCCCCGTTTTCCCCTCCCCCTCCTCATCCCATTCTCTCTCCTCTTATTCTTCTTCTTCTTTCCTTTCCCCTGTAGAGAGAACGGAATGGACTCTCTCTCTCTCCGTGCTCTCTCACTTTTGCACACTCTCTCGTAGTGTGTACTCCATAGAACATATCGGCCTTAACTTAGCCCTTAAAAGACCTTATCCGATAAGGTTCCTAAGCTCATAATGGATGGACCGAGCAAGGGGAATAATGTGGTCCAGTCATCCGACTGCAGATACCAACAAGCATAGTTACTTAAGGACATTTACTTTTGTAAGTAAACAAGTTACATTAAGATGGAATTGCATCAGGTGAGAAATAGACAACGAGTCTTTTCCTTGGCAACGAGTCAAAATTAAGCTTTACGGTCTCATTCGAAACAATTCTGCGCAAACAGAAAAAAGTGTACTCCACAGTACACAAGACCTGTTAATTGTTACTTTTAACATTTTTTGCGAATAGAGTGGAGATACCAACAATCTTCCAATTTGTCATCAGATTCGTTATCAAAACCTTAAAATTTAAAATTTCCATGAGGATTATATATCATTTTAAAGATCTCGTTATGCTGATTTCAATGATACATCATTACTCCACAATACATAAGACGAAAAAATTTACAGTACCCATCGTTTTCGGAATTTACAGTACCCATCGTTTTCGGAATTTACAGTACCCATCGTTTTCGTAGCAGTGTGATTTGAATTTTAATTGTTTTTCTCATCAATAAAAATTTTGTTTCAGTTTCTTTAGTCATTAAAACAACTTTTCAAACGGAAAATCATGATTAAGACTTTGAGAATCGAAAAGTATTGAGCACCCACAGAAATAAATGATGAGCGCAAATGTGCGTCGCAGCGCGCCGCAGTGGCACTCAAGTACAAAAGGAGATCGGGCTGTACTGTATATCATTTCAAAGATCTCGTTACGCTGATTTCAATGATACATCACTACTCCACAGTAAACAAGACCTGATAATTGTTACACTTACATTTTTATGTCGCGTCAATATTTTAGCGAAACTTATCGTGTCATATACCACGTGAAAGAGCAAAACATTCTGAATAATGTACACTTCAGTTCATGTCAAGCTGTAATCTTTTGTTGATTCTACAATGCCCTAAGTACAAAAGTAACCATCACTCTGATAAGAACAAAACAATTCCTGACATGAAAAATTTTCTGCGAAACCCATCGTGTCATATACCAAACGAAAGGGCAAAAAATTCTGAATAATTTTCAACGTTCCATGTTGAACAACGGCCGCTCCAGCCGAATTAACAACATTGAACCATGCATTTTTGGCATTAAAGAAGGGGACCCATGAGTTGGTATGATTGACTCCCGCCACGATAAGCATGCTGGCTATTGTTTATATTATATGGTAATTGGCGTAAGGGATAATGAGAAAATGAGAGAGCAAGTATGCAAATCGGAAGGGCACTCTCTACATGCCTTGAAAGTTGTACTTTCAATGCGCATAGTGAGCTTTAAACATATCGGGAATCAATATCAGATAGGTCTTTCGATTCGTGTGATGAATCTCTATCATTCCATCCGAATAGTCTTATTACGAAAAAACTCGTGGGTCTCCATCTTTAAAGAATTCGTGACACGTCAATATTTTAGCGAAACTTATCGTGTCATATACCACATGAAAGAGCAAAAAATTCTGAATAATGTACACTTCAGTTCATGTCAAACGAAAGAGCAAAAAATTCTGAATAATTCGCAACGTTCCATGTTGAACAACGGCCGCTCCAGCCGACTTAACAACATTGAACAATGCATTTTTGGCATTAAAGAATTCGTGACACGTCAATATTTTAGCGAAACTTATCGTGTCATATACCACGTGAAAGAGCAAAAAATTCTGAATAATGTACACTTCAGTTCATGTCAAACGAAAGAGCAAAAAATTCTGAATAATTCGCAACGTTCCATGTTGAACAACGGCCGCTCCAGCCGACTTAACAACATTGAACAATGCATTTTTGGCATTAAAGAATTCGTGACACGTCAATATTTTAGCGAAACTTATCGTGTCATATACCACGTGAAAGAGCAAAAAATTCTGAATAATGTACACTTCAGTTCATGTCAAGCTGTAATCTTTTGTTGATTCTACAATGCCCTAACATTAAGTACAAAAGTAACCATCACTCTGATAAGAACAAAACAATTCCTGACATGAAAAATTTTCTGCGAAACCCATCGTGTCATATACCAAACGAAAGAGCAAAAAATTCTGAATAATTCGCAACGTTCCATGTTGAACAACGGCCGCTCCAGCCGAATTAACAACATTGAACAATGCATTTTTGGCATTAAAGAATTCGTGACACGTCAATATTTTAGCGAAACTTATCGTGTCATATACCACGTGAAAGAGCAAAAAATTCTGAATAATGTACACTTCAGTTCATGTCAAACGAAAGAGCAAAAAATTCTGAATAATTCGCAACGTTCCATGTTGAACAACGGCCGCTCCAGCCGACTTAACAACATTGAACAATGCATTTTTGGCATTAAAGAATTCGTGACACGTCAATATTTTAGCGAAACTTATCGTGTCATATACCACGTGAAAGAGCAAAAAATTCTGAATAATGTACACTTCAGTTCATGTCAAGCTGTAATCTTTTGTTGATTCTACAATGCCCTAACATTAAGTACAAAAGTAACCATCACTCTGATAAGAACAAAACAATTCCTGACATGAAAAATTTTCTGCGAAACCCATCGTGTCATATACCAAACGAAAGAGCAAAAAATTCTGAATAATTCGCAACGTTCCATGTTGAACAACGGCCGCTCCAGCCGAATTAACAACATTGAACAATGCATTTTTGGCATTAAAGAATTCGTGACACGTCAATATTTTAGCGAAACTTATCGTGTCATATACCACGTGAAAGAGCAAAAAATTCTGAATAATGTACACTTCAGTTCATGTCAAGCTGTAATCTTTTGTTGATTCTACAATGCCCTAACATTAAGTACAAAAGTAACCATCACTCTGATAAGAACAAAACAATTCCTGACATGAAAAATTTTCTGCGAAACCCATCGTGTCATATACCAAACGAAAGAGCAAAAAATTCTGAATAATTTGCAACGTTCCATGTTGAACAACGGCCGCTCCAGCCGAATTAACAACATTGAACCATGCATTTTTGGCATTAAAGAATTCATGAGACGTCAATATTTTAGCGAAACTTATCGTGTCATATACCACGTGAAAGAGCAAAAAATTCTGAATAATGTACACTTCAGTTCATGTCAAGCTGTAATCTTTTGTTGATTCTACAATGCCCTAAGTACAAAAGTAACCATCACTCTGATAAGAACAAAACAATTCCTGACATGAAAAATTTTCTTAGAAACGCAGCGTGTCATATACCAAACGAAAGAGCAAAAAATTCTGAATAATTCGCAACGTTCCATGTTGAACAACGGCCGCTCCAGCCGAATTAACAACATTGAACAATGCATTTTTGGCATTAAAGAAGGGGACCCATGAGTTGGTATGATTGACTCCCGCCACGATAAGCATGCTGGCTATTGTTTATATTATATGGTAATTGGCGTAAGGGATAATGAGAAAATGAGAGAGCAAGTATGCAAATCGGAAGGGCACTCTCTACATGCCTTGAAAGTTGTACTTTCAATGCGCATAGTGAGCTTTAAACATATCGGGAATCAATATCAGATAGGTCTTTCGATTCGTGTGATGAATCTCTATCATTCCATCCGAACAGTCTTATTACGAAAAAACTCGTGGGTCTCCATCTTTAAAGAATTCGTGACACGTCAATATTTTAGCGAAACTTATCGTGTCATATACCACATGAAAGAGCAAAAAATTCTGAATAATGTACACTTCAGTTCATGTCAAACGAAAGAGCAAAAAATTCTGAATAATTCGCAACGTTCCATGTTGAACAACGGCCGCTCCAGCCGAATTAACAACATTGAACCATGCATTTTTGGCATTAAAGAATTCGTGACACGTCAATATTTTAGCGAAACTTATCGTGTCATATACCACGTGAAAGAGCAAAAAATTCTGAATAATGTACACTTCAGTTCATGTCAAGCTGTAATCTTTTGTTGATTCTACAATGCCCTAAGTACAAAAGTAACCATCACTTTGATAAGAACAAAACAATTCCTGACATGAAAAATTTTCTGCGAAACCCATCGTGTCATATACCAAACGAAAGAGCAAAAAATTCTGAATAATTTGCAACGTTCCATGTTGAACAACGGCCGCTCCAGCCGAATTAACAACATTGAACCATGCATTTTTGGCATTAAAGAATTCGTGAGACGTCAATATTTTAGCGAAACTTATCGTGTCATATACCACGTGAAAGAGCAAACAATTCTGAATAATGTACACTTCAGTTCATGTCAAGCTGTAATCTTTTGTTGATTCTACAATGCCCTAAGTACAAAAGTAACCATCACTCTGATAAGAACAAAACAATTCCTGACATGAAAAATTTTCTTCGAAACGCAGCGTGTCATATACCAAACGAAAGAGCAAAAAATTCTGAATAATTCGCAACGTTCCATGTTGAACAACGGCCGCTCCAGCCGACTTATCAACATTGAACAATGCATTTTTGGCATTAAAGAATTCGTGACACGTCAATATTTTAGCGAAACTTATCGTGTCATATACCACGTGAAAGAGCAAAAAATTCTGAATAATGTACACTTCAGTTCATGTCAAGCTGTAATCTTTTGTTGATTCTACAATGCCCTAACATTAAGTACAAAAGTAACCATCACTCTGATAAGAACAAAACAATTCCTGACATGAAAAATTTTCTGCGAAACCCATCGTGTCATATACCAAACGAAAGAGCAAAAAATTCTGAATAATTCGCAACGTTCCATGTTGAACAACGGCCGCTCCAGCCGAATTAACAACATTGAACAATGCATTTTTGGCATTAAAGAATTCGTGACACGTCAATATTTTAGCGAAACTTATCGTGTCATATACCACGTGAAAGAGCAAAAAATTCTGAATAATGTACACTTCAGTTCATGTCAAACGAAAGAGCAAAAAATTCTGAATAATTCGCAACGTTCCATGTTGAACAACGGCCGCTCCAGCCGACTTAACAACATTGAACAATGCATTTTTGGCATTAAAGAATTCGTGACACGTCAATATTTTAGCGAAACTTATCGTGTCATATACCACGTGAAAGAGCAAAAAATTCTGAATAATGTACACTTCAGTTCATGTCAAGCTGTAATCTTTTGTTGATTCTACAATGCCCTAACATTAAGTACAAAAGTAACCATCACTCTGATAAGAACAAAACAATTCCTGACATGAAAAATTTTCTGCGAAACCCATCGTGTCATATACCAAACGAAAGAGCAAAAAATTCTGAATAATTCGCAACGTTCCATGTTGAACAACGGCCGCTCCAGCCGAATTAACAACATTGAACAATGCATTTTTGGCATTAAAGAATTCGTGACACGTCAATATTTTAGCGAAACTTATCGTGTCATATACCACGTGAAAGAGCAAAAAATTCTGAATAATGTACACTTCAGTTCATGTCAAGCTGTAATCTTTTGTTGATTCTACAATGCCCTAACATTAAGTACAAAAGTAACCATCACTCTGATAAGAACAAAACAATTCCTGACATGAAAAATTTTCTGCGAAACCCATCGTGTCATATACCAAACGAAAGAGCAAAAAATTCTGAATAATTTGCAACGTTCCATGTTGAACAACGGCCGCTCCAGCCGAATTAACAACATTGAACCATGCATTTTTGGCATTAAAGAATTCATGAGACGTCAATATTTTAGCGAAACTTATCGTGTCATATACCACGTGAAAGAGCAAAAAATTCTGAATAATGTACACTTCAGTTCATGTCAAGCTGTAATCTTTTGTTGATTCTACAATGCCCTAAGTACAAAAGTAACCATCACTCTGATAAGAACAAAACAATTCCTGACATGAAAAATTTTCTTAGAAACGCAGCGTGTCATATACCAAACGAAAGAGCAAAAAATTCTGAATAATTCGCAACGTTCCATGTTGAACAACGGCCGCTCCAGCCGAATTAACAACATTGAACAATGCATTTTTGGCATTAAAGAAGGGGACCCATGAGTTGGTATGATTGACTCCCGCCACGATAAGCATGCTGGCTATTGTTTATATTATATGGTAATTGGCGTAAGGGATAATGAGAAAATGAGAGAGCAAGTATGCAAATCGGAAGGGCACTCTCTACATGCCTTGAAAGTTGTACTTTCAATGCGCATAGTGAGCTTTAAACATATCGGGAATCAATATCAGATAGGTCTTTCGATTCGTGTGATGAATCTCTATCATTCCATCCGAACAGTCTTATTACGAAAAAACTCGTGGGTCTCCATCTTTAAAGAATTCGTGACACGTCAATATTTTAGCGAAACTTATCGTGTCATATACCACATGAAAGAGCAAAAAATTCTGAATAATGTACACTTCAGTTCATGTCAAACGAAAGAGCAAAAAATTCTGAATAATTCGCAACGTTCCATGTTGAACAACGGCCGCTCCAGCCGACTTATCAACATTGAACAATGCATTTTTGGCATTAAAGAATTCGTGACACGTCAATATTTTAGCGAAACTTATCGTGTCATATATCACGTGAAAGAGCAAAAAATTCTGAATAATGTACACTTCAGTTCATGTCAAGCTGTAATCTTTTGTTGATTCTACAATGCCCTAACATTAAGTACAAAAGTAACCATCACTCTGATAAGAACAAAACAATTCCTGACATGAAAAATTTTCTGCGAAACCCATCGTGTCATATACCAAACGAAAGAGCAAAAAATTCTGAATAATTTGCAACGTTCCATGTTGAACAACGGCCGCTCCAGCCGAATTAACAACATTGAACCATGCATTTTTGGCATTAAAGAATTCGTGAGACGTCAATATTTTAGCGAAACTTATCGTGTCATATACCACGTGAAAGAGCAAACAATTCTGAATAATGTACACTTCAGTTCATGTCAAGCTGTAATCTTTTGTTGATTCTACAATGCCCTAAGTACAAAAGTAACCATCACTCTGATAAGAACAAAACAATTCCTGACATGAAAAATTTTCTTCGAAACGCAGCGTGTCATATACCAAACGAAAGAGCAAAAAATTCTGAATAATTCGCAACGTTCCATGTTGAACAACGGCCGCTCCAGCCGACTTATCAACATTGAACAATGCATTTTTGGCATTAAAGAATTCGTGACACGTCAATATTTTAGCGAAACTTATCGTGTCATATACCACGTGAAAGAGCAAAAAATTCTGAATAATGTACACTTCAGTTCATGTCAAGCTGTAATCTTTTGTTGATTCTACAATGCCCTAACATTAAGTACAAAAGTAACCATCACTCTGATAAGAACAAAACAATTCCTGACATGAAAAATTTTCTGCGAAACCCATCGTGTCATATACCAAACGAAAGAGCAAAAAATTCTGAATAATTCGCAACGTTCCATGTTGAACAACGGCCGCTCCAGCCGAATTAACAACATTGAACAATGCATTTTTGGCATTAAAGAATTCGTGACACGTCAATATTTTAGCGAAACTTATCGTGTCATATACCACGTGAAAGAGCAAAAAATTCTGAATAATGTACACTTCAGTTCATGTCAAACGAAAGAGCAAAAAATTCTGAATAATTCGCAACGTTCCATGTTGAACAACGGCCGCTCCAGCCGACTTAACAACATTGAACAATGCATTTTTGGCATTAAAGAATTCGTGACACGTCAATATTTTAGCGAAACTTATCGTGTCATATACCACGTGAAAGAGCAAAAAATTCTGAATAATGTACACTTCAGTTCATGTCAAGCTGTAATCTTTTGTTGATTCTACAATGCCCTAACATTAAGTACAAAAGTAACCATCACTCTGATAAGAACAAAACAATTCCTGACATGAAAAATTTTCTGCGAAACCCATCGTGTCATATACCAAACGAAAGAGCAAAAAATTCTGAATAATTCGCAACGTTCCATGTTGAACAACGGCCGCTCCAGCCGAATTAACAACATTGAACAATGCATTTTTGGCATTAAAGAATTCGTGACACGTCAATATTTTAGCGAAACTTATCGTGTCATATACCACGTGAAAGAGCAAAAAATTCTGAATAATGTACACTTCAGTTCATGTCAAGCTGTAATCTTTTGTTGATTCTACAATGCCCTAACATTAAGTACAAAAGTAACCATCACTCTGATAAGAACAAAACAATTCCTGACATGAAAAATTTTCTGCGAAACCCATCGTGTCATATACCAAACGAAAGAGCAAAAAATTCTGAATAATTTGCAACGTTCCATGTTGAACAACGGCCGCTCCAGCCGAATTAACAACATTGAACCATGCATTTTTGGCATTAAAGAATTCATGAGACGTCAATATTTTAGCGAAACTTATCGTGTCATATACCACGTGAAAGAGCAAAAAATTCTGAATAATGTACACTTCAGTTCATGTCAAGCTGTAATCTTTTGTTGATTCTACAATGCCCTAAGTACAAAAGTAACCATCACTCTGATAAGAACAAAACAATTCCTGACATGAAAAATTTTCTTAGAAACGCAGCGTGTCATATACCAAACGAAAGAGCAAAAAATTCTGAATAATTCGCAACGTTCCATGTTGAACAACGGCCGCTCCAGCCGAATTAACAACATTGAACAATGCATTTTTGGCATTAAAGAAGGGGACCCATGAGTTGGTATGATTGACTCCCGCCACGATAAGCATGCTGGCTATTGTTTATATTATATGGTAATTGGCGTAAGGGATAATGAGAAAATGAGAGAGCAAGTATGCAAATCGGAAGGGCACTCTCTACATGCCTTGAAAGTTGTACTTTCAATGCGCATAGTGAGCTTTAAACATATCGGGAATCAATATCAGATAGGTCTTTCGATTCGTGTGATGAATCTCTATCATTCCATCCGAACAGTCTTATTACGAAAAAACTCGTGGGTCTCCATCTTTAAAGAATTCGTGACACGTCAATATTTTAGCGAAACTTATCGTGTCATATACCACATGAAAGAGCAAAAAATTCTGAATAATGTACACTTCAGTTCATGTCAAACGAAAGAGCAAAAAATTCTGAATAATTCGCAACGTTCCATGTTGAACAACGGCCGCTCCAGCCGACTTATCAACATTGAACAATGCATTTTTGGCATTAAAGAATTCGTGACACGTCAATATTTTAGCGAAACTTATCGTGTCATATATCACGTGAAAGAGCAAAAAATTCTGAATAATGTACACTTCAGTTCATGTCAAGCTGTAATCTTTTGTTGATTCTACAATGCCCTAACATTAAGTACAAAAGTAACCATCACTCTGATAAGAACAAAACAATTCCTGACATGAAAAATTTTCTGCGAAACCCATCGTGTCATATACCAAACGAAAGAGCAAAAAATTCTGAATAATTCGCAACGTTCCATGTTGAACAACGGCCGCTCCAGCCGAATTAACAACATTGAACCATGCATTTTTGGCATTAAAGAATTCGTGACACGTCAATATTTTAGCGAAACTTATCGTGTCATATACCACGTGAAAGAGCAAAAAATTCTGAATAATGTACACTTCAGTTCATGTCAAGCTGTAATCTTTTGTTGATTCTACAATGCCCTAAGTACAAAAGTAACCATCACTTTGATAAGAACAAAACAATTCCTGACATGAAAAATTTTCTGCGAAACCCATCGTGTCATATACCAAACGAAAGAGCAAAAAATTCTGAATAATTTGCAACGTTCCATGTTGAACAACGGCCGCTCCAGCCGAATTAACAACATTGAACCATGCATTTTTGGCATTAAAGAATTCGTGAGACGTCAATATTTTAGCGAAACTTATCGTGTCATATACCACGTGAAAGAGCAAACAATTCTGAATAATGTACACTTCAGTTCATGTCAAGCTGTAATCTTTTGTTGATTCTACAATGCCCTAAGTACAAAAGTAACCATCACTCTGATAAGAACAAAACAATTCCTGACATGAAAAATTTCTTCGAAACGCAGCGTGTCATATACCAAACGAAAGAGCAAAAAATTCTGAATAATTCGCAACGTTCCATGTTGAACAACGGCCGCTCCAGCCGACTTATCAACATTGAACAATGCATTTTTGGCATTAAAGAATTCGTGACACGTCAATATTTTAGCGAAACTTATCGTGTCATATACCACGTGAAAGAGCAAAAAATTCTGAATAATGTACACTTCAGTTCATGTCAAGCTGTAATCTTTTGTTGATTCTACAATGCCCTAACATTAAGTACAAAAGTAACCATCACTCTGATAAGAACAAAACAATTCCTGACATGAAAAATTTTCTGCGAAACCCATCGTGTCATATACCAAACGAAAGAGCAAAAAATTCTGAATATTTCGCAACGTTCCATGTTGAACAACGGCCGCTCCAGCCGAATTAACAACATTGAACAATGCATTTTTGGCATTAAAGAATTCGTGACACGTCAATATTTTAGCGAAACTTATCGTGTCATATACCACGTGAAAGAGCAAAAAATTCTGAATAATGTACACTTCAGTTCATGTCAAACGAAAGAGCAAAAAATTCTGAATAATTCGCAACGTTCCATGTTGAACAACGGCCGCTCCAGCCGAATTAACAACATTGAACCATGCATTTTTGGCATTAAAGAATTCGTGACACGTCAATATTTTAGCGAAACTTATCGTGTCATATACCACGTGAAAGAGCAAAAAATTCTGAATAATGTACACTTCAGTTCATGTCAAGCTGTAATCTTTTGTTGATTCTACAATGCCCTAAGTACAAAAGTAACCATCACTTTGATAAGAACAAAACAATTCCTGACATGAAAAATTTTCTGCGAAACCCATCGTGTCATATACCAAACGAAAGAGCAAAAAATTCTGAATAATTTGCAACGTTCCATGTTGAACAACGGCCGCTCCAGCCGAATTAACAACATTGAACCATGCATTTTTGGCATTAAAGAATTCGTGAGACGTCAATATTTTAGCGAAACTTATCGTGTCATATACCACGTGAAAGAGCAAACAATTCTGAATAATGTACACTTCAGTTCATGTCAAGCTGTAATCTTTTGTTGATTCTACAATGCCCTAAGTACAAAAGTAACCATCACTCTGATAAGAACAAAACAATTCCTGACATGAAAAATTTTCTTCGAAACGCAGCGTGTCATATACCAAACGAAAGAGCAAAAAATTCTGAATAATTCGCAACGTTCCATGTTGAACAACGGCCGCTCCAGCCGACTTATCAACATTGAACAATGCATTTTTGGCATTAAAGAATTCGTGACACGTCAATATTTTAGCGAAACTTATCGTGTCATATACCACGTGAAAGAGCAAAAAATTCTGAATAATGTACACTTCAGTTCATGTCAAGCTGTAATCTTTTGTTGATTCTACAATGCCCTAACATTAAGTACAAAAGTAACCATCACTCTGATAAGAACAAAACAATTCCTGACATGAAAAATTTTCTGCGAAACCCATCGTGTCATATACCAAACGAAAGAGCAAAAAATTCTGAATAATTCGCAACGTTCCATGTTGAACAACGGCCGCTCCAGCCGAATTAACAACATTGAACAATGCATTTTTGGCATTAAAGAATTCGTGACACGTCAATATTTTAGCGAAACTTATCGTGTCATATACCACGTGAAAGAGCAAAAAATTCTGAATAATGTACACTTCAGTTCATGTCAAACGAAAGAGCAAAAAATTCTGAATAATTCGCAACGTTCCATGTTGAACAACGGCCGCTCCAGCCGAATTAACAACATTGAACCATGCATTTTTGGCATTAAAGAATTCGTGACACGTCAATATTTTAGCGAAACTTATCGTGTCATATACCACGTGAAAGAGCAAAAAATTCTGAATAATGTACACTTCAGTTCATGTCAAGCTGTAATCTTTTGTTGATTCTACAATGCCCTAAGTACAAAAGTAACCATCACTTTGATAAGAACAAAACAATTCCTGACATGAAAAATTTTCTGCGAAACCCATCGTGTCATATACCAAACGAAAGAGCAAAAAATTCTGAATAATTTGCAACGTTCCATGTTGAACAACGGCCGCTCCAGCCGAATTAACAACATTGAACCATGCATTTTTGGCATTAAAGAATTCGTGAGACGTCAATATTTTAGCGAAACTTATCGTGTCATATACCACGTGAAAGAGCAAACAATTCTGAATAATGTACACTTCAGTTCATGTCAAGCTGTAATCTTTTGTTGATTCTACAATGCCCTAAGTACAAAAGTAACCATCACTCTGATAAGAACAAAACAATTCCTGACATGAAAAATTTTCTGCGAAACCCATCGTGTCATATACCAAACGAAAGAGCAAAAAATTCTGAATAATTCGCAACGTTCCATGTTGAACAACGGCCGCTCCAGCCGAATTAACAACATTGAACAATGCATTTTTGGCATTAAAGAATTCGTGACACGTCAATATTTTAGCGAAACTTATCGTGTCATATACCACGTGAAAGAGCAAAAAATTCTGAATAATGTACACTTCAGTTCATGTCAAACGAAAGAGCAAAAAATTCTGAATAATTCGCAACGTTCCATGTTGAACAACGGCCGCTCCAGCCGACTTAAAGATGGTGGCCCGCGAATATTCAGATAAATCACTACACCCTTCTTGTGCGAATGCAAAGTGATATGCGAAGAGTTAGCTCAGCCTCTCATCTATCCCATAGCGCAGTGGTAAACGTTCAGACTCGTTACCCGTTTGACGCAAGTTCGAAACCTATTGCCGAATTTCCTCAATTTTCAAAAAGCGCGCCCTTCCCTGAACCGGGCCTGATGGTTTATTAATGTTTCTAGCGATCAATAGACTAAATTAGCACAAAATAAATAGTGTTCTGTACGTAAAATAACTTTTGCTACCTTTCTGTCTTCACAGTTTGTTCACGAAAATATTCGTGGGACACCACCTTTAACAACATTGAACAATGCATTTTTGGCATTAAAGAATTCGTGACACGTCAATATTTTAGCGAAACTTATCGTGTCATATACCACGTGAAAGAGCAAAAAATTCTGAATAATGTACACTTCAGTTCATGTCAAGCTGTAATCTTTTGTTGATTCTACAATGCCCTAACATTAAGTACAAAAGTAACCATCACTCTGATAAGAACAAAACAATTCCTGACATGAAAAATTTTCTGCGAAACCCATCGTGTCATATACCAAACGAAAGAGCAAAAAATTCTGAATAATTCGCAACGTTCCATGTTGAACAACGGCCGCTCCAGCCGAATTAACAACATTGAACAATGCATTTTTGGCATTAAAGAATTCGTGACACGTCAATATTTTAGCGAAACTTATCGTGTCATATACCACGTGAAAGAGCAAAAAATTCTGAATAATGTACACTTCAGTTCATGTCAAGCTGTAATCTTTTGTTGATTCTACAATGCCCTAAGTACAAAAGTAACCATCACTTTGATAAGAACAAAACAATTCCTGACATGAAAAATTTTCTGCGAAACCCATCGTGTCATATACCAAACGAAAGAGCAAAAAATTCTGAATAATTTGCAACGTTCCATGTTGAACAACGGCCGCTCCAGCCGAATTAACAACATTGAACCATGCATTTTTGGCATTAAAGAATTCATGAGACGTCAATATTTTAGCGAAACTTATCGTGTCATATACCACGTGAAAGAGCAAACAATTCTGAATAATGTACACTTCAGTTCATGTCAAGCTGTAATCTTTTGTTGATTCTACAATGCCCTAAGTACAAAAGTAACCATCACTCTGATAAGAACAAAACAATTCCTGACATGAAAAATTTTCTGCGAAACCCATCGTGTCATATACCAAACGAAAGGGCAAAAAATTCTGAATAATTTTCAACGTTCCATGTTGAACAACGGCCGCTCCAGCCGAATTAACAACATTGAACCATGCATTTTTGGCATTAAAGAAGGGGACCCATGAGTTGGTATGATTGACTCCCGCCACGATAAGCATGCTGGCTATTGTTTATATTATATGGTAATTGGCGTAAGGGATAATGAGAAAATGAGAGAGCAAGTATGCAAATCGGAAGGGCACTCTCTACATGCCTTGAAAGTTGTACTTTCAATGCGCATAGTGAGCTTTAAACATATCGGGAATCAATATCAGATAGGTCTTTCGATTCGTGTGATGAATCTCTATCATTCCATCCGAATAGTCTTATTACGAAAAAACTCGTGGGTCTCCATCTTTAAAGAATTCGTGACACGTCAATATTTTAGCGAAACTTATCGTGTCATATACCACATGAAAGAGCAAAAAATTCTGAATAATGTACACTTCAGTTCATGTCAAACGAAAGAGCAAAAAATTCTGAATAATTCGCAACGTTCCATGTTGAACAACGGCCGCTCCAGCCGACTTAACAACATTGAACAATGCATTTTTGGCATTAAAGAATTCGTGACACGTCAATATTTTAGCGAAACTTATCGTGTCATATACCACGTGAAAGAGCAAAAATTCTGAATAATGTACACTTCAGTTCATGTCAAGCTGTAATCTTTTGTTGATTCTACAATGCCCTAACATTAAGTACAAAAGTAACCATCACTCTGATAAGAACAAAACAATTCCTGACATGAAAAATTTTCTGCGAAACCCATCGTGTCATATACCAAACGAAAGAGCAAAAAATTCTGAATAATTCGCAACGTTCCATGTTGAACAACGGCCGCTCCAGCCGAATTAACAACATTGAACAATGCATTTTTGGCATTAAAGAATTCGTGACACGTCAATATTTTAGCGAAACTTATCGTGTCATATACCACGTGAAAGAGCAAAAAATTCTGAATAATGTACACTTCAGTTCATGTCAAACGAAAGAGCAAAAAATTCTGAATAATTCGCAACGTTCCATGTTGAACAACGGCCGCTCCAGCCGACTTAACAACATTGAACAATGCATTTTTGGCATTAAAGAATTCGTGACACGTCAATATTTTAGCGAAACTTATCGTGTCATATACCACGTGAAAGAGCAAAAAATTCTGAATAATGTACACTTCAGTTCATGTCAAGCTGTAATCTTTTGTTGATTCTACAATGCCCTAACATTAAGTACAAAAGTAACCATCACTCTGATAAGAACAAAACAATTCCTGACATGAAAAATTTTCTTCGAAACGCAGCGTGTCATATAACAAACGAAAGAGCAAAAAATTCTGAATAATTCGCAACGTTCCATGTTGAACAACGGCCGCTCCAGCCGAATTAACAACATTGAACAATGCATTTTTGGCATTAAAGAATTCGTGACACGTCAATATTTTAGCGAAACTTATCGTGTCATATACCACGTGAAAGAGCAAAAAATTCTGAATAATGTACACTTCAGTTCATGTCAAGCTGTAATCTTTTGTTGATTCTACAATGCCCTAACATTAAGTACAAAAGTAACCATCACTCTGATAAGAACAAAACAATTCCTGACATGAAAAATTTTCTGCGAAACCCATCGTGTCATATACCAAACGAAAGAGCAAAAAATTCTGAATAATTTGCAACGTTCCATGTTGAACAACGGCCGCTCCAGCCGAATTAACAACATTGAACCATGCATTTTTGGCATTAAAGAATTCGTGAGACGTCAATATTTTAGCGAAACTTATCGTGTCATATACCACGTGAAAGAGCAAAAAATTCTGAATAATGTACACTTCAGTTCATGTCAAGCTGTAATCTTTTGTTGATTCTACAATGCCCTAAGTACAAAAGTAACCATCACTTTGATAAGAACAAAACAATTCCTGACATGAAAAATTTTCTGCGAAACCCATCGTGTCATATACCAAACGAAAGAGCAAAAAATTCTGAATAATTTGCAACGTTCCATGTTGAACAACGGCCGCTCCAGCCGAATTAACAACATTGAACCATGCATTTTTGGCATTAAAGAATTCGTGAGACGTCAATATTTTAGCGAAACTTATCGTGTCATATACCACGTGAAAGAGCAAACAATTCTGAATAATGTACACTTCAGTTCATGTCAAGCTGTAATCTTTTGTTGATTCTACAATGCCCTAAGTACAAAAGTAACCATCACTCTGATAAGTACAAAACAATTCCTGACATGAAAAATTTTCTGCGAAACCCATCGTGTCATATACCAAACGAAAGAGCAAAAAATTCTGAATAATTCGCAACGTTCCATGTTGAACAACGGCCGCTCCAGCCGACTTAACAACATTGAACAATGCATTTTTGGCATTAAAGAATTCGTGACACGTCAATATTTTAGCGAAACTTATCGTGTCATATACCACGTGAAAGAGCAAAAAATTCTGAATAATGTACACTTCAGTTCATGTCAAGCTGTAATCTTTTGTTGATTCTACAATGCCCTAACATTAAGTACAAAAGTAACCATCACTCTGATAAGAACAAAACAATTCCTGACATGAAAAATTTTCTTCGAAACGCAGCGTGTCATATACCAAACGAAAGAGCAAAAAATTCTGAATAATTCGCAACGTTCCATGTTGAACAACGGCCGCTCCAGCCGAATTAACAACATTGAACAATGCATTTTTGGCATTAAAGAATTCGTGACACGTCAATATTTTAGCGAAACTTATCGTGTCATATACCACGTGAAAGAGCAAAAAATTCTGAATAATGTACACTTCAGTTCATGTCAAGCTGTAATCTTTTGTTGATTCTACAATGCCCTAACATTAAGTACAAAAGTAACCATCACTCTGATAAGAACAAAACAATTCCTGACATGAAAAATTTTCTGCGAAACCCATCGTGTCATATACCAAACGAAAGAGCAAAAAATTCTGAATAATTTGCAACGTTCCATGTTGAACAACGGCCGCTCCAGCCGAATTAACAACATTGAACCATGCATTTTTGGCATTAAAGAATTCGTGAGACGTCAATATTTTAGCGAAACTTATCGTGTCATATACCACGTGAAAGAGCAAAAAATTCTGAATAATGTACACTTCAGTTCATGTCAAGCTGTAATCTTTTGTTGATTCTACAATGCCCTAAGTACAAAAGTAACCATCACTTTGATAAGAACAAAACAATTCCTGACATGAAAAATTTTCTGCGAAACCCATCGTGTCATATACCAAACGAAAGAGCAAAAAATTCTGAATAATTTGCAACGTTCCATGTTGAACAACGGCCGCTCCAGCCGAATTAACAACATTGAACCATGCATTTTTGGCATTAAAGAATTCGTGAGACGTCAATATTTTAGCGAAACTTATCGTGTCATATACCACGTGAAAGAGCAAACAATTCTGAATAATGTACACTTCAGTTCATGTCAAGCTGTAATCTTTTGTTGATTCTACAATGCCCTAAGTACAAAAGTAACCATCACTCTGATAAGAACAAAACAATTCCTGACATGAAAAATTTTCTTCGAAACGCAGCGTGTCATATACCAAACGAAAGAGCAAAAAATTCTGAATAATTCGCAACGTTCCATGTTGAACAACGGCCGCTCCAGCCGAATTAACAACATTGAACCATGCATTTTTGGCATTAAAGAATTCGTGACACGTCAATATTTTAGCGAAACTTATCGTGTCATATACCACGTGAAAGAGCAAAAAATTCTGAATAATGTACACTTCAGTTCATGTCAAGCTGTAATCTTTTGTTGATTCTACAATGCCCTAAGTACAAAAGTAACCATCACTCTGATAAGAACAAAACAATTCCTGACATGAAAAATTTTCTTCGAAACGCAGCGTGTCATATACCAAACGAAAGAGCAAAAAATTCTGAATAATTCGCAACGTTCCATGTTGAACAACGGCCGCTCCAGCCGAATTAACAACATTGAACAATGCATTTTTGGCATTAAAGAATTCGTGACACGTCAATATTTTAGCGAAACTTATCGTGTCATATACCATGTGAAAGAGCAAACAATTCTGAATAATGTACACTTCAGTTCATGTCAAGCTGTAATCTTTTGTTGATTCTACAATGCCCTAAGTACAAAAGTAACCATCACTCTGATAAGAACAAAACAATTCCTGACATGAAAAATTTTCTGCGAAACCCATCGTGTCATATACCAAACGAAAGGGCAAAACATTCTGAATAATTTGCAACGTTCCATGTTGAACAACGGCCGCTCCAGCCGAATTAACAACATTGAACCATGCATTTTTGGCATTAAAGAATTCGTGACACGTCAATATTTTAGCGAAACTTATCGTGTCATATACCACGTGAAAGAGCAAAAAATTCTGAATAATGTACACTTCAGTTCATGTCAAGCTGTAATCTTTTGTTGATTCTACAATGCCCTAAGTACAAAAGTAACCATCACTCTGATAAGAACAAAACAATTCCTGACATGAAAAATTTTCTGCGAAACCCATCGTGTCATATACCAAACGAAAGAGCAAAAAATTCTGAATAATTCGCAACGTTCCATGTTGAACAACGGCCGCTCCAGCCGAATTAACAACATTGAACAATGCATTTTTGGCATTAAAGAATTCGTGACACGTCAATATTTTAGCGAAACTTATCGTGTCATATACCACGTGAAAGAGCAAACAATTCTGAATAATGTACACTTCAGTTCATGTCAAGCTGTAATCTTTTGTTGATTCTACAATGCCCTAAGTACAAAAGTAACCATCACTCTGATAAGTACAAAACAATTCCTGACATGAAAAATTTTCTGCGAAACCCATCGTGTCATATACCAAACGAAAGAGCAAAAAATTCTGAATAATTCGCAACGTTCCATGTTGAACAACGGCCGCTCCAGCCGAATTAACAACATTGAACAATGCATTTTTGGCATTAAAGAATTCGTGACACGTCAATATTTTAGCGAAACTTATCGTGTCATATACCACGTGAAAGAGCAAACAATTCTGAATAATGTACACTTCAGTTCATGTCAAGCTGTAATCTTTTGTTGATTCTACAATGCCCTAAGTACAAAAGTAACCATCACTCTGATAAGAACAAAACAATTCCTGACATGAAAAATTTTCTGCGAAACCCATCGTGTCATATACCAAACGAAAGGGCAAAAAATTCTGAATAATTTTCAACGTTCCATGTTGAACAACGGCCGCTCCAGCCGAATTAACAACATTGAACCATGCATTTTTGGCATTAAAGAAGGGGACCCATGAGTTGGTATGATTGACTCCCGCCACGATAAGCATGCTGGCTATTGTTTATATTATATGGTAATTGGCGTAAGGGATAATGAGAAAATGAGAGAGCAAGTATGTAAATCGGAAGGGCACTCTCTACATGCCTTGAAAGTTGTACTTTCAATGCGCATAGTGAGCTTTAAACATATCGGGAATCAATATCAGATAGGTCTTTCGATTCGTGTGATGAATCTCTATCATTCCATCCGAATAGTCTTATTACGAAAAAACTCGTGGGTCTCCATCTTTAAAGAATTCGTGACACGTCAATATTTTAGCGAAACTTATCGTGTCATATACCACATGAAAGAGCAAAAAATTCTGAATAATGTACACTTCAGTTCATGTCAAACGAAAGAGCAAAAAATTCTGAATAATTCGCAACGTTCCATGTTGAACAACGGCCGCTCCAGCCGACTTAACAACATTGAACAATGCATTTTTGGCATTAAAGAATTCGTGACACGTCAATATTTTAGCGAAACTTATCGTGTCATATACCACGTGAAAGAGCAAACAATTCTGAATAATGTACACTTCAGTTCATGTCAAGCTGTAATCTTTTGTTGATTCTACAATGCCCTAAGTACAAAAGTAACCATCACTCTGATAAGAACAAAACAATTCCTGACATGAAAAATTTTCTGCGAAACCCATCGTGTCATATACCAAACGAAAGAGCAAAAAATTCTGAATAATTTGAAACGTTCCATGTTGAACAACGGCCGCTCCAGCCGAATTAACAACATTGAACCATGCATTTTTGGCATTAAAGAATTCGTGACACGTCAATATTTTAGCGAAACTTATCGTGTCATATACCACGTGAAAGAGCAAAAAATTCTGAATAATGTACACTTCAGTTCATGTCAAGCTGTAATCTTTTGTTGATTCTACAATGCCCTAAGTACAAAAGTAACCATCACTCTGATAAGAACAAAACAATTCCTTACATGAAAAATTTTCTGCGAAACCCAGCTTGTCATATACCAAACAAAAGAGCAAAACATTCTGAATAATTTGCAACGTTCCATGTTGAACAACGGCCGCTCCAGCCGAATTAACAACATTGAACCATGCATTTTTGGCATTAAAGAATTCGTGACACGTCAATATTTTAGGGAAACTTATCGTGTCATATACCACGTGAAAGAGCAAAAAATTCTGAATAATGTACACTTCAGTTCATGTCAAGCTGTAATCTTTTGTTGATTCTACAATGCCCTAAGTACAAAAGTAACCATCACTCTGATAAGAACAAAACAATTCCTGACATGAAAAATTTTCTTCGAAACGCAGCGTGTCATATACCAAACGAAAGAGCAAAAAATTCTGAATAATTCGCAACGTTCCATGTTGAACAACGGCCGCTCCAGCCGAATTAACAACATTGAACAATGCATTTTTGGCATTAAAGAATTCGTGACACGTCAATATTTTAGCGAAACTTATCGTGTCATATACCACGTGAAAGAGCAAACAATTCTGAATAATGTACACTTCAGTTCATGTCAAGCTGTAATCTTTTGTTGATTCTACAATGCCCTAAGTACAAAAGTAACCATCACTCTGATAAGTACAAAACAATTCCTGACATGAAAAATTTTCTGCGAAACCCATCGTGTCATATACCAAACGAAAGAGCAAAAAATTCTGAATAATTCGCAACGTTCCATGTTGAACAACGGCCGCTCCAGCCGAATTAACAACATTGAACCATGCATTTTTGGCATTAAAGAATTCGTGACACGTCAATATTTTAGCGAAACTTATCGTGTCATATACCACGTGAAAGAGCAAACAATTCTGAATAATGTACACTTCAGTTCATGTCAAGCTGTAATCTTTTGTTGATTCTACAATGCCCTAACATTAAGTACAAAAGTAACCATCACTCTGATAAGAACAAAACAATTCCTTACATGAAAAATTTTCTGCGAAACCCAGCTTGTCATATACCAAACAAAAGAGCAAAACATTCTGAATAATTTGCAACGTTCCATGTTGAACAACGGCCGCTCCAGCCGAATTAACAACATTGAACAATGCATTTTTGGCATTAAAGAATTCGTGACACGTCAATATTTTAGCGAAACTTATCGTGTCATATACCACGTGAAAGAGCAAACAATTCTGAATAATGTACACTTCAGTTCATGTCAAGCTGTAATCTTTTGTTGATTCTACAATGCCCTAAGTACAAAAGTAACCATCACTCTGATAAGTACAAAACAATTCCTGACATGAAAAATTTTCTGCGAAACCCATCGTGTCATATACCAAACGAAAGAGCAAAAAATTCTGAATAATTCGCAACGTTCCATGTTGAACAACGGCCGCTCCAGCCGAATTAACAACATTGAACCATGCATTTTTGGCATTAAAGAATTCGTGACACGTCAATATTTTAGCGAAACTTATCGTGTCATATACCACGTGAAAGAGCAAACAATTCTGAATAATGTACACTTCAGTTCATGTCAAGCTGTAATCTTTTGTTGATTCTACAATGCCCTAACATTAAGTACAAAAGTAACCATCACTCTGATAAGAACAAAACAATTCCTTACATGAAAAATTTTCTGCGAAACCCAGCTTGTCATATACCAAACAAAAGAGCAAAACATTCTGAATAATTTGCAACGTTCCATGTTGAACAACGGCCGCTCCAGCCGAATTAACAACATTGAACAATGCATTTTTGGCATTAAAGAATTCGTGACACGTCAATATTTTAGCGAAACTTATCGTGTCTTATACCACGTGAAAGAGCAAACAATTCTGAATAACGTACACTTCAGTTCATGTCAAGCTGTAATCTTTTGTTGATTCTACAATGCCCTAAGTACAAAAGTAACCATCACTTTGATAAGAACAAAACAATTCCTGACATGAAAAATTTTCTGCGAAACCCATCGTGTCATATACCAAACGAAAGAGCAAAAAATTCTGAATAATTTGCAACGTTCCATGTTGAACAACGGCCGCTCCAGCCGAATTAACAACATTGAACCATGCATTTTTGGCATTAAAGAATTCGTGACACGTCAATATTTTAGCGAAACTTATCGTGTCATATACCACGTGAAAGAGCAAAAAATTCTGAATAATGTACACTTCAGTTCATGTCAAGCTGTAATCTTTTGTTGATTCTACAATGCCCTAAGTACAAAAGTAACCATCACTCTGATAAGAACAAAACAATTCCTTACATGAAAAATTTTCTGCGAAACCCAGCTTGTCATATACCAAACAAAAGAGCAAAACATTCTGAATAATTTGCAACGTTCCATGTTGAACAACGGTCGCTCCAGCCGAATTAACAACATTGAACAATGCATTTTTGGCATTAAAGAATTCGTGACACGTCAATATTTTAGCGAAACTTATCGTGTCATATACCACGTGAAAGAGCAAACAATTCTGAATAATGTACACTTCAGTTCATGTCAAGCTGTAATCTTTTGTTGATTCTACAATGCCCTAAGTACAAAAGTAACCATCACTTTGATAAGAACAAAACAATTCCTGACATGAAAAATTTTCTGCGAAACCCATCGTGTCATATACCAAACGAAAGAGCAAAAAATTCTGAATAATTTGCAACGTTCCATGTTGAACAACGGCCGCTCCAGCCGAATTAACAACATTGAACCATGCATTTTTGGCATTAAAGAATTCGTGACACGTCAATATTTTAGCGAAACTTATCGTGTCATATACCACGTGAAAGAGCAAACAATTCTGAATAATGTACACTTCAGTTCATGTCAAGCTGTAATCTTTTGTTGATTCTACAATGCCCTAAGTACAAAAGTAACCATCACTCTGATAAGAACAAAACAATTCCTTACATGAAAAATTTTCTGCGAAACCCAGCTTGTCATATACCAAACAAAAGAGCAAAACATTCTGAATAATTTGCAATGTTCCATGTTGAACAACGGCCGCTCCAGCCGAATTAACAACATTGAACAATGCATTTTTGGCATTAAAGAATTCGTGACACGTCAATATTTTAGCGAAACTTATCGTGTCATATACCACGTGAAAGGGCAAACAATTCTGAATAATGTACACTTCAGTTCATGTCAAGCTGTAATCTTTTGTTGATTCTACAATGCCCTAAGTACAAAAGTAACCATCACTTTGATAAGAACAAAACAATTCCTGACATGAAAAATTTTCTGCGAAACCCATCGTGTCATATACCAAACGAAAGAGCAAAAAATTCTGAATAATTTGCAACGTTCCATGTTGAACAACGGCCGCTCCAGCCGAATTAACAACATTGAACCATGCATTTTTGGCATTAAAGAATTCGTGACACGTCAATATTTTAGCGAAACTTATCGTGTCATATACCACGTGAAAGAGCAAACAATTCTGAATAATGTACACTTCAGTTCATGTCAAGCTGTAATCTTTTGTTGATTCTACAATGCCCTAAGTACAAAAGTAACCATCACTCTGATAAGAACAAAACAATTCCTGACATGAAAAATTTTCTGCGAAACCCATCGTGTCATATACCAAACGAAAGAGCAAAACATTCTGAATAATTTGCAACGTTCCATGTTGAACAACGGCCGCTCCAGCCGAATTAACAACATTGAACAATGCATTTTTGGCATTAAAGAATTCGTGACACGTCAATATTTTAGCGAAACTTATCGTGTCATATACCACGTGAAAGAGCAAACAATTCTGAATAATGTACACTTCAGTTCATGTCAAGCTGTAATCTTTTGTTGATTCTACAATGCCCTAAGTACAAAAGTAACCATCACTTTGATAAGAACAAAACAATTCCTGACATGAAAAATTTTCTGCGAAACCCATCGTGTCATATACCAAACGAAAGAGCAAAACATTCTGAATAATTTGCAACGTTCCATGTTGAACAACGGCCGCTCCAGCCGAATTAACAACATTGAACAATGCATTTTTGGCATTAAAGAATTCGTGACACGTCAATATTTTAGCGAAACTTATCGTGTCATATACCACGTGAAAGAGCAAACAATTCTGAATAATGTACACTTCAGTTCATGTCAAGCTGTAATCTTTTGTTGATTCTACAATGCCCTAAGTACAAAAGTAACCATCACTTTGATAAGAACAAAACAATTCCTGACATGAAAAATTTTCTGCGAAACCCATCGTGTCATATACCAAACGAAAGGGCAAAAAATTCTGAATAATTTTCAACGTTCCATGTTGAACAACGGCCGCTCCAGCCGAATTAACAACATTGAACCATGCATTTTTGGCATTAAAGAAGGGGACCCATGAGTTGGTATGATTGACTCCCGCCACGATAAGCATGCTGGCTATTGTTTATATTATATGGTAATTGGCGTAAGGGATAATGAGAAAATGAGAGAGCAAGTATGCAAATCGGAAGGGCACTCTCTACATGCCTTGAAAGTTGTACTTTCAATGCGCATAGTGAGCTTTAAACATATCGGGAATCAATATCAGATAGGTCTTTCGATTCGTGTGATGAATCTCTATCATTCCATCCGAACAGTCTTATTACGAAAAAACTCGTGGGTCTCCATCTTTAAAGAATTCGTGACACGTCAATATTTTAGCGAAACTTATCGTGTCATATACCACATGAAAGAGCAAAAAATTCTGAATAATGTACACTTCAGTTCATGTCAAACGAAAGAGCAAAAAATTCTGAATAATTCGCAACGTTCCATGTTGAACAACGGCCGCTCCAGCCGACTTAACAACATTGAACAATGCATTTTTGGCATTAAAGAATTCGTGACACGTCAATATTTTAGCGAAACTTATCGTGTCATATACCACGTGAAAGAGCAAACAATTCTGAATAATGTACACTTCAGTTCATGTCAAGCTGTAATCTTTTGTTGATTCTACAATGCCCTAAGTACAAAAGTAACCATCACTTTGATAAGAACAAAACAATTCCTGACATGAAAAATTTTCTGCGAAACCCATCGTGTCATATACCAAACGAAAGGGCAAAAAATTCTGAATAATTTTCAACGTTCCATGTTGAACAACGGCCGCTCCAGCCGAATTAACAACATTGAACCATGCATTTTTGGCATTAAAGAAGGGGACCCATGAGTTGGTATGATTGACTCCCGCCACGATAAGCATGCTGGCTATTGTTTATATTATATGGTAATTGGCGTAAGGGATAATGAGAAAATGAGAGAGCAAGTATGCAAATCGGAAGGGCACTCTCTACATGCCTTGAAAGTTGTACTTTCAATGCGCATAGTGAGCTTTAAACATATCGGGAATCAATATCAGATAGGTCTTTCGATTCGTGTGATGAATCTCTATCATTCCATCCGAACAGTCTTATTACGAAAAAACTCGTGGGTCTCCATCTTTAAAGAATTCGTGACACGTCAATATTTTAGCGAAACTTATCGTGTCATATACCACATGAAAGAGCAAAAAATTCTGAATAATGTACACTTCAGTTCATGTCAAACGAAAGAGCAAAAAATTCTGAATAATTCGCAACGTTCCATGTTGAACAACGGCCGCTCCAGCCGACTTAACAACATTGAACAATGCATTTTTGGCATTAAAGAATTCGTGACACGTCAATATTTTAGCGAAACTTATCGTGTCATATACCACGTGAAAGAGCAAACAATTCTGAATAATGTACACTTCAGTTCATGTCAAGCTGTAATCTTTTGTTGATTCTACAATGCCCTAAGTACAAAAGTAACCATCACTCTGATAAGAACAAAACAATTCCTGACATGAAAAATTTTCTGCGAAACCCATCGTGTCATATACCAAACGAAAGAGCAAAAAATTCTGAATAATTTGCAACGTTCCATGTTGAACAACGGCCGCTCCAGCCGAATTAACAACATTGAACCATGCATTTTTGGCATTAAAGAATTCGTGACACGTCAATATTTTAGCGAAACTTATCGTGTCATATACCACGCGAAAGAGCAAACAATTCTGAATAATGTACACTTCAGTTCATGTCAAGCTGTAATCTTTTGTTGATTCTACAATGCCCTAAGTACAAAAGTAACCATCACTCTGATAAGAACAAAACAATTCCTGACATGAAAAATTTTCTGCGAAACCCATCGTGTCATATACCAAACGAAAGAGCAAAACATTCTGAATAATTTGCAACGTTCCATGTTGAACAACGGCCGCTCCAGCCGAATTAACAACATTGAACAATGCATTTTTGGCATTAAAGAATTCGTGACACGTCAATATTTTAGCGAAACTTATCGTGTCATATACCACGTGAAAGAGCAAACAATTCTGAATAATGTACACTTCAGTTCATGTCAAGCTGTAATCTTTTGTTGATTCTACAATGCCCTAAGTACAAAAGTAACCATCACTTTGATAAGAACAAAACAATTCCTGACATGAAAAATTTTCTGCGAAACCCATCGTGTCATATACCAAACGAAAGGGCAAAAAATTCTGAATAATTTTCAACGTTCCATGTTGAACAACGGCCGCTCCAGCCGAATTAACAACATTGAACCATGCATTTTTGGCATTAAAGAAGGGGACCCATGAGTTGGTATGATTGACTCCCGCCACGATAAGCATGCTGGCTATTGTTTATATTATATGGTAATTGGCGTAAGGGATAATGAGAAAATGAGAGAGCAAGTATGCAAATCGGAAGGGCACTCTCTACATGCCTTGAAAGTTGTACTTTCAATGCGCATAGTGAGCTTTAAACATATCGGGAATCAATATCAGATAGGTCTTTCGATTCGTGTGATGAATCTCTATCATTCCATCCGAACAGTCTTATTACGAAAAAACTCGTGGGTCTCCATCTTTAAAGAATTCGTGACACGTCAATATTTTAGCGAAACTTATCGTGTCATATACCACATGAAAGAGCAAAAAATTCTGAATAATGTACACTTCAGTTCATGTCAAACGAAAGAGCAAAAAATTCTGAATAATTCGCAACGTTCCATGTTGAACAACGGCCGCTCCAGCCGACTTAACAACATTGAACAATGCATTTTTGGCATTAAAGAATTCGTGACACGTCAATATTTTAGCGAAACTTATCGTGTCATATACCACGTGAAAGAGCAAACAATTCTGAATAATGTACACTTCAGTTCATGTCAAGCTGTAATCTTTTGTTGATTCTACAATGCCCTAAGTACAAAAGTAACCATCACTCTGATAAGTACAAAACAATTCCTGACATGAAAAATTTTCTGCGAAACCCATCGTGTCATATACCAAACGAAAGAGCAAAAAATTCTGAATAATTTGCAACGTTCCATGTTGAACAACGGCCGCTCCAGCCGAATTAACAACATTGAACCATGCATTTTTGGCATTAAAGAATTCGTGACACGTCAATATTTTAGCGAAACTTATCGTGTCATATACCACGTGAAAGAGCAAAAAATTCTGAATAATGTACACTTCAGTTCATGTCAAGCTGTAATCTTTTGTTGATTCTACAATGCCCTAAGTACAAAAGTAACCATCACTCTGATAAGCACAAAACAATTCCTTACATGAAAAATTTTCTGCGAAACCCAGCTTGTCATATACCAAACAAAAGAGCAAAACATTCTGAATAATTTGCAACGTTCCATGTTGAACAACGGCCGCTCCAGCCGAATTAACAACATTGAACAATGCATTTTTGGCATTAAAGAATTCGTGACACGTCAATATTTTAGCGAAACTTATCGTGTCATATACCACGTGAAAGAGCAAACAATTCTGAATAATGTACACTTCAGTTCATGTCAAGCTGTAATCTTTTGTTGATTCTACAATGCCCTAAGTACAAAAGTAACCATCACTTTGATAAGAACAAAACAATTCCTGACATGAAAAATTTTCTGCGAAACCCATCGTGTCATATACCAAACGAAAGAGCAAAAAATTCTGAATAATTTGCAACGTTCCATGTTGAACAACGGCCGCTCCAGCCGAATTAACAACATTGAACCATGCATTTTTGGCATTAAAGAATTCGTGACACGTCAATATTTTAGCGAAACTTATCGTGTCATATACCACGTGAAAGAGCAAACAATTCTGAATAATGTACACTTCAGTTCATGTCAAGCTGTAATCTTTTGTTGATTCTACAATGCCCTAAGTACAAAAGTAACCATCACTCTGATAAGAACAAAACAATTCCTGACATGAAAAATTTTCTGCGAAACCCATCGTGTCATATACCAAACGAAAGAGCAAAAAATTCTGAATAATTTGCAACGTTCCATGTTGAACAACGGCCGCTCCAGCCGAATTAACAACATTGAACCATGCATTTTTGGCATTAAAGAATTCGTGACACGTCAATATTTTAGCGAAACTTATCGTGTCATATACCACGTGAAAGAGCAAAAAATTCTGAATAATGTACACTTCAGTTCATGTCAAACGAAAGAGCAAAAAACTCTGAATAATTTGCAACGTTCCATGTTGAACAACGGCCGCTCCAGCCGAATTAACAACATTGAACCATGCATTTTTGGCATTAAATTGTTCAATGTTGTTAAGTCGGCTGGAGCGGCCGTTGTTCAACATGGAACGTTGCGAATTATTCAGAATTTTTTGCTCTTTCGTTTGGTATATGACAGCGTTTCGCAGAAAATTTTTCATGTCAGGAATTGTTTTGTTCTTATCAGAGTGATGGTTACTTTTGTACTTAGGGCATTGTGGAATCAACAAAAGATTACAGCTTGACATGAACTAAAGTGTACATTATTCAGAATTTTTTGCTCTTTCACGTGGTATATGACACGATAAGTTTCGCTAAAATAATATATATGTCGTAGCAAATATAATTGCTACGACAGATATATTTGCTATAGCAATTATATTTGCTACGACAGATATATTTGCTATAGCAATTATATTTGCTACGACAGATATATTTGCTATAGCAATTATATTTGCTACGACAGATATATTTGCTATAGCAATTATATTTGCTACGACAGATATATTTGCTATAGCAATTATATTTGCTACGACAGATATATTTGCTATAGCAATTATATTTGCTACGACAGATATATTTGCTATAGCAATTATATTTGCTACGACAGATATATTTGCTATAGCAATTATATTTGCCACGACAGATATATTTGCTATAGCAAATATAATTGCTACGACAGATATATTTGCTATAGCAAATATTATTGCTACGACAGATATATTTGCTATAGCAAATATAATTGCTACGACAGATATATTTGCTATAGCAAATATAATTGCTACGACAGATATATTTGCTATAGCAAATATAATTGCTGCGACAGATATATTTGCTATAGCAAATATAATTGCTACGACAGATATATTTGCTATAGCAATTATATTTGCTACGACAGATATATTTGCTATAGCAATTATATTTGCTACGACAGATATATTTGCTATAGCAAATATAATTGCAACGACAGATATATTTGCTATAGCAAATATAATTGCTACGACAGATATATTTGCTATAGCAAATATAATTGCTACGACAGATATATTTGCTATAGCAATTATATTTGCTACGACAGATATATTTGCTATAGCAATTATATTTGCTACGACAGATATATTTGCTATAGCAATTATATTTGCTACGACAGATATATTTGCTATAGCAATTATATTTGCTACGACAGATATATTTGCTATAGCAATTATATTTGCTACGACAGATATATTTGCTATAGCAATTATATTTGCTACGACAGATATATTTGCTATAGCAATTATATTTGCTACGACAGATATATTTGCTATAGCAATTATATTTGCTACGACAGATATATTTGCTATAGCAAATATAATTGCTGCGACAGATATATTTGCTATAGCAAATATAATTGCTACGACAGATATATTTGCTATAGCAATTATATTTGCTACGACAGATATATTTGCTATAGCAATTATATTTGCTACGACAGATATATTTGCTATAGCAAATATAATTGCTACGACAGATATATTTGCTATAGCAAATATAATTGCTACGACAGATATATTTGCTATAGCAAATATAATTGCTACAACAGATATATTTGCTATAGCAAATATAATTGCTACGACAGATATATTTGCTATAGCAAATATAATTGCTACGACAGATATATTTGCTATAGCAAATATAATTGCTACGACAGATATATTTGCTATAGCAAATATAATTGCTACGACAGATATATTTGCTATAGCAAATATAATTGCTACGACAGATATATTTGCTATAGCAAATATAATTGCTACGACAGATATATTTGCTATAGCAAATATAATTGCTACGACAGATATATTTGCTATAGCAAATATAATTGCTACGACAGATATATTTGCTATAGCAATTATATTTGCTACGACAGATATATTTGCTATAGCAAATATAATTGCTACGACAGATATATTTGCTATAGCAAATATAATTGCTACGACAGATATATTTGCTATAGCAATTATATTTGCTACGACAGATATATTTGCTATAGCAAATATAATTGCTACGACAGATATATTTTCTATAGCAATTATATTTGCTACGACAGATATATTTGCTATAGCAAATATAATTGCTACGACAGATATGTTTGCTATACCAATTATATTTGCTACGACAGATATATTTGCTATAGCAAATATAATTGCTACGATAGATATATTTGCTATAGCAATTATATTTGCTACGACAGATATATTTGCTATAGCAAATATAATTGCTACGACAGATATATTTGCTATAGCAATTATATTTGCTGCGACAGATATATTTGCTATAGCAAATATAATTGCTACGACAGATATATTTGCTATAGCAATTATATTTGCTGCGACAGATATATTTGCTATAGCAAATATAATTGCTACGACAGATATATTTGCTATAGCAAATATAATTGCTACGACAGATATATTTGCTATAGCAATTATATTTGCTACGACAGATATATTTGCTATAGCAATTATATTTGCAACGACAGATATATTTGCTATAGCAAATATAATTGCTACGACAGATATATTTGCTATAGCAAATATAATTGCTACGACAGATATATTTGCTATAGCAATTATATTTGCTACGACAGATATATTTGCTATAGCAAATATAATTGCTACGACAGATATATTTGCTATAGCAATTATATTTGCTACGACAGATATATTTGCTATAGCAATTATATTTGCTACGACAGATATATTTGCTATAGCAATTATATTTGCTACGACAGATATATTTGCTATAGCAATTATATTTGCAACGACAGATATATTTGCTATAGCAAATATAATTGCTACGACAGATATATTTGCTATAGCAAATATAATTGCTACGACAGATATATTTGCTATAGCAATTATATTTGCTACGACAGATATATTTGCTATAGCAAATATAATTGCTACGACAGATATATTTGCTATAGCAATTATATTTGCTACGACAGATATATTTGCTATAGCAAATATAATTGCTACGACAGATATATTTGCTATAGCAATTATATTTGCTACGACAGATATATTTGCTATAGCAAATATAATTGCTACGACAGATATATTTGCTATAGCAATTATATTTGCTACGACAGATATATTTGCTATAGCAATTATATTTGCTACGACAGATATATTTGCTATAGCAAATATAATTGCTACGACAGATATATTTGCTATAGCAAATATAATTGCTACGACAGATATATTTGCTATAGCAATTATATTTGCTACGACAGATATATTTGCTATAGCAATTATATTTGCTATGACAGATATATTTGCTATAGCAATTATATTTGCTACGACAGATATATTTGCTATAGCAAATATAATTGCTACGACAGATATATTTGCTATAGCAAATATAATTGCTACGACAGATATATTTGCTATAGCAAATATAATTGCTACGACAGATATATTTGCTATAGCAAATATAATTGCTACGACAGATATATTTGCTATAGCAATTATATTTGCTACGACAGATATATTTGCTATAGCAATTATATTTGCTACGACAGATATATTTGCTATAGCAATTATATTTGCTACGACAGATATATTTGCTATAGCAATTATATTTGCAACGACAGATATATTTGCTATAGCAAATATAATTGCTACGACAGATATATTTGCTATAGCAAATATAATTGCTACGACAGATATATTTGCTATAGCAACTATATTTGCTACGACAGATATATTTGCTATAGCAATTATATTTGTTACGACAGATATATTTACTATAGCAATTATATTTGCTACGACAGATATATTTGCTATAGCAAATATAATTGCTACGACAGATATATTTGCTATAGCAATTATATTTGCTACGACAGATATATTTGCGCTATAGCAAATATAATTGCTACGACAGATATATTTGCGCTATAGCAAATATAATTGCTACGACAGATATATTTGCTATAGCAATTATATTTGCTACGACAGATATATTTGCTATAGCAATTATATTTGCTACGATAGATATATTTGCTATTTCAATTATATTTGCAACGACAGATATATTTGCTATAGCAAATATAATTGCTACGACAGATATATTTTATAGCTATAGACAAATATAATTGCTACGACAGATATATTTGCTATAGCAATTTGCTATATAATGCTACGACTATATATTAATTGCTACGACAGATATATTTGCTATAGCAATTATATTTGCTACGATAGATATATTTGCTATTTCAATTATATTTGCAACGACAGATATATTTGCTATAGCAAATATAATTGCTACGACAGATATATTTGCTATAGCAAATATAATTGCTACGACAGATATATTTGCTATAGCAAATATAATTGCTACGACAGATATATTTGCTATAGCAATTATATTTGCTACGACAGATATATTTGCTATAGCAATTATATTTGCTACGACAGATATATTTGCTATAGCAATTATATTTGCTACGACAGATATATTTGCTATAGCAATTATATTTGCAACGACAGATATATTTGCTATAGCAAATATAATTGCTACGACAGATATATTTGCTATAGCAAATATAATTGCTACGACAGATATATTTGCTATAGCAATTATATTTGCTACGACAGATATATTTGCTATAGCAATTATATTTGTTACGACAGATATATTTACTATAGCAATTATATTTGCTACGACAGATATATTTGCTATAGCAAATATAATTGCTACGACAGATATATTTGCTATAGCAATTATATTTGCTATGACAGATATATTTGCTATAGCAAATATAATTGCTACGACAGATATATTTGCTATAGCAAATATAATTGCTACGACAGATATATTTGCTATAGCAAATATAATTGCTACGACAGATATATTTGCTATAGCAAATATAATTGCTACGACAGATATATTTGCAATAGCAATTATATTTGCTACGACAGATATATTTGCTATAGCAATTATATTTGCTACGACAGATATATTTGCTATAGCAAATATAATTGCTACGACAGATATATTTGCTATAGCAATTATATTTGCTGCGACAGATATATTTGCTATAGCAAATATAATTGCTACGACAGATATATTTGCTATAGCAAATATAATTGCTACGACAGATATATTTGCTATAGCAAATATAATTGCTACGACAGATATATTTGCTATAGCAAATATAATTGCTACGACAGATATATTTGCTATAGCAAATATAATTGCTACGACAGATATATTTGCAATATAATTGCTACGACAGATATATTTGCTATAGCAAATATAATTGCTACGACAGATATATTTGCTATAGCAATTATATTTGCTACGACAGATATATTTGCTATAGCAAATATAATTGCTACGACAGATATATTTGCTATAGCAAATATAATTGCTACGACAGATATATTTGCTATAGCAATTATATTTGCTACGACAGATATATTTGCTATAGCAATTATATTTGCTACGACAGATATATTTGCTATAGCAAATATAATTGCTACGACAGATATATTTGTTATAGCAATTATATTTGCTACGACAGATATATTTGCTATAGCAAATATAATTGCTACGACAGATATATTTGCTATAGCAATTATATTTGCTACGACAGATATATTTGCTATAGCAAATATAATTGCTACGACATATATATTTGCTATAGCAATTATATTTGCTACGACAGATATATTTGCTATAGCAAATATAATTGCTACGACAGATATATTTGCTATAGCAATTATATTGGACGAGTTCCATGATCTATCAACTGAAACAAATTGAGATATACAACATATATCAAGAATATCCCTTATATTCTATTTAACTTTTCTTTCAATCATTGACTTCATAAAGAAAAGAAGATATATGTAGGTACATGGAAAAGACAAGTTGATAAATTCAATATATGGATGATAGAGTAGAATTGGATCATATTATGAAATATGATTGATGGAATACAACAATAATGATCATACTTGTAATCTTCTATCATAATCATTAATGACTCTTCCTCTCATAGGCAGGGCATAACTGGACAGAGAGGATTACCCAGCCAGAAGGAAGGAAAAATAAATAGTTCACATAATAAATATACCCGGTAGACTGCAGATTATTCACAAACTCCATATTCGTATTGTTACTCAATGTCTCGCACCTGAAGAGCATGTTCATAAGATTTTACTCGCATTTTTCTTTTATATCGTACGTAGTTCCATAAGGACGATTTTCAATCCGTTCGTAAGGAATATTGACATAATTAAAGCGGAAGACATAATTGTGCAATAGATGTCTTACCTTTCACCATGCGTACCTCCATAAACAAAATATTCGTTTAGTTCTCCAGATGATCTAAAGTGATAATTGAATAAACTAACTTGATAACTAGACTTACGTTTCGGAATCCACCATCGACTAGTCGTTATATCTCAACATTTTGATTCTTCTACTACTTCTACTAACTCGTAGATCGTTACTAATCTGTAATTACAACATCAAGTTTAAAACAAACCCAACAGTTTAAAAATTATTTAAATATTGAATTTATATTAAAATTTAAATACTTAGAAATTACTTTGGTGAAGTGTGGTGAAGAAGGGTGAATGAAGGTGAAGTGTGGTGAAGAAGGGTGAAGTAGGGTTACAAGGTGAACTAGGTGAAGTATACTATTTGCCGTAATCGGCGGCCCGAAAACAGACTAAAAGGCGGCCCGCGGCCCGCGGCCCGTTAGGTTGGTCAGATGTGCGATGGGTCAGATTTCAGCTTAAATTGTCGGAATGGCCACTACGTGTGCAATATCATTATTGACTATGGCGGACTACCGTAACCTACCGTAACCCAGTTCGGTGGGTCAGATTAAGTGCGATGGGTCAGATTTCAGTGTAAATTGTCGGAATGGCTACTACGTGTGCAAAATCATTATTAGCTATGGCGGACTACCGTAACCTACCGTAACCCAGTTCGGTGGGTCAGATTAAGTGCGATGGGTCAGATTTCAGTGTAAGTTGTCGGAATGGCCACTACGTGTGCAAAATCATTATTAGCTATGGCGGACTACCGTAACCTACCGTAACCCAGTTCGGTGGGTCAGATTAAGTGCGATGGGTCAGATTTCAGTGTAAGTTGTCGGAATGGCCACTACGTGTGCAAAATCATTATTAGCTATGGCGGACTACCGTAACCTACCGTAACCCAGTTCTGTGGGTCAGATTAAGTGCGATGGGTCAGATTTCAGTGTAAATTGTCCAAATGGTCACTACGTGTGCAAAATCATTATTAGCTATGGCGGACTACCGTAACCTACCGTAACCCAGTTCTGTGGGTCAGATTAAGTGCGATGGGTCAGATTTCAGTGTAAATTGTCCAAATGGTCACTACGTGTGCAAAATCATTATTAGCTATGGCGGACTACCGTAACCTACCGTAACCCAGTTCTGTGGGTCAGATTAAGTGCGATGGGTCAGATTTCAGTGTAAATTGTCCAAATGGTCACTATGTGTGGGGTATGACTATGAGTTATTATAAACTATCGTAATCTACCGTAACCCGGTTCAATGGGTCATATCAAGTGCGATGGGTCAGATTTAACTAAAAATTGTCGGGACAGCCACTATGTGATTATGATTATGAGTTATTGTAAACTACCGTAATCCGGTTCGATGGGTCAGAACAAGTGCGATGTGTCATATTTCACTAAAAATTGTCGGGATAATCACTACGTGTGTGATATCTACTTTTGCGTTGTAGATCTTGATTCGGTGAAAGAAGAAAAGACGAACGAGAGACGAACCTACTATACTAATATACTCCATATTTATCACGGGTCTCCTGTAAAAGTGTAGCAAAAACGGCCGGTTCTGCCACTAGGAAAATTTTTTTGTCTCCGATTTCGATGAAAGTCGGTCAGTGGGTGTGGTTGGGGGTCATGAGAAGGCCTAGCCACTTGATTTGGCCAAAATTGCAAATTATCGATTTTTTGTGATCTACCGTGAAAATGATCATAACTCGGCTCATTTTAAACGTAGAGCGAGCGGACAGGTGTCATTCGAACCGTATTCTAATTCTCTCCATAAAAGTTGTAAATGACCTGTTCGCTGTTAAGCCGTCTTCAGGGCGAAAAACGCGAAAAACAAATTTCTTGGACAAAAAGGTGACCTGTTCTCGAAAATTTTCTCTTGAGATAATCCGTATTATTTCAAAAATAATGTCTTCAAGCCACACACAATATCACTATTTAGTTCATTGCCCGTATCTCTTGGCCGTCAGGGTCGATTACTAGTCGATTTTTGATCACTTTCCGTTTTTTGATCTTATCTCACTTCAAAGTTGTCCAATTACCTTTTTTAAAACATAGAAATGGATCTCTCGAAAAGGAGATTGAAAAGTGTATTATTGTCCAAATTGCTATATCAAGCCGTTTTCGAGTTATCAATGGAAAACTGCTCCAATTTCGTGATTTTACTGATTCTTTCCTTCCAAGAAGGTTACTCCTGAGCCCGATATCGTAGATGATGAAGTTGTGACTGGAAAGGCTCCCGCGCTCGTCTCCGCTTTTCGTATGCAGTAAATGCTTAGCCACTTTCCTCCGTCATTGGAACCTCGAGCGTCACTGGGACAGAGGAGAACACAAGATTAGACCCGAGAGAGTGTCAATGATGTATTTCGCCCTTGGACTGTACAAGAGAATGCTCGAGGAGGTTCAGCAAGGAGTTGGACTCGGTCCCCTATCAGAATCGTTCAAGGAATACGAGAGTGCACCAAAGCATGCGCGACCCATAGGATGGTCACTTTGCATTCACGGAGGGCAATTTTCATTAAAAAGAGCGAGTATAGAATCTACCAAAAGTCATCGTGATCGATAGAGAAAGCGTGGTGAGATTCAAAAAATACAAAAAAAATACCGCATACTCTCTGTTGACAAATTTCAGATTGAGCATCTTAAAATTCTATTTCAACTGTTATATTCTGTGTTCCTAGTTTTTTACATTAATTTAAGTTGTTGTGCATCTACCTAGACCGAAATAGTTTGAGTAAATTCAAAAAATGAGGGTATAAACAGTGTTTAAAGATTTATCACTGTATCCGTGATATAGAATATACACGCGCAGACTTTTTCACGGATACGGATGGAAACTTCACGGATACGGATGAAAGAATATTCGTACCCATTGCCCTCCGTGGCATTCGGAAGAAGAGTGCACCCTACACAGAGATTAAATTTGCCCGAATGTCGTTAATTGGCGATCGATTTGCCCGTATTCAGACAAATGCTAGCCTGTATATGGGCAAATCGGTGGTTTTTGGGCTACCATTTGCCCGAATATGGGCAAATCGTGCACACAAGTAGCGTAAGTTGGCAAATCTATTTCCCATATTTGGGTAAGTTTGCTCTCAGTGTACGACCCCGTTGCCAAGCAGATGGTGGTGGATCTCTTCGAGGAGTTCTACGCCGCAAGAAACAAGCTGAGAGCAGAAGAAGTCGAGAAGAGAATGAAGACCAGAACGGATATCATGCCAGCAAATAGGATGTCCCAAGATCAGATCAAGAACTGCACTCGGACTCTTCTCGCGAAGAAGGAGGAGGAGAAGAAGGGCAAGTCGAGAGCTTGAAGAGACGCAGCACTGGCAATGGATTTCATCAAGGACTGGGAGGAGGAATACAATTAAGGAGTAGGAGGGATTGAGGATGAAGTACAAGTGCACGAGAATGATTTTACCGACCGTCTCCTCGGATGCGATCTATGATTGGATGCATTCAGATCATACATTTTCGATGCCCTCAACGAATTATTTATATATAAAGGGTCGATTTGGAAAAATCGTTATTTTCCGCTTAAATTGGAATATTTTAATGAACTAAATAGTGATATAGTGCGTGGCTTGAAGACATTATTATTGAAATAATACGGATGATCTCAAGAGAAAATTTTCGAGAACAGGTCACCTTTTTGTCCAAGAAATTTGTTTCTCGCTCGCGTTTTTCGCCCTGAAGACGACTTAGCAGCGAACAGGTCGTTAACTTTTATGGAGAGAATTAGAATACGCTTCGAATGACACCTGTCCGCTCGCTATACGATCAAAATGAACCGAGTTATGATCATTTTCACGGTAGATCACAAAAAATCGATAATTTGCAATTTTGGCCAAATCAAGTGGCTAGGCCTTCTCATGACCCCCAACCACACCCACTGACCGACTTTCATCGAAATCGGAGACAAAAAATTTTTCCTAGTGGCAGGCGTTGCTACAGTTTTTTTTTCCGGAAATAGCACTCGGAAAAAGCAAAAGGGTGTTAATGATGTTCTCTTGTAAATAGCACTGCAAAAAAGCAAATATCTCGGTTCCCTGACTAGTTAGATACTTGAAACTTTTTTTTAGGTCAGCTACATGTGTTTCACAAGGGAAAAGTGGACGGAATTCCATTTTTTTGACAGACCTCAGAAACTTACAGGGCATGATATGTGAGTCTCATACCTGCAATGAATACACGTTACCACATTAGGAGATAACGAAACCAGTTACACAAGGAATTTGCGAAAAGAGTAAGCTACAGTGCTCGACATAATGATAGGACACCCCTAAAATTTTGTGATTCCGGCCGAATGGTCAATGGAAATCAAAAGATGTATATTCCATTTGTATCCCCTCCTTGGATAACTAAGGTAGCCCATGTATGAGAATATTCAATTTCCCGGTCAACGAAAAAATAATAATATTTCGAAATTTTATCATGACATAATGATAGGACACCCTGATTTTTTTTCAGAAGTTACTAATTTTTTCAAACTTCTGCATAACATCAACGGGTCAACAACAGGTTAGTAATCAATCTTATGGCCCTTCCTCGAGAATGGACCGAAGATGCGATTGGGCATCCTCCTATAGGGGATAGAAATCACTTGAGGCTCTATTTCCCCCCACTCCTTTTTGATGGCTGCCTTCAACTCGGCAAGGAATGCATACTGTTTGGTGTTCTTGTGCACACGACTAACCCCATATGTTCTACATGTGGTTTGCATCGGGGTTGCACGTAGGGCATGGGAGAACTGTGATGTTCTTGACTACGAACAATAGTTTTGAATAGTTACGGCAAGTATGGAGGAGCTCTCTTTCTGGGAGATCTGGTGGCGGGCACGGCTCTTCATCATGAATGGAACGAGGGTTGTCTGGTGCATCACCTGATACTCCGCATAGTTCATCCTGCTGGAGCGGAAGGAGATGGGCGACTTGTCGAATTTTAAGAACTCGCCCCTGAACATGACTGAACTTCCTAAAGCTGAAATTACGCGGTTCCTTGAGGAACTCACGTCAGAAGCAGTTATAGCGGTCCGGAGTATCGGGGTTGAACTTTTTCTCATCGGTGAATGCAATCAGAAACCGTTATTTTAAAAATTTTTGAAAAAAATATCATGTACCGTACTAGGACGCGTTCCTAAAATTCGACAAGCCGCCCATCTCCTTCCGCTCCAGCAGGATGAACTATGCGGAGCATCAGGTGATGCACCAGACTACCCTCGTTCCGTTCATTATGTAGAGCCGTGCCCGCCACCAGATCTCCCAGAAAGAGAGCTCCTCCATACTTGCCATAACTATTCAAAACCATTGTTCGTTGTCAAGAACATCACAGTTCTCCCATGCCCTACGTGCAACCCCGATGCAAACCACATGTAGAACATATGGGGTTAGTCGTGTGCACAAGAACACCAAACAGTATGCATTCCTTGCCGAGTTGAAGGTAGCCATCAAAAAGGAGTGGGGGGACATAGAGCCTCAAGTGATTTCTATCCCCTATAGAAGGATGCCCAATCGCATCTTCGGTTCATTCTCGAGGAAGGGCCATAAGATTGATTACTAACCTGTTGTTGACCCGTTGATGTTATTCAGAAGTTTGAAAAAAATAGTAACTTCTGAAAAAAAATCAGGGTGTCCTATCATTATGTCATGATAAAATTTCGAAATATTATTATTTTTTCGTTGACCGGGAAATTGAATATTCTCATACGTGGGCTACCTTAGTTATCCAAGGAGGGGATACAAATGGAATATACATCTTTTGATTTCCATTGACCATTCGGCCGGAATCACAAAATTTTAGGGGTGTCCTATCATTATGTCGATCACTGTATTACAACAGTAGAAGCACAACGGCTGTGCGGGCAAAGAAGTAGAGAACTCGGGAAAATATAACTCGCCCCACTTGTTCTGTATTTATACTGAAATCTGACCCGAAACACCTGATATGACCCACCGAAGCGGTTTACGGTAGGTTACGGTAGTCCGCCATAGCTAATAATGATATTGCACAAGTAGTGGCCATTCCGACAATTTACACTGAAATCTGACCCATCGCATTTAATCTGACCCACCGAACTGGGTTACGGTAGGTTACGGTAGTCCGCCATAGCTAATAATGATATTGCACAAGTAGTGGCCATTCCGACAATTTACACTGAAATCTGACCCATCGCATTTAATCTGACCCACCGAACTGGGTTACGGTAGATTACGGTAGTCCGCCATAGCTAATAATGATATTGCACAAGTAGTGGCCATTCCGACAATTTACACTGAAATCTGACCCATCGCACTTAATCTGACCCACCGAACTGGGTTACGGTAGGTTACGGTAGTCCGCCATAGCTAATAATGATTTTGCACACGTAGTGGCCATTCCGACAATTTACACTGAAATCTGACCCATCGCACTTAATCTGACCCACCGAACTGGGTTACGGTAGGTTACGGTAGTCCGCCATAGCTAATAATGATATTGCACAAGTAGTGGCCATTCCGACAATTTACACTGAAATCTGACCCATCGCACTTAATCTGACCCACCGAACTGGGTTACGGTAGGTTACGGTAGTCCGCCATAGCCAATAATGATATTGCACACGTAGTGGCCATTCCGACAATTTACATTGAAATCTCACCCATTGCACATCTGACCAACCGAACGGGCCGCGGGCCGCGGGCCGCCTTTTAGTCTGTTTTCGAGCCGCCGATTACGGGCCGCGGGCCGCGGGCCACGGTGTGACAGAACAAGAGAAAGCGACCGGCGGAAAAATTAGAAATGACCGAATGTCTGGCGTGTCTGCACTCTCGCCTCTCTCGTGCCGTCTGGTGCTCTAGCACTTGATGCACCCTGAATCGCAAGATTCTCTTACAAAAATCAGGAAAAAAATATTTTTAAAAAATTGTTCCTGTTTCAGGGTATTTGTTTTACAAAAGTCAGGGTTTATACGTGATAATTTCAAAGGTCTCACACAGAAATTGCCTTAGCGATCACGAACTACGGTATTTATTTGAAAAGGTCTCACACAGAAATTGCCTTTGCGATCACGAACTACGGTTTTGGCTTCCGGTATACGGTACCCCCTAAAATTTTAAACTTCCGCCTACTCTGCGTCTCTACCATTCCGCCGGTCGGTGTGTCACACCGTGCGGGCCGCGGCCGCCTTTTAGTCTGTTTTCTCGGGCCGCGGGCCGCGGGCCGCGGCCGCCTTTTAGTCACCCTCCTCGTGCCTTTTGCCTTTTTCGATCGTTGCAACTCATTTTCACATTGATTTACTCGGTAATATAATTCGCAATTGCAGGGAGGCCGACTCTTCTTCTTCAGAAGTTCATATAATGAGTGCTTCTGACCATGCTGATGTAAGTAAATAATTTAAATTGAACACAGCGAATATGGCCTTCACTTCATCGATTCTGCGTAGATTATTTGTAAAAATGAGAGTAGAGCCGACGAATCGCTTATGTATATGCACTCTTTTGTTGGTCCATACAAGCGAACGAACATTATGCGGAGTAGAGTCCTTTAACATTAATATCGATAACTCAGAAGGAAAACCAGTCGATAGAGGACATCTACCAGAGGAAATCGCAGCTCGAGCATATCCTTTTGCGTCCTGACACCTACATCGGATCCGTCGAATACACTGAGAAGTCGGTAAGTATCGCGTTTATTACTGTATTAATAATAATGATAATTTATTTCTATTAATATGTTTCAGCCGACATGGGTTTTTGATAACGAGTCGGAAAGGATAGTGCAAAGAGAGATTCGATATGTGCCCGGGCTATACAAGATCTTCGATGAAATCCTCGTCAATGCTGCTGACAGCAAACAGAGAGACGCCAAGATGAACCTCATCAAAATTAATATTGATAAGTGAGTACGAATCTTTAAATGTCTTAAATAATGTAATTAATAAATAATTAATTAATTTAAATGATTGTCTGTTTATCACTTGACGAAGAGATATCATTAAAAAATGAATATATATCACTGATGATGGTTTCTTTAACAAGAGTCTTCTTTACAGGGCAAAGAACGAGATCTCAGTCTTCAACAATGGAAAGGGCATTCCCGTAGCTATGCACAAGGTACGATGACTTGTATCGATCGATATCATAACAATTATTGATTGATTTGAGGTTGAGAAGATGTACGTGCCGGAGCTGATCTTTGGTACGCTGCTCACATCGTCCAATTATAATGACAATGAGAGGAAAGTGACGGGTGGTCGTAACGGATACGGAGCTAAGCTGTGTAATATCTTCTCTACTGAATTCACTCTCGAAACCAGCAGCAAGGAGTACAAGAAGGCTTTCAAACAGGTAATCGATAATGTATCATGATCTACAGAATCGATCGATTCTTGAAAAATATATTCTACGGCTCTATTGATTTGTTCGTTTACAGACTTGGAAGAACAATATGACCAAGGATAAGGATGCCGAAGTGAAAGCTGCTTCCGGTGATGACTACACTAAGGTACTCATCGATTTATTGATCCATTATTGATTGATTTCTCTAATCTCCATATTGGTTAAGGTAACCTTCTAGCCTGATTTGAAGAAGTTCAAGATGTCCGAGCTGGATGATGATATCATTGCTCTCATGTGCCGGTAAGATCATAAATTAGTTTATTTTTTTTAATTTTTGAAAAAAATATTGATTTTTCAGTCGTGCCTACGATATCGCTGGTGCTACTCGCGGTGTCAAGGTCTACCTGAATAACAAGCTCATTCCTGTAAGTTACCGTAATTCCGAGATACCGTAATCAATTCGTAATAATGTGCAGGTATCTGGCTTCAAACAGTATGTTGAGCAGTACACGAAGAACGAGGTTGATGGACAAGGCGAGCCGCTGAAAGTGTGCTATGAACAGGTATTGATTGATTTGAAATATTGATTAATAGTGAGGGTTACGGTGTGTCTATGATTTCATAAAACAAACCTACACAAAGATCTTATTTGATAAACTGCGCAGCGATGTGCAGTGCTGTGAATTACCGAGACCTGAGACACACTTTGTCGGACTACCTATCCTATTCTCGACTCGCTGCTTAGTTTTGATCTACAATTTCCTCATATCGATCAATATTGATCGTATATCATTGTAGGTCAGTGATCGTTGGGAGGTGGCTCTTACCGTATCCGACAAGGGCTTCCAGCAAGTCTCGTTCGTCAATTCCATTGCCACTACCAAGGTATTCCCAAATAATAATAATAATAATAATAATAATAATAATAATAATAATAATAATTTATTTCTTCAAAATGATGAGCAATTAATCAATCGACAATGCCGATTCAGGGTGGTCGACACATTGACTATGTTGCCGATCAAATGGTCCAGAAGCTAATCGATACGATCAAGAAGAAGGTTGGCAAGAGCACGGTACAAGTCAAGCCTTTCCAAGTATGGTTTTGATCATTTTAACTTTTTATTGATTGATTCGCATTATCGATCATAATTGCCATACCCTCGCAATGCGAGGATTGACCCACTATATAAGGCACATTTTATGCCACTTGATACGAAAGGAAGCTAAAAATGACGATTTTTAAGCGAAAACAACGAATTTTGTGAATCAACCTACCCTATTTCGAGAATGGACCCACTATATAAAAATAAACGGCGAGGGTACCGAAAATGTATGATTATCGATTGATTCTTTACAGGTGAAGAATCACATGTGGGTCTTCGTGAATTCACTCATTGAGAACCCCACCTTCGACTCGCAGACCAAGGAGACCATGACTCTCCAGTCGAAGAGTTTCGGATCCAAGTGTGAGATCTCGGACAAGTTTGCCAAACAGGTACTTTGTAGTCTGTAGTTTGATTAACGATTTATGCGACTGACCTACCGTACTTGTTCAAGGCCATACTTTTTCGGTGTCCTCACTGTATTTTATTTATATAGTGGGTCGATTTAGAAAATCGTTATTTTTCGCTTAAATTGTAATCTTTCATATAAAAATGAGCTGTATAAAGTGGATCGACCATGAAAATGAGCCGTATATGGAGTCAATACTCACATTGTGAGGGAATGAATATGTATGTTCAAGGCTCAAGCATGTGGCATCGTGGACTCTGTGCTCTCGTGGGTACGCTTCAAGCAGATGGAGATTATGGACAAGAAGTGCAACAGCAAGAAGACGAGCAAGTTGAAGGTGGGAGCAGATTGGTCGATTAGTTGATTGATTGATTGATTTTCTGCATTATTGATTTATTGATTGATTTTCAGAAATTATTGATTGCATCATTACCGCATCTTTGCAGGGCATCCCCAAGCTCGAGGACGCCAATGACGCCGGAACCAAGAACTCTCATCTGTGCACGCTCATTCTCACCGAGGGAGACTCAGCCAAGACCCTCGCTGTATCTGGTAAGTATCGATTGTAATATCGATTATCGATTGATTTATTGCCGTAGTATTGGGCTGTACTGTAGTGTGTTTCATGCATTGATATAGCCTCGCAATGCGAGGATTTCTATATAAAGCCCATTTTGCTGCGAAAGGAAGCTAAAAAATGACAATTTTAAGCAAAAATAAAGAATTTTGTGAATCAACCCACCCTATTTCGAAAATTGACCCATTATATAAAAATAAACGGCGAGAGTACCGAAAATGTATGATGTGTTTCCCACTCTCAGGTCTCGGAGTTGTCGGTCGTGATCGCTATGGTGTCTTCCCACTTCGAGGAAAGTTGCTCAACGTTCGCGAAGGAAACCTCAAGCAGGTATACTGTAGCTGTCTATTGATTATTGATCGTTGTATCGAGAATCCTCTCAGGTTGCGGATAACGCTGAGATTAACGCACTGCTGAAGATTCTCGGTCTACAGTACAAGGTGAAGTACGACAAGGACGATGACATGAAGACGCTTCGATACGGAAAGGTCATGGTTATGGCTGATCAGGTACGGTGAAGGCATTGATTTATTGATTAACTCGAGAAATATTATTGATTGGTGATCTCGTTTAGGATCAAGACGGTTCGCACATCAAGGGACTTGTTATCAACTTTATCCATCACAATTGGCCCAATCTCGTTAGGTATATTGTAGTTTCATTGCGCATTTATTTATTTATTGATTGAACAGTGTACGTGTTGGTGTTACTGTAATTATTGCAGACGTAACTTTGTGGAGGAATTCATCACTCCGATTGTGAAAGCGACAAAGGGCAAGGAGGAGATCTCATTCTTCTCAATTCCTGAGTACAATGAATGGAGAAACAATACTGATAATTGGAAATCCTTCAAGATCAAGTACTACAAGGGATTGGGTACGGTAATCGACTATACTCTGTCTTTTTATTGAATTAATAATGTTAGTAGATGTACAAGTTCTAGATTTGCATGTACTTTAAATGTAAAATTGTGAAATATATATAGGCTAAAGAGGTCAAATTCTGTCGTTTAATACTAGCTTGCATAATAGTAATAACAATATGCGTACTGTAGGTACCTCCACATCGAAGGAGGCCAAGGAGTACTTCTCTGACATGGCCCGTCATCGTATCCGCTTCAAATATGCCGGACCCGAGGATGATATTGCTGTCGATATGGCCTTTAGTAAGAAGAAGATTGAGGAGAGAAAGGTACTGTATATACTAGACCTATCGATCGATTATTGATTGATGCATTGCCTTTGTCAGGATTGGCTCACCAAATGGATGGCGGAGAAGAAGGAGCGTCGTTTACGAGGAGAGGAGGAAGAGTACCTCTACAATAAGGTATCACGGTACTGTTGGGATACTGTAGATGACTTATTGATCGTTGCAGGACACGACTACGGTATCGTACTCCGAGTTTGTCAACAAGGAGCTGGTGCTGTTCTCGAACACTGACAACGAGAGATCAATTCCCTGTCTGGTTGATGGTCTCAAGCCTGGACAGAGAAAGGTCAGCACTGTAGGTATACGGTATACTGTAGGCATACGGTATACTGTACATATACGGTATATGATATATGGTATATGATCTTTGTACGGTATATTCTTTTGTAGGTTATGTTCGCTTGCTTCAAGCGTGCCGATAAGCGCGAAGTGAAGGTAGCTCAGCTGGCCGGAGCTGTCGGAGAGCTGTCAGCTTACCATCACGGTGAACAGTCGCTCATGAGTACCATTGTCAATCTGGCACAGGTAATCGATAACTTATCGATTACCGTAATCCATCATATTCCCCTCAGGACTTTGTCGGATCGAACAATCTCAATCTACTCCTTCCGATTGGTCAGTTCGGTACGCGTCTTCAGGGAGGCAAGGACTCTGCTTCTCCCCGTTATATCTTCACTCAATTGAGGTTAGAATAGTTACCGTGTCCCTCATTCCATGATTACTGTAACCGCTTACAGTCCCGTTACTCGTACCGTATTCCCGATTCCTGACGACAACGTCCTTCGTTTCCTCTTTGAGGAGAACCAACGAATTGAACCTGAATGGTTAGTGTGATATCATTATTATTATTATTATTATTACTAATATTATTATTATTATTATTATTATTATTATTATTATTAACTAAAAAAGATGTCAGCAATGGCGTGCTGTGAGTGCTGTGAATCACGGAGATCTGATACTACTATGACTCGATCGATATTTGATCAATCAATCAATAATCAACAGTTACCGTAGTACCTTCCAATCAATATCTGGATTCTAGGTACTGTCCCATCATTCCGATGGTTCTGGTGAATGGAGCTTCGGGTATCGGCACAGGATGGTCGACCAACATTCCCAACTACAATCCGAGAACCATTGTGGAGAATATTCGTCGTCTGATCGCCGGTCAGGAGTGCAGACCATTGGTGAGTGCTGGTGGATTACGGTAACCGACATATTCTCATCTTGTCTATGATGTCATAAACCTAAAACCTACACAACGATCTTATTTGACAAACTGCGCAGCGATGTGCAGTGCTGTGAATTACTGAGAACTGAGACACACTTTTTTCTTGTTGTCGATCTACCATTATCGATTATTGAATTCTATTTAGCTTACTGGTCATTGTAGGTTCCCTACTTCAAAAACTTCCGTGGAGATATCGTTCAGCTGGACCCTACAAGATTTGTCTGCTCTGGAGAGGTACGGTAATATAATCTTGATTATTGATTGATTGAGATAATATTGATTGGTGATGATTCAGGTGGCCGTCTTGAACGATGACACGATTGAGATTACCGAGTTGCCGGTGCGCACGTGGACTCAACAGTACAAGGAGAGTGTTCTCGAACCGATGCTTGAGAGCAGTGACAAGAAGCAGCCTTTCATCACGTAAGTACTTGTAGTCTGACCGTAACGAGAATCCGCCGGGTTCACCTTTTAATAAATTTTTGAAAAAGTCTGAAAATGATATTGCTATTCGATTGTTAGTTATATTTACAGTGACTTTAAAAAATGCACGAACCCGGCGGGTTCACGTTTCAATGTTTTCTCAAATAACTGATATGTTCTTGTTACGAAATTATGGTTTGCAGTGACTTCAAGGAGTACCACACGGACACAACGGTGAAGTTTGTGGTCAAGATTGCCGGAGGTCGTCAGGGATTGAGAAAGCTGGAACAGGAAGGACTGCATAAGGTGTTCAAGCTACAGACTGTCATCAATACGTCGTCCATGGTAGGGGAATATGTGATAATAATACTTATTATTATTTATACAAAAATATTGAGTATTATTGGTTAATTTACTCAAACGCAGGTGCTCTTCGACGCTGAAAATTGCTTGCGCAAGTACGCCAGTCCGGAGGATATCTGCACCGAGTTCTTCAAGACCAGGTATACTGTAATGTACTGTATGAATGGGCGAATCGATTATTTGTTCATTATTATTATTATTATTATTATTATTATTATTATTATTATTATTATTATTCATTGCAGAAAGGCCAAGTACGAGGACCGGAAGAGATTCCTCGAGGGCATTCTCAAGGCACAGAGTGATCGTCTCACCAATCAGGTATTTATTGATTGATTGATTATTGATCTCGATTATTGATTTACATCGATTGTATTTAGGCTCGCTTCATTCTCGCCAAGATCAAGGGTGATATCGTTATGGAGAACAAGAAGAAGGCTTCGATTGTCGAGCAGCTCATCAAGAAGGTACTGTATGGGACTACAGCATGGGGGAGGATTACTGTACTACTTGAAGTAATCAATAATCGTTGCTTGTGGGCTACTTTATGGGGGAGGATTACTGTACTACTTGAAGTAATCAATAATCGTTGCTTGTGGGCTACTGTATGGGGGGAGGATTACTGTACTACTTGAAGTAATCAATAATCGTTGCTTGTGGGCTACTGTATGGGGGGAAGATTACTGTACTACTTGAAGTAATCAATAATCGTTGCTTGTGGGCTACTGTATGGGGGGAAGATTACTGTACTACTTGAAGTAATCAATAATCGTTGCTTGTGGGCTACTGTATGGGGGGAAGATTACTGTACTACTGGAAGTAATCAATAATCATTGCTTGTGGGCTACTGTATGGGGGGAGGATTACTGTACTACTTGAAGTAATCAATAATCGTTGCTTGTGGGCTACTGTATGGGGGGAAGATTACTGTACTACTTGAAGTAATCAATAATCGTTGCTTGTGGGCTACTGTATGGGGGGAAGATTACTGTACTACTTGAAGTAATCAATAATCGTTGCTTGTGGGCTACTGTATGGGGGGAAGATTACTGTACTACTGGAAGTAATCAATAATCATTGCTTGTGGGCTACTGTATGGGGGGAGGATTACTGTACTACTTGAAGTAATCAATAATCGTTGCTTGTGGGCTACTGTATGGGGGGGAAGATTACTGTACTACTTGAAGTAATCAATCATACATTTTCGGTGTCTTCGCCGTTTATTTTTATATAGTGGGTCAATTCTCGAAGTAGGGTCGGTTGATTCATAAAATCCGTTATTTTCGCTTAAAAATCGTCAACTTAATTTTTTTATCAAGTGCCCTAAAATGGTCTTATATAGTGGGTCAATCCTCGCACTGCGATGGTATGGCAATGTATGATCGGGGAGGATTGCTGTACTACTTGAAGTAATCAATCAATAATCGTTGCTTGCAGGGCTTCGACCCCGATCCGGTAAAGAAATGGAAGGAGGAACAGAAGAAGCGAGAGTTGGCTGAGAGTGGAGAGATTGAACACGACGAGGAAGTTGAAGATTATGAGGATGCCGAACCACAGTCTGCCGATGATAAGAAGCTCAATAATAAACTATCTGACTATGATTACCTTGTTGGAATGGCTCTGATCAAGGTACTGTAGCTATTGATTGATGAGTACTGTAGCTATTGATTGATGGGTACTGTAGCTATTGATTGATGAGTACTGTAGTTGACCGATATTTGGTTAGTGTTTATGTCTGACCATGAGTGCTTGAATGAATCGCATATTATCATTATTATTATTATTATTATTATTATTATTATTATTATTATTATTGTTGTTGTTATTATTATTATATGCCTTTGCAGTTGTCAGAGGAAGAGAAGGACAAGCTGCTGAAGGAGAGTGAGTCAAAGTTGGTGGAGTTGAAGACACTACAGGGCAAGACGTGGGCGGATCTGTGGGGCGATGATCTCAAGGTGAGTGCTACCCCCCCCCCCCCCCCAGACATGGTCTAAGGTTATCCCATGGGATAGACCCACCCGCAAAAATTTGCCTTTCATGGGTACCCACCCGCAAAATTGGACCATAAATTGACGATTTTCTTGAAATTTTCACGATTTTGGGGGTACCCGCATGCGTTTTTATCTCAACATCGGGTTACTCTCACGCGTTTTGACCCAAAATCTAACTACCCACACGCATTTGAAGGGTCTGGGATATTGAGAGACCATCACTGCCCCCCCCCCTCGAGTTGATCTTTGATAAAGATCTTTGATAACATAGGTCGAATAGCTAGGTTATGGGTTTTCAAAATGCGGTCAGGCTTTTAGATTTTTTAATAATTTGGCTCAAAATGCGGTCAGGCTTTTCGATTTTTGTGAAATTTTGGCATAAAATGCGGTCAGGTTTTACGATTTTTTTGGAAATTTTGGCTCAAAATGCGGTCAGGCTTGGTGCTTTGTAACATACTTTTCGACCTATGTTTGATAATGATCTTTGATCTCTAATAATGATCTTTGATCTCTAATAATGATCTTTGATCTCTAATAATGATCTTTGATCTCTAATAATGATCTTTGATCTCTGATAATGATCTTTGATCTCTGATAATGATCTTTGATCTCTGATAATGATCTTTGATCTCTGATAATGATCTTTGATCTCTGATAATTATCTTTGATCTCTGATAATGATCTTTGATCTCTGATAATGATCTCTGATAATGATCTTTGATCTCTGATAATGATCTCTGATAATGATCTTTGATCTCTGATAATGATCTTTGATCTCTGATAATTATCTTTGATCTCTGATAATGATCTTTGATCTCTAATAATGATCTTTGATCTCTGATAATGATCTTTGATCTCTGATAATGATCTTTGATCTCTAATAATGATCTTTGATCTCTGATAATGATCTTTGATCTCTTACAGGTGTTTCTCGAGGCACTGGACAAGCAGGAGGCGAAGGAGAAGACGGATATGGATGTAAGCATCAAGAATGCCATGAAGAAGTTTGCCAAGGATGAGCCGTCCAAGGGCAAGAAAGCCAAGTTGGGCGTTGTTGCGGTGAGTCGATATATTGATTGATTGGAATGATTATTGATTTATTGATTGTAGGAGGTGTTCCCATCCAAGGATGCTGTTCGTGTCGAGCCTACCATCGACAAAGCCATGAAGGAGAAGTATGAGAAGATTGACAAGCCCAAGGCTGAGAGGTACGGTTTTTGTCGTTGGATGATTGAAAAATTAATAATAATCTATAATCCATTATTAATCTATAATTGAATTTATAAAATATTATTATTATTATTATTATCATTATTATTATTATTATATATTGATTGATTGATTTTAGGAAACCAAAGGAGCCCAAAGAGCCTATGGTGCTGAAGAAGCCAAAGAATGAGGGTGGAGATATAAGGAAGTTTGCCACGGAGGAGAAACCAAAGAAGGAAAAGAAGAAGAAGGAGGAGGAATGGAATTCTGATGAGAGCGAGGACGATATTGGCAGTGAAGGGTTAGTTGATCTTTGATCTTTGGACCTTGATGACATCATTGGTGTGACTTTCAGCGAGTTCTCTGATGGTGACAACGATGATGAGGATGGGTCGGCGATCGAGAAGACCACTGCCGCTGATCGGAAGTGGAGCAAGGTATGAGTGGGGGGGATGAGGATGGATGACCGGAGTGATCTTTGATCTTTGGTTGGCGCAAAATATAATCCGTATGTTGTCTACCGTACCCAAAACTCAGTGGGTATATGGGCAAGTTCAGTTGCATCCAACACTCTTTCGGAAGACTGTTGGATGCACCTTTCTAAGTGAAACTAAGTGCAAGAATTGAAATTCCATGCACACCAGAGCCCTCGTCTTTGCGAACTCTTGATAGATCTGTTATAAATGAAATGAAATGAATATGGTCAGGTTCGCACCTCGGAGAATGAAGAGGATGTGGTTGATCTATCGGATGATGAGCCTGCTCCCAAGAGGAAGGAGACAACGACGAAGGCTACCAATGATACCAAGAAGAATAAGAAGAATGGAGATAGTGATGATGATGACGATGTCTTTGCTATATCTGATGATGATGATGTGAAACCCGCCAAGAAGGCTCCGGCTAAGCCCAGAGCTCCAGCCAAGAAGAAGGTACATTTGTAGTTTGATCTATCTCTCTTTTCCCCCATTCACTTATTTATTCAATCGTTGTTTCAAATGATGTCACCTCTTTATTGGATTTATCTGTTCACAAATGAAAAAGAGAGAGAGAGCGCAATACAATCTATTAGTTGTAGTTTGACCTGGGTTTCATATTTGTAGTTTGATCTTTGATGTTTTGCAGGATGATGTAGTGGATCTGTTTGGTGACTCCGATTCTGACGCCGTCGAGAAGAAGAAGAAGGCAGCTACGGCGAAGAATGCCGCAGCTCCCAAGAAGACTGCTAATAATGATGCTAAGAAGAGCACGAAGAAGGTTACTGACTTCTTCTCGTCTAAGAAGGTACGGTACACTTGTGGTTACTGTAGATTACGGTATCGATCATTGCAGGATGCACCCAAGAAGGTTGCTCCTCCAAAGCGAAAGAGAAAGGACGACGACGACTCGGTATCTGATATTGATCTCGATGATAGCGCCGATTCGGTTAGTCATTCACATTTCAGTTAATCGAATAATATACATCTTCCTACAGTATCCCTATAATTATTGATTCGCTTCAGGAGCCTCATTCGCCTCCTCCAAAGAGAAACACTGGTGGTCGAGCACGTGGTGTTGTCAAGTACAACATCGATGACTCTGATGAAGATGCATTCCCCAAGCTGAAAGAGAAAGGAAGAAAGGTGGCTTCTATCGATTCGGATTCTGATTAGACTCCGCCCATTTATCCATTTGCCCTTTGATTTGTTTATAATGTTTTGCCAATTCTTAATCCCTCGTGTTCAAACCGATACTCATACCGCGTTACTTACTCGTATTTCTATTGATTAATAAGTATCGATAACTTATTTAGTATACATTTATAACTTATTAAGCATTCAATTATAACTGTTATGAGTTCCCTTCCCGTTTATTTCTTTCCCTAATTTAACGATAACTTGTATTTAACACTGAGCTTTGTCTTATTACAATACGCTATCCTGTAGCAAGCACGTAATCTATTGAACGTTTTCTTTTTTTTTTGTATTCAAAGTATCATACACTCCCAACTGTTTACACTGTCTTACTGTATCCCTACTTTAACTTATTTTTTCTCCATTGGAAAAATCGATCGATACTCACTCCCAAGTTTGTCATTCCCATGAATGGTACTGCAATTGCTTTATTGATTGATTGATTTTTTGAAACAAACAAATAAATAAATGAAGTGGAATAGGTTTCACAGACATCATAGTCTACTTTCAATGAACAATTCAGATTATAGATGATGACATGTGTAAAAGGCTATTTCGATTTGAGATTGAAATATAAATATTGATACGCTAGCTTAGTTGTCTAACGACAGATTGTTGACTATGACAAATAATGCAGAGGGTACGGTAGATCTACCGTATTCTGACTGAGGCCGTATCCATGAAAGCATTTGCCACGGCAAAAGGGTTTGCTGAAGCTATTTCAAAAAAGCAAAATGAAGCTCTCAATGGGCGCAACAAAATATATTTCTATGATTATCACGCAAGAGATGATCACTCTCGAGCTATAATACGATTTCCTCAATTTGAAGAAAGAATCATTCCGAATTTCTGTTATCTTTGTTTACAGAGATTTTAGTAGCATTATCTTAACAAAAATAGCAGAGTTAGATTGCTTTTACTCAACATAAAAAGTTTACATTGAATAGAAATTGACAATACACGGCGGATTCATTTACTGATGGAATACTAGTTCACTAGATAGGTAAGGGGCGTCTGTGAATAGATTGTTCTTCAAGTCGTGCATCCAATTGTAGATCTCGACAAGGGTAGCTCCATCAGGGATACAACTGTACGGTCTGAGAGCTCCTAGATTGCGAGCCTCAGCACTCTGGTTGACTGAACTTCGTAGATTCTTAGACCCCAATCTTACTCTTAGACCCCAATCTTAGCACAAATACCATTAAAGCTAAATTATTATTGTCTTATGATTTAGTTAGTAATTTATCAATTGATATTTCACCCCTCTAAACTGTCTCATGTACAAGTTCCTTTTGCCATGTCAGTCTGTCTATACTGACTTATGCGGTCCTCTTCCCGCTAGGGCCTCATCCACCCTACATCATTGATCCCACGCTGATCTTTGATCTTGGCACTAGAGAATAGGTTATTGAGACTTCCCCGACCATCTTCACCTTCCCTACTTTCCCATTGTCTAATTCTCCCCATTCTATTTCCTTGTGCAAATCTTCTTAATTCATATCGTTTTTACTTGTTGGAACATCTTCGCGATGTATGATAAATAAAAATAAATAAATAAAATAGATTCAACCTTTCCCTGATGCTGGCCAAATATTCAGAAAAGTTCGACATCCTGGTGCAGCCACTATAGAGGTCTGACTAATATGAAATGACTAAATATGTAGATATCATGCTTATCATGAGTGTTGTGATTCAAATATGACGCGTACATCAGAGTTAAACTTATATGATATTTTAGTGCGAATTTATTGCCGTTTCACATCTGTTAAGTCATTATGTGTCATTATAAGACGAGTGTATAACACGGATCTCCTGTAAAAGTGTATGAAAATAAGAACCTTTTTGCACAGAAAAAAATAATTTTCCTCATTTTTTATTGATAGTTGTTAGACTAGCCTAACTGAGTGCGAAAACAACATTTTCAAATTTTGTTTTTCGGAATTTGCATATCTATGCAATTTGTTTCCTGTAAACTTCACATGAATGTAACTCGCTGTGTTTTTGTCCTACCGTGTTCAATTTTTTTAGATCGGTTGCTAATGACCTCGTCTACAAATAACTCAATTGAGGATATGGTCGGAAATGTTGTTTTTCATGTGTTATTGCATGAAAACTGTTTTTCAGCATACAAAATGCGATGTTTCTCGAAAATTTTCTCTAACGGATAAGAGTTTTATTGATTCGGATTCCCCGTCCACAAATTGGGGTATCCTGATATATCTTTTAACTCAACTCTGTCCCCCCAATAGTGCTACTGTATATCGTTCTGGACTTAGCGCAATTTTTTTTCAAATCACATTTTTGGCTGTAAATCAGATCAAACATATGCTAATTTTCTTATTAGCATATTCAAACCATGTATCTTGACCAGCCTTACAAAATTGTCTTAGTGGTTCGAATTCTCACCTACAATCATTTTTGAGTTATGAATCGAAAACTGATTTTATTAACGATATGACTTTCACTCTTCCTATTTATCGTTTATTGGCATTTGTTTATTGATCGTTAAGGCCGAAGAAACTGTTTGAGTCAATCTTTACTCAAACAGTTATCTATTATTTTCCATTGAACCTTCGCAAAACACTGAGAAATCGCTATTATTATTTTTCTTATTATATCATAGAATGCATCCGAAGTTATCACTCTCTCATTCTCGAATGTTCTCTTCTCTCGGACATGATGAATCGATGGTTTAAACTGAATTGAAAAAGAAAACATCATTATATTTGAAAAAAAAAGAAAATGCTGGAGTTTTTAAGTTGCATCAAGCCAGAAAAGCGAAAAATCGTTAATAAATTCAGTTTTCGAGTCATAACTCAAAAATGATTGTAGGTGAGAATTCGAACCACTAAGACAATTTTGTAAGGCTGGTCAAGATACATGGTTTGAATATGCTAATAAGAAAATTAGCATATGTTTGATCTGATTTACAGCCAAAAATGTGATTTGAAAAAAAATTGCGCTAAGTCCAGAACGATATACAGTAGCACTATTGGGGGGACAGAGTTGAGTTAAAAGATATATCAGGATACCCCAATTTGTGGACGGGGAATCCGAATCTGCAATAAAACTCTTATCCTTTAGAGAAAATTTTCGAGAAACATCGCATTTTGTATGCTGAAAAACAGTTTTTATGCAATAACACATGAAAAACAACATTTCCGACCATATCCTCAATTGAGTTATTTGTAGACGAGGTAATTAGCAACCGATCTAAAAAAAGTGAACACGGTAGGACAAAAACGAAGCGAGTTACATTCATCTGAAGTGTACAGGAAACAAATTGCATAGATATGCAAATTCCGAAAAACAAAATTTAAAAATGTGGTTTTCACACTCAGTTAGGCCAGTCTAAAAACTATCAATAAAAAGGAAGGAAAATTATTTTTTTCTGATGGCTTCATACACTTTTACAGGAGATCCGTGATAAGTCATTATCAGTCTTATCTGTTCATCGCTTATTTATCGAGAGGGACAACTTCATTTTATTGTAGTTGATAATAACACACTTTAAAATAAGAGCGATGATACTGATAAAGTACTATCGCATCGAAGAACATGTCATTCTGGCCGAGTGGTCTAACAAGGGAAGTCTGGTGCGCCGGTCCTGGACATCGGGATGGGACATATGCCATTCGATAGGTCTCCAAAATGTAAGACTTTCAGTTTGATGGTTTTGGCAACAGACCCCGGGGCGCCAAGTAATTTGCATATTTCTGAGGGTTTCTTTTTCGCCCTACTATAACAACCCGTCTCTGTGACATCCGAATCAAGCAGTGGTGGCCGGATGCATCCATGGATAAGAGGATTGTCTCTAAAACTTTTGCTTGCAAGTTCGATTCCCAAACAAGTTCAACATATTTTGCTATTTTTTTCTACATATGTATGAAAATCTTTCAAAAATCATAAAAAATTATAAAATAAAAAATTTGTAGTATTATCGCACGATTATAATAATGAAAATTACAATATAATCATTCTCTCAATGAATGAATGTGCTCTCATTCCCTACTCTACCATGATCATTCCTATTCTTTGTAGTGTGCCATTATTGACGCGTTTTGTTACTCCCATGTGTCTAAAAATTACCCAAGTTTCAGAGGATTTGAGAAATGCAAAAAAAGCGTTGATTTTAGTGACGCGACCTCGGACCTGTCAAAGGAAAGAACGGCTTATTCCTTTATCAAGAAACAACAAAGGAGCTAAAATGACTCAAAAACATCCGAAAAAAACATTACGAGCTCAAAATACCCATATATGACAGTTATTTGAAACACAAAATCACCGAGTTCCGAAAAATTTGAAAAAAAAAACATATTTTGCTTTTCCACGTGGAAAAAACGTTTCAGCAATGTTAATTAATCTTTATAATATTTCTTATAATGTTTTTGAACATTTATGTTTTTGGAAGTGAAGGCCTACCTGCTCTTAGAGCCGAGATATCCGCCATCGAGATTACACGCGCGCGCCCCAACTCCGCGCGACTGCTCATCATCCGCTCTCTCACTCCCACACGCTCTTTCGTGAACAGACAGGGAGAGAGAAAAAGGAGAAGGGAGACTAACATCTGGCAACTACACGATATGGAGATGTTAAAAAACTCTGAGCGAACAGAGATGAATTTGAACAACAAAGAACGAGTGTGAGCCCCCCTCCCCCCATACCTTCCTCGCTCTCTCGTCATCAAGTGGGAAATGTTGCCCAAATTCTCCTCATTCGATGATTTTTTTGAAAAAAATTCTATCATTATTTTGAACGGAGTTATGATATTTTTTCTGACGCACACTCGAGCCAAAAATACCGTACCAGCCAACTTTGACCTACAGCTACTCGGAAATGAGAGCAGATATGCAAATTCGGCCAACGCAGTTCGATAGAGCATCGTTCAAAGTACTTAATTTGAAATTTTCAGGGGGTCGAAATTTCTACCGCCGGGGGGTGGTCGAACCTTTGGCGATTCCTCTCATATATGTATGTATATGAGCGGTATCACGAGAGACTGCGGGAGGCTCGGAACTATTTTCGAAAAAGTAATTTTGATTTCTATGAAACTTTTATATGTGAGTACCCAGGGGACAAGAAAATTATTGATCCCGCTCCCAGGTCTCAAAGCCGGCTTTTAGGTATTTGACGGTTCTAAAATTGGAAAAATCATAACTTCTTTCAAAATTAGTCTGGAAAGCTGTTCGGCAACTCAAAAAATGTAGAAAAATATGACAAAAAACTTTTCTTTTGCATGTGTAATGCGCAAAACAAATAGAAAAAAGTTGTGATTAAAAAACCTTTTTTTTAAATCACAAAAATAATTTTTTCGTATCTTAGATGCCAGAAGGCGCAGAATCTCTATGCTGATTATTAAAGATCAGAGCAAGATTAGTTAAGAAAAAATTAAAAAAATAAAAAAGGTATGGTTTTTTTTCACAAAATCAACCTGAAGACGACCCGAAAATATTTTTGTTTTCAAACCTCCTCATGTTTGTACTCATATTGAGGAACTCGTCGAGTAGAACAACTTTCATGTTGAACGTTCCGTCTGTAACTTATGTACAAGAGAAATACATGAATTTAGATTTATTGAATCCAAATCTTTTCTATCGCTTGTATCTTGAGAACAATCGACTTTCATACAATACGACCAACATCAAAAATGACGCGCTCGGCGAGTTCTTTAAACTGAGTATGAACATGGCAAGGTTTCGACTTTTTTTTCATGACCACTTAGAGGCCATGTTTTTCAGAATAGGGGCGAACTTTTTTTCGTTAAACAACAAAAGAAGTATGGATTTTTGAGTTATACAATATAGGTGTAATCACTTTGCGCACAAAAAATCTTTTACTTTCGATTTACTTTAAATTGACTGAAAAACTGTGAGAATAAATTAAACTCATGTATTTCTCTTGTACATGAGTTACAGACAAAACGTTCAACATTAAAGTTGTTCTACTCGACGAGTTCTTCAATATGAGTACAAACATGAGGGGGTTTGAAAACAAAAATATTTTCGGGTCGTCTCTTTTTATTTTTTTAAATTTTTTTTATTAACTAATCTTGCTCTGATCTTTAATAATCTGCATAGAAATTCTGCGCCTTCTGGCATCTAAGATTTACCTCAATCAATAAAATTCATTTGTCCATATTAAGATAATCGATATATCAACTGGGAAAGAAGTTGCAGTCGGTGATAGATCTGCGTTCGTGGACCAACTGTAATGATGGGATATCTCAATCGACCTGACGCAACAGCAGAAACAATCGATAAATAGGGATGGTTGCATACAGGTTAGAATATTGATTCATAGTTCATTATTACTTATTTCTTATCTTTGTATGCACTCAGAAAAAATGTATACAGCCTTTTGATGTGTTCTATTTAACACCCCCATGTGTTCCAATTTACACCCCAAAAGCTGTTAATTAGAACATATTGGGGATTACAGTTTCACCCGGAACACCTATTTGTGTGCATATTAACACTTCATTTTTCTGATTGTGTCTGAATGAACGGATTCTTATTATAGTTCATCTTTCAATCATAATCTACTTGAGATGATATTGGTTATGCGGAGAAAGATGGTCGAACATTCATTATCGATCGTTTGAAAGAACTAATTAAAGTGAAGGGACTACAGGTGCAGCAATCCTATTTTCCAGTCAAGACCAAACTATTATCTGAAGGTTCCTCCAGCGGAATTAGAAGATCTTTTGTTATCTCATCCTCTAGTCAGAGATGTGGCTATCATTGGACTACCAGGGGTCTGTTCAATCTTTTTCTCTAAATCGCTCGAAATACACGCTCTCTAATTCTCTCTAACAAAAGTTGCGACGAAAGTTGCGACGAAAAGATGCGACTAATGTTGCGAACTTTGTTGCGAGGTCGGTTAGAGCAGGTGAGAGAGTGTGCATTTGAAGAGAAGCAGAATAAGTAATGCCCGATTACTTTTTCTGCTCCTCTTCAAATGCACACTCTCTCACCTGCTCTCTCTCTCTCCGGAACAAAGTTCGCAACTTTAGTCGCATCTTTTCGTCGCAACTTTCGTCGCAACTTTTGTTAGAGAGAATTAGAGAGCGTGTATTTCGAGAGATTTAGAGAGAAAGATGCGAACAAAGTTGCAAACTTTGTTCGCAACTTTGTTCGCATCTTTTTTTGACAGATTGAACAGACCCCAGATGAAAAAGTTAGTTCTATCATTATGACCAAATGAATGAAATGAATGATCTAGAGAGGAGAATTAGTTCGTGCTTATGTAGTTAGAGCATCCGATGCTCTTTCTGAAGATGACGTCATAAAGTTTGTATCACGTATGTTATCTTTTAGCTAGTATAGTTAATAGTATATAGCTTTTAATACAATATCCGAGAGTTACGTGAACATAAGATAGGGTTTTGTAGAATCAGAAATTTATGCTGAACATTTTTCTTTTTGAACTCGACATTCTATCTATCTCGACATTCTGACCACTTATTATACAAAAATGGTATTTTAAGGTTGTTTTTAAAAAAAATTTGTTCTTACTACATGAGTGTTCACGGATTTTTGTAGATTATGAAATACACTGAAATTCTAGGTCAAGTAAAACTTCCATATATTTACACATGTAGGGTAGACCAATCCGATATACTCCTTTTGTGAATGTTCATTTGTGTAATTTTTCGCACATTTTCAATATATCTGATAAGGAAACATCGAAATCTATTATACATGAGGACTATGTTCGTTTATGTTTTTCATTAAAAAAAAGAATTCAATAAACTATCACTCTTCGTGTGGGAGCATCATTTTAATTGTCCTTACAATTAGTTCTTTTCTTCCTTATTGTTTGTTATTTTCTCTTCCTTAGTTACCCTGTCTGATAGAATAAGAAATGAAGTGCTTAGAGGAATGATGAAAGTAAGACCGATTAATGAAAAGATCCGAGAGAAAAGACTGAGATGGTACGGACATGTGAAGAGGAGAGAAAGAGACCATGTATGCAGAAGGATGATACAATACGCGCCGCAAGGAAGAAGACCAAGAGGAAGACCGAAGCTCAGATGGACGGAATTGATCAAGAAGGACTTCAAGGAACTCAAGCTGACGGAACGACACACGCTGAATCGACTACTGTGGCACACGAAGACTAGTTTTCCTGACCCCGTTTAACGTGATAAGAAGAAGCCCATACCATCCCCTTGCTTTCTTATACAGGAAAATAAATGATTTGATTTGATTTGATTTGATTTAGTTCCTTTCTCTCAGTATCCTCTCTCATCCATTTGCATCACTTCCCTACCAGACATAATAGATCAATTGACTGGATATGTTCTCATGATCAGACCACAGACATCCATCAAACTATCCATCAAACTAAATTCATCAAACTCATTCCTCCATTCGTCTCTAGTGATCACAATGGTCTATCTTTCAACATCATGTCATTGACACCTTCGTATCATTCCTTATACCACGTAGTCATAGTTCGTCCTATATGGAATGGAAAAGATCCTTTGCTACACACCAATTCCCAAACATGGAAAGGACCATTCTCTTCCATCATCTTATGTGAACTTCACTCATGGAGTGTAATTATCATACATAAAACTGAAAAATCCATTTTTCGTCGATACCAAAAAATATCCGAGTTGTTGAATTCTCTCAGATATTGTTTTATATTATAGATAAAGTATCTTTTTTTCTCAGATAAAGTTTCCGAGTACAAACATATAACTGGTGGAGTTAAATTCGTTGAAGAAATACCAAAGTAAGATTTCATTACCATATCTCATTTCAATTCTTTTAATCACATATTTTAAGGTCTGCCGCAGGCAAAATTCTTCGGAAAGATCTTCGTGCACAAGCACCTAAGGAAGTGAAAGAAGTCAAATCTAAACTTTAAGAATTCATTGTATATTATCGATTGATTGTACAGATATAGCATCAATTAGTAAGAAAAATATATTATTTTAATAAAATATTTTATGATTGTCTTTAACAATGGTAAATGATAGTACTGAATGAGATACACCACTTCGTTTTATCATTTTATTTATTAGAAAGCACACCTTACACCTTGTCAGACAAACACCACCGAACAATTCAATGCCTTGTTCCTATTCAAATGCTCGTAGTGTAAGATCAAAGATCATCTTTATTTGTTTCCTCCTCGATTCGTTACTTTATACAGTAGCGCCGGAAAGTCAGTGCCAACTTTTTGTTTTTGTTATATTTTGTGAACCAAGCGTGCTATCGGGCCGCTCCCGCGAGTTTTTATGGGAAATTCATCGAGGAATCCGGCCCTGATATTGAGGACTCATGAAAATTTCTCATTATTGCGTAATGATGACGCAATCGAAGTCCACTTTTTTGAAAAATCATAACTCCGAGGAAAATTTTTTTCCAGCCTACTGTTCTTCTATAAGTTTGAGATCTACGCGTCGGCTACCCCGAAAAATTGTTTTAGTTTGCTGCGATTTTTTTCAACCGCGGCGGCCATGCTGCAAAATGGCGGCTGCAAACTCATATCTCAGCCCCCAGACAAGTTAGAGACTCGTTCTTTGGATCAAAATGATCCTTATTATGTCCCAAATAATCCCTGAATGTTTGGTCCTGATCGGACCACAATTGCCTTCAGTACATCGAAAAAGTCACTTTTTCAGATGACCTCACTTTGAGGGCCTACAATTATGACAGTGATTTTTCTAAAATTTCGGTTCTTGTGCTAAAATGTTCTCAGACCATCATAGAATACGTCTCCAAGCTTGGGAGAACCCATCTTCCAACCCCTCGGTGCCACATCAGTCTTTCCCGCACGCACTCACTGTGCGTGCGCGCGCCCCTCCCCTCCCTCCTCTCCCCTGGACGTGCGCCTCCGAAACGAGTGCATGCTCGCTTATCGTTTGCCGTGAAGATGCGAAGCAAGGTGCTTTCACCAAAGTATGAGGATGGCTTCTGGGATGGATTTGGCATATTTTAGCACAAGAACCACATTTTTAGAAAAATCACTCTCATAATTGTAGGCCCTCAAAGTGAGGTCATCTGTAAAAGTGACTTTTTCGAGTACTGAAGGCAATTGTGGTCCGATCAGGACCAAACTTTCAGGGATTATTTGGGACATCATAAGGATCATTCTGATCCCAAGAACGAGTCTCTAGCATGTCTTGGAAAAAAACACATTCGTGAGAAAATCGATTTCGCAGGGTCAATGAAAAGTGCGGTAAATTCAAATTTGGTGAGATTTCGGTAGCACCCTCGTCAGACATGATCCTTCAATAACTCTGTCCAGAGTTAACCAATTTTTTTTCTCGTTTCAACGGTGACCTTAAACTTATCTGACGATGCAATGATCACAACTAATGAAATGTTTTTTAAAATCTTATAGAAAGATGCGACATGAGGCGACAAGATTCTTGTCGCGGCGGCCCGCCTTTTGACAAGGCGATCGTGCGGGACTGTAAGTGAGAGAGCGTTGCCAGAGTGGAGAGTAAAGTTAGCTTGACTGTTCATTTGAGCATAGTCTTGTTCGTTTCACTTGAACATCAACGTATCGATATTCTTTAAAGAAGGGGACCCACGACATTTGGAGTGCACTATTGACAAGAAGAACATGAGGCATAGGAAATGGCATTATGTTCTCTATTAGATATGAGCGAATGAGTGCATAGAGCGTGTAGCTCAGTGGTTAGTGGTTAGCGCTAGTAACCGCGCTACGTGGGTTCGATTCTCGTTTGCAATTTTCCCTGGGGGATCAATGAACTTTATGCTCGGATTACGACATTCTTGTTCACCTAAAATTTTAGAGAAAATTGTTTTTGTATACAGGGAGATGTGATCTACAGTTCTGCCTGGTCAGTTTAGTCACGAAAAAACTCGTGGGTCCCCTTCTTTAATAAAAATAAAAATGAATAAATCAGAAGCAGGAGCGCCTCCCGCAGACGATCGGGCGATGGAGTGATGGTGGATAGGACCGGCATTGTGAGCAATGAGAACTCGAATGATGGTAATTATTGATTTGTTGATTGAGTGATTGCTTGGTTAATCCGATAATGAATTTTCGATGGAACTAGCACGTGAAATGGATTTTTTCTACACTTTGATTACATAATTATATAATTGATTTTTTTTAAATGTATCTAAAATATTGTCACTTGCAGTGCCGTCATCCGACGCAGCCTCGAAGATGACGACAGATGGAGGGGACTCTGCAGCTCCTCCGACAGGCGTTGCCGATCGACCATTCTCACCGTCAGACTTCGACACCGATGCACCCTCCACGTTCCTCAACCAGGCATCGGACATCTTTAATTCATTGAAGAAGAGGCCTGATAGGTTGGTGCTCAATCATTTTGACATCTTATGTGGAGGCTACCAGTCTCGAAATGATTGACTGGTCTATCAAAACTTAAAGTTTAGTTAAAATGCTTCACTGATTTGAAGTTAGTCTACTTTTAGTGAAATAATATTTGACGAAATGCATTACAGTATATACACATCGAGTAGACTTACGTCTAACTTGAAGTAGACTTACAAGACTTACAAGTCTACTTCAAGTGAAAATCATAAGTACTCTTTAAGTTTCGCTTCTATTATGATAATATACGTATTCATGAATATACAATGAAACCGCGTGATGATGAAAAGGAAAATTCATTTGGTTTATTAATTTGCTTTTCAGCACCGTTGACGCTCTTCGGGCTCCTCTATCCAACGACTCGACCTCATCGGCACTCGTGATCGATGACGCGAGTGTGTCTGCTGCGGGAACACCCACTACGACTGATGAGCAGACCAAGATACCGCAACCGGTGCCCCCTCCTAATCTGTCACTGCATCTCGCTCCACCCGGTGAGTGCACGTTTCACCTAGGCTTTTTAGTCGCATGCTTGCGCGTGAATCTTTGATGAAACACTCATTCTTTATTTAATTTAATTTATCATACATTGAACAAATGTGACAACAAGTGATAAATGAATAATGTGAATAATGTTGAGGCGAGGAGGTCGGAGAGAGGGAGGGAAGGATCTCACTGTGTATCGTCGCTTCCAGGTTCAATATATTAGGGTGGAGGAGGCCCTAAGCGGGAAGAGGACCGCTTTGTGTCAGTAGAGACAGACTGACATGAACCGGAAGGACAAAAACAGGAGAATCCTTACAAGTCGATGGAAGGGAGGCCTAGTTTGAGAAACAAGGCTTGGGGAGGGGAGGATAAAAGTTTAGCTTTTATTATGGGTATTGATTGGGATGGATCGATAATACAATGTAGTTTTGTCAGGTAACGGGATGTTCTAAGTGCAAAAGATGAACGCAAGTTCTCGCGTCTACAACGAGGGATATGAAAAGAGAAAGAGGATACACGACCATGAGTGGGTTTGAATGTATAGAAGTGACTGGCAGGAAGAGAGATATCACAATGTAGAATTTTTAAGCTCATTACAACGTCAATAACAAGTCTACGATGATATAGAGAATGAAGAGAGAATAGTGAAAGTCTACAATGGAAAGATGGAGGAGGAAATAAAGTGGGAGAGTGACAACGAAAGTATAACAATCGAGTAAACGTATGATTGACTTTTTCTAATTTTCGAACGAGATCTTTACTAGAGGGGGACCAGACAGGACTAGCATATTCAAGAATGGGCAGGATATAACATTTAAAAGCTCTAATATATATTTGTGGTTTAGTACAATTTAAAGATCTGAATAGGATATAAATAAGTGATAAAGCCTTCTTACAAGTTATATCGATATGGGACTTAAAATCAAGATTGGGGTCTAAATAAACGCCAAGGTCACGTGTGGATTCAGAGAAAGGAAGAATTGTAGACGAAATAGTGTAAGGAAGACGAGGATTGTTTTTGCCTAACAAGGAGTCTCTCTCAGCTTAAGGTGGCGAAAAGTGACGATTTATAGCTCATTTGAAAGCCCTTTCTCTGTAGAATAAGAATGTATGTTTAAAAAATCCGAAACGGCTCTGTACATGGATTTAAAAAATTTCAAAGTTTGAGCAATTTCTGCCTTGAAATTCCTGTGTAATGGCAGTTGAATTGCCGTACAATGATGGCCTACTTCTCCGCGCTCTCTCTCTCAGAGCTAGTGGTAGCGCAGTGGTAAAGATGTCGCTTACAATTTTTGTGCTGCGGGTTCGATCCCCACCGATGCGACTTGCTTTGCACGATTTTTCACTTGTCTTTTTGTACAGTTTCAAAAAAATATTTTATTCCTATCATGTCTTACGATGTCATGTCTCATCCGTACATTGTTAAATAACAGAGAATTCATTCATTACAAAGTGAAATACAAACAATTAGAACAAACATCTAACAATCATGGTATTCAGCTACCATGCGCATGAAACAAATGAAACCCTGGCCGGCTCGAAGGAGCTGCAGTCGGTGCCCATGCCGAAGCCTATATCAAAATGTTATGTATAGGAAATAGTATAAAGAATAAGAAAAAAAGGAGGAAAAATGAAGAAACTTGAAAGATTCTGAAGAATGTATAGCTAATCAATTGATTGGAGAGGGAAAGAAAGAAGAGTAGATCAGATTATAGAATTATTGATTGACTTACTAGTTTGTTATTCAAATCTTTGAGTGTTGTTCTTTGTTTCATCGAGATTTCTGAAATACGCTGAATCTTTCAATCAACACTGGCAAACTTTCAGACAGATGCATGGATATCAGTAAGCATATTACGAAAATTTAAAAAAAAGATCACAAAAAGACAAGTGTAAAAATCGTGCAAAACAAGTCGCATCGGTTGGGATCGAACCCGCAGCGCAAAAATTGTAAGCGACATCTTTACCACTGCGCCACCACTAGCTATGAGAGAGCGCGGAGAATTAGGCCATCATTGTACGGCAATTCAAATGCCATTACACAGGAATTTCAAGGCAGAAATTGCTCAAACTTAGAATTTTTTTAAATCCATGTACAGAGCCGTTTCGGATTTTTTAAACATACATTCTTATTCTACAGAGAAAGGGCTTTCAAATGAGCTATAAATCGTCACTTTTCGCCACCTTAAGCTGAGAGAGACTCCTTGTAAGTAAAGAACAGTGCACTTTTTGTGTGCCACTGAAAGCTGCCAGTTTGAGCAGTAACTAACTATATTAGATAACCCTTGTGAAACTTGTTCATGGGAGGAAGATGGAGAGGACGGATCAAAAGTGGAAAACAGTTTGATATCATCAGCAAAAAGACGAAGACCTACTAATGGCAGATTTTTGGTTACCATGGGCAAGTCAGAAATGTAAATCAAAAATAAGAGAGGACCCAAAACCGACCCTTATGGCACTCCGGAAGTGACAGCCCTCTCCGAAGAGAGGCTGCTACCTATTCTGACTCTGAAACTCCGATTGTCTAAAAATGAATTAAACCACGCGAGAAGATTAGCATGGACACCAATGGATTCTAGTTTATACAATAACTTAGAATGTGAGACTGTATCGAATGCCTTAGAGAGATCAATATAAACAATATCGGTACATAGATTTGAATCGAGTGAGGTTCGCCACGATTGAGTACATTCCAAGAGCTGGGATACGGTAGATTTACCAGAAACAAAACCAAATTGTTCATTTGGTATAATAGAGTGAATACGACACCAATTAACTAAGCGGGGCTTAATCAAGCGTTCTAGAACTTTGGAAGGAATAGGAGTGAGAGAAATCGGACGGAATTGGGACACATTTGTTGGAGATGAGACTTTAGGGATGGGGATAATGGTTGAGAGTTTCCATATGCTTGGGATTTGGCCTTGAGAAATCGATAAATTGAAAATAATGGACAAGGGATAGGAGAGAGAGGAATGGCACCGTTTAAACACGATAGAGGGAATATTATCAGATGGGAGTGAACAAGAATTGCTGATTCTGCGAAGAACATATGATACATCCTGAGGCATAATAATATTCATAGAGAGTGAATGAGAGACAGAGGAATAGAGTGGTGGAAGGGTAAGATCATCAGTGATATACATGGTTTCAAAGTATGATGCCAATGCATCACATTTAGATAGTTCAGAATATAAGGGCTGATTAGCTAAGTCATGTAGACAACCTATTCTGTACTTATTCTTAATACGGGAGCTGAGATAAGAATAAAATTTATTACCTTGAAGAGAGGACAATATTTTGTTTTCACGATTTCTGATGTATTTTCTAATTTCCTTTTGGAGGCGAGAGGAAACGGATATAAACTGGGGTCTAACAGGCATGAGGTGAAGCTTATCAAATAGTGTACGCTTATGACGAATGAGAGATTGGATGTGTGGTGGGTAATTGTCAAAACTCATGGTAAGTTTGCGTATGGGGACATATTTAGGAAAGAATGAGATCACATGGATGGTAAATCGGGTATATAGATCATCCATAGTAAGACAATCCTTAAGTAGGTTGTCCCAATCAGAAAAATACAAAGCATTGTTGAGGAAGTCAAAGTCAGTTTTTATAAAGTCATAAGATGGAATGGAGATCGGATTATGAAATGGGAATGAAAGTGAGAAATACACTGATGAATGATCAGATGAGGCGAATGGAGGCAAGACAATGCAATTAGAAACAACATCCGGGGTCGAGAAGACAAGATCAAGATAATGAGATAATAATGTAGGCTGAGGAACATGTTGGGTAAGGGAAAGGGACCGTGAAAAATCAAAAAGGTTCGAAGATTGGCCATTGGTAGAGGGGGTAGGGACGGACCAATCAATATGAAGGTTAAAATCGCCTAATAGAATGAGAGGAGTATCGATTGATAAAGAGAAGCGAGACAATCAAATAATGAGGAGGAATCCGAGGTTGAAGAGTTTGGAGGTCTATATACGAGGACAAGACGAATTGTTGTGAGGGAAGCAGAATCAATTATATCTAATGACAAAATATCAGAAGAGGAATCATTGTTCACTGTAACAGGAGTAAGAGACAAATGGTCACGAATCAATAGAGCAACACCACCACCACGTCTAGCACGATCTGATCTAATAATACGATAGGGGAAGTGTACTACAAGTTCTGAATCAAGAATACGACTATTCAACCATGACTCAGTAATACAAACTACATCAGGGCGAGAAATGGACAACAAGCAATGCAAATCTGGTAACTTATTGACAATGGAACGTGCATTGAATAAAATACACTTGAGGCTGGTATTGGGAAGTGGAGAAGAGAAAGATAACTGAGATTGATGGGATGAGGTTGACTGTGTATCAGAGATCAAAGAACAGTTTGGTGATAAAAGTACGGTATTGGGGGGTGGTGGGGATAGAGACAAAGATAGTAGAGAAGGCGGGAAAGGATGGGAGAAGCCTAAGGCACCTAGTTTGAAGATAGAGAGGGAGGAAGATTGACTCTCTTACCGGTTTTTATGTCATCCTTATGCCATACTTCGTCTCGATAGAGAACGAAGGGCGACGAGGAGTCAACCTTTCTCAACTCTCTAAGAAGTTCTCTGTACTCGGCCTGCTTAATTCGCTCTTCTTTAGTCAGACTCTTTCGCACGAACACACCTTTGAACTGTGCCTTGGTACGAAGTACCTGTCCGTTCTTCAGAGCTGTCAGAAGGAAAGAGCGAGCAGGAAGGACCACCTTCACCAATCGGGGTCGACCGTCAGACGGTTTACCCATACGAAAGACAGAGGTGGGCGTGGCTTCCACATCAAGAGCATCCAGCAAGGCACTGATAGCCATACCGTCTGCACTCGATCTCTCAGATGGTGAAAGTGATTGATCAGGTTCAATGAGACCCGAAACAACCAGGGAACGACCACGAATTTGTGCCTCAACCGAGTCAGAGTAAGAGAGAGATTGTGAGGGTGGAGAGACCAGACTAGATACAATGGATTGAGTAGAAGAGGATTGGATAGGTGGAATTTGAGTACGAGAAGCAAGCTCCTCTACAAAGGTAGCTAGAAGAGACACAAGCGAAGTAATATTGGACCATAAGGGAGCGGGTACAGATGGAGGTCTATCCATCAAAGAGAACTCCATGGCTTTGACCACAGTATCCTGCATCGATGGACGATCCTTCTTAGAAGGGGGTGAGGTAGACATGGATGTGGAAGGAGAAGAGGCAAGATGACGACGACGCGACATAGGAATCAGATAAACAAAAACAAGAAAGTCAGAAATAAACTACAAATGGATTATCGATTGAGACGAGAGAGAAGGGAAGGGTCACCTCTCGCCTTGAAAGGAGAGAGGATGAGTGTGAAAATGTCTTGTTATATTAATTCATTCATTTTCCAATTATCTTGTCTCGTCATTAAATGAAATGTGCAATGAGGAAATGATTCTCATAGTGAGATATTCTCGCATAATTGCAGAGGATCCCATAGATATATTGTTATATTCGTAGTTCAATTATCAGGTTTATGCGCATGCGACATCAGTTTGCTGCGATTGTCTTTATAAGAATTCATTCTATTCTTCACTAATTGTAAACAAATCTTCGACGCATATAAGTCTCTGCCGCGCCACTTCGAAATCGCTAGCGCAAAATAAAAGGCGCCCATTTGGGTTACTTATTGTATTTGATTGCCATATCAATCAATTGGCATTCACACGATACAAGCGGTTAAAAAGTGGGGAAAAAGAGCCCGTGCAAAATATTAAAAATTTTGCAGAATTTTATTGCAATAATGCAAATTAGATAAATTCGTTTTACATACATCTAATTAAATAATATAAATATGAGAATGCTCTTTCTTTCTTAAGTCACCAGTTTTACTGAACGGTTGTGCTGTCATTTTGTGCGCTAATTTTTAAGGTTTTATTTTTTATTTATTAAATTATTTTGATATTTATTTAAAGGCGGCACACCGAGGTATGAAGTTTCTAATACTTCTTACGGACGGATACTGCTCAAAGAAACACCATTCATGGATTGAGAAGAACGCGAGGTTTGAACGTGTTAGAGAAACAGGAAGAGAGGTGAGAGGACATGTAAAACGAGAACAATGAGATATTTTCTTGGCATCGTGCCAACATGATGATCACATAGTAATTGGAATTAATCATTTGCAATACTCGCGATACGATATGCAAATTAAATTAATAAAAATTTCATTGATCATCAGATCCTAATGACGCTCTATACCTCGTCTTTTATACATTCAATGATAAATAAATACACTAGTTCTTCATTCCCTCATTCTATTTTAATTAATTAATTGATTAATTAAATTTAATTAATTTCTTCAAATAAAAACGATAAGAAGCGTACGCGAGAATGCGCGATAGCAGGGTTGGGTAAAACGTGACGTTAAAATAAATGCTATTTTTGAACTCAGCTTGGTCGATTTAATCATACATGGTGTGGAAATCATTTAAACATTATGTTCGTGAAAAAAGTTAGTTCACGATTCACGATTATTCTATGGGAGCTCTGGCACTCACTAGACGTTAGCGTAGGGAGAGCGAGAATGCATCAACTGAAAAAATAGCAAAAAGAGTTCGGAATAACTAGGAGATGTTTTCTTTTGCCAACCTTACTGGGGAATTGAACCCCCCTTGCCGACCAACCGACCGGATTGATGGTCCGACCTGTTATCCCCTAGACCATGGGTCCCTATTCTTAGTTGAGTCAAAGGATCTAGATATACTCACTCATGCCGGTAATTATATACCGATTCATGGCTCCGCCCATTTTTAGTGACCCCGATTTATATAGTGATGCTAGCCCCGCCCATTTAACTTCGCGGGCTTGGACACCGGTTACAAACATCAACAACCCCAAAATCTTTATTATTTCGTTAAATAGATCCAGCAAGACTGCAACAAGCTAGCCAGGAAGGTGCATCCGTCAGAACCACGAGCCGACCATCAATGACGTTGAGACCTTCTGATGGAATCGCCGACAAAGATGAAATTCACCCTGAACAAAGATAAATTAGCACCGAAGCCATCACTAATAATGGAAGGGTAGTTACGAACGAGCTAGATATACCAAATCACATATAGCAACAACATGGTGGAAGGACATAAAAACGTAATACTGCCACAGCTTTTTGCTATTTTTGATTAGCTGTGGGTTACGATTGTTAAACAGTACATATACCTTGTAGCAGTGACTGTATGGTGCCCGATAGAAAGCGACTTCAGTCTTCAGCCTTCAGAACACATCCTCGACTCAGGCATGACGACATCTCTTGAGACGAATGAGTCGGACGTTGAGAGCCCGAAGACTTCTGAAGACTTGAGGACTTCTGATTCTGAAATGGATTGGAAATGATGTACACGGACATCAAAACTAGTAGTGAACTCTCCATTATGAATTTTATAGTAAGAAGAATGGAAGAAAATAAAAGCGATGCAATAGAAGAGCGCCACAAATATATGAATATGGATCGTAAAAGGGACAGTGAGCGATAAGATAAAAATCAAAGATCAATTAAAACGATGGGCTAACAGGAGACGGTTGGAAGGGGTGATGAACGGTATGAGAAATCAAAGGCATGAAATTACAGTCAATCGATAATAGCAAGATAGAGGTTGAGACATGAGAGGGTGACGGAGATAAAAATATCAAAGGTCAAAGATCAAAGATCAAAGATCAAAATGGATCTGGCCATAGAGAATGAGAGGAAGCGAGAATCTGAACTATTTGGAAGCGCAAAAAGAATAGAAGGAAAGCTAAAGAACAGCACCATGTACGATAACATAAAATGATGGATGACGGAAAAGCAACCAAGAATGCATAGAACAACGATCGATAAACAATGGTAGATCATTCGTTTCTTTCTCTGACCTCTCTCACTTCTACATACTCTCATATAAAGTCTCGATCTGATCAAAGAAAATCAATAATTTTGATTAGTCAGCTGATATCGATCGCAGTTCAAAATACAATAAGGAGAGTCTCACATGAATTGGACATCCATACATCGAAAATATGAATAACAGATTGGAAAATGAACGAAAAGGTAGAGAGATCAAAGATCAATCAAAGTAAAAAATGTCAATCGATAATCAGGAGGAGGCATTGAGGGAGTTAAGAGAAAGTGGAGAGGTAAAGGGAGAGAATGGATGAGAGAGGGGTGAGTAGAGATAGAAAGCGGGAGAGAAGAGAGATGAAGGAAAGACAGAAGGAAGGAGAGGGAGAGAAGAAGACGAGATAGAGGATGACCGAAAGAGAGACTTTGACCTAACTTCTAACGAAAAAGCAGAAACAATGGTCTATAGACGCGTACAACATATCAAATGGCGGGAAAGATAACGAGAACGGAGGGAACAACGATTGATAAACAATGGTAGATCATTCGTTTCTTTCTCTGACCTCTCTCACTTCTCCACACTATCTCACCACTCTCTCATATCTCCACAGTCTTTACTGTGATCAAGGAATCATCACTCATGGAGTGAGAAGAACGCGAGGTTAGAGCATGTGAGAGAAAGAGAGACAGAGAGAGACAGAGGGTGAGATAGACAGAGGGTGAGAGAGAGATGGTGAGAGAGAGAAAGAGAGAGTGGTGTGATAATAAGCGAAACGAGAGAGTCAGACAACAGATAGACAACTGCACAGATATTGTATTTTGTTTCAGTGTTCATCGCTGCAATCCTATTCAGTCTGCCATCGATCAGTTTCATGCCACTTCCCCGTTTGGTCTATGTCCTCTGTCAACTACGTTACAAATGAAGGCTTCCTATCTCACATATCGATTGATACAAAAGGGGGAACAGATTTTAGGTTAGGCCTCTCTGGTACGGAGGCTGATCGAAGAATCATCACTCACAAAGAGAGAAGAACGCGAGGTTAGAGCATGTTAGAGAAAGAGAAAGAGGGAGAGTGGCGAGAGAGAGAGAGGGAGAGAGAGAGAGAGAGAGAGAGAGAGAGAGAGGAACGGCGAGAATACATGGAAAACGAGAGGGTCAGACAACGAGAGATTTTCTTGGCGTCGTGCCAACATCACGCTGTGATCACATAGTAATTGAGATTCCAATGGCAATACATATGCAAATTGAACTATTACAAATATTTAAAAGATATACAGTACAGCTCGGTCGCGTTGTTAACGCATGTCTTAATCATGAGTTTCCGTTATGAAAAAGTTCTTTTGATGATTTCTATTCATGAGAAAAAATGAAAAATATTCGGACTCCAGCGAATATTTTAACGAGCAAACGGTAAAGAAAGAACGATAGCAAAAGTTTTCCAACATAGAGTGCGATATTTATTTCATCAATATCGCCCAGAAAGTACGAATATGAGCTAAACAAAGAACTAATCAATGCGTTAATCATTCATTCTTTCGCAGGTTCACTGTCTAGAACCCATAGCTGGAAACAGTGTTCTCCTAAATAGTAATAACAATAATAATAATTTATTCTGTCTACAGGTCATATTTAGAGAGGGGTCAAGGAAGGAGGTATCTTCATGAGGTATGAGGAGGTACAAGTTCTATCCTTCGGTCTCTGAGAGATTTCTTCTCCATTCAAGAAAACGTCTAACAAGGGAACTATTTAACCTTACCACAAAATTCTCTAATTTTGACACCCTGGCGTAAATCTACATGGAAAAGGTTTCTAAAAGTTAAATCAAAAGTTCCTCATTCGCGTTTTAAGTCCTTTTTCGGGCCTCTGCAAATGCACTGGATTTGCCCAAAAAGATTCCAAAAAATACTAAAAGGCGCAGAAAGCCAAAAATGTTCACAAATGGCCATAAATAGACAAAAAGTAGACCCAAAGAGGGTAAAAAAAAGAGAAAAAAAATGTCCAAACACGCCCAAAATAGCCTAAAAATGCTCTTTTCAGAGGCCCGAAACAGGCCTTACAACGCGAATGTGGAACTTTTGACCTAACATTTTAGAAACCTTATTCCATGTAGATTTACGCCAGGGTATCAAAATTAGAGAATTTTGTGGTAAGGTTAAATAATTCCCTTGTAAAAGGAAACTTGATAAGAACATTCAAATAACCCACGAAAACATTGCGCGTTGTTCGTCGTAAATAGTATTGAATACATTTGCACGACCTGTACAATTCACTATTGGCTCTTTCAAATCGTTTAAAACATTTCAAATGTACTCTGGTATTTTGAAACTTAAAGTCTACTTAAACCCCGCACTTTATGTAGACTTTAAGTAAACTTAAAGTAAAATTCAAGTCTACTTAAAGTGGTGTGGTATACTGTAATGCATTTCGTCAAATGTTCTTTCACTTTAAGTTTACTTAAAGTCTACTTAAAGTCTGTGACGTAATTTAAGTAGACTTTAAGTTTCAAAATACCAGAGTATATTCATTTTCCCATCCATCATTCAAGGATAATTATATAGCAAGCAACGACGGGATTCGTCGGTGGAAAACAAGAGATTCGGCAATAGCCTTATTTCTCTTTCTCTTATTTTCCCTATTTATTTTCATTTCTTCCCTTGGAGCATCTCGGCTTCTCAGTGTCTTCTTATTTCAACTCGAAATTTTCAACCCTAATTTGTTCTGACAAATAATGTCGAAATCTGCTTAATTTCATTCAAATTTCATTCAGTTCGAGAGTTTTTTCCTGACTCGCTAATGCCTTCGGGCAGGCTCCAGCTAGGATTTTTTTATCAATTCTCATATTATTGCGTGTTCAATTGGACATATTTTCTCGTTCCAAGTGCCACTCTCTTCACGAAATTGAGTTTGTTGGACAACAGGGATTGTTCGACTACAAGCATTAGAGATAAAGGGAGGAAGATTGTATTTTCGATGAGCTATAATATCATTCAAAGCATTGTTTGGCTCTTTAAAGGGAGAGTAACCTCATTCAATGGCCTCTTCATTGCGCACATTATTTCTCTATTATCTAATAACGAGAAAGCGTAGACCGTTGAAGAGGCCGTTGACAAAGATTTCGGTCCCTTTAAAAACAGTTGGAAATTTTGGTAAAAATGAACAAAAGAGCCACTGGTCGAATATTTTCTTGAAAACCAAAACTTTCTTTATTCATACGGACCACTTCACGCTAGGCCTCATTCACCATACCTCATTGATCCCACTCTGATCTTTGATCTATGCACTCGTGAACGCGTTATCGATATCTCTCTGACTATCTTCAGCAACGATTCTTCTCGATCCACATTCACGTTGTCCATCCTGTCCATGTTATTTCTGCTTTTTTTTTTCAAATTTCTTTATTTCAATTGCATTTTTACTTGTTGAAGCATTTTATGATGCATGATAAATAAATAAACTATATGACAAAATGCAAAATTCCTTGATGTCTTTTTTCGAAATCTTCATTTTCTCTTCAAACTTCTACTCTAGTAGATGATTTGATGTGTTATTTTGGCTATGCTCCCCATCCTCTTCATTCAATATGTCATCAACAGAGACACTGACTAAGCCTTCTTTCTCGTTATTTCATCCCGTTCTCATCCTATTATTATATCGATTTGATTCCATTCTAATCATATTCGACCATTTAAGTACGAAAATAAATAAATAAATAACAATTTGAGTAGGATACGATTCAAGGCAAAATATTCTCTACATATATTATTTGTTTGATTGCTTACAATCCGAAAATGCATAAATCCCATTATGTAATAGTCTTCAGCTCGAATTCACAACCATCACTAATAACTAATTATCACTGGCCTAGCAGTGATCACCGCAGGACCTTGTGTACCTTGACTAACGGGTTGTTTTAGAGGGTAGGGGTTCACTGTCTAGAAACTATGCCGTCACAGTGTTCCTCTAAAAAGTATTGAGTACATTTACATGATTTGTAAATTCACTATTTTGTTCTTTAAATTTACATTTTACCTTTACCTTTTATAGAATTCAGCCCTTCTGACTCTCCAATATTCATTGGTTGATGAATATTATTCCATTCGCATCTTCGATATCCCCCAACCACTTGTACATGCTAATAAGTCATTATCATCAAGAGGAGATGACTAATGAGATACTCTCACAACCGGAATCGTAAACATATTAAAGAGATATTTTTAATATTCTTTCGATTTGATGTGTTATTTTGGCTCCGTGTTTCTTCAAGAATAGGCATTTCCGTGTTTCTTCAAGAATTTCGTGAATGTATCACAGTTGAATTATCAATGTCCTAGCAGTGATCTCCAGCAGGACTTTGTTGCCTTGAACAACTGGATGCACCTTGACCTTTTTTACTTATTTATACCACACCTGAATAATTTATTTCGCTTTTTTTCGATGTATTTTCCTCTTTTCCTCATACTACGTGGGTTTTTGTGTGCGAGGGAGGATGAAAAGGAATAAGTTGTAGTGGGTTGTACTATACTGAATGAGTGAGGATTGAGTGAGTGAAGACGATGACAGAGACTGAGAAAAAGGAGTTCGAAAAAGAGGGAAGAGATTGAAAACAAAGTTGGACAGACTGGGAGGAAATATCCCCCTTCCCTTAGGATTCTTTCTTTCTTTCTTTCACTCATCTCATAAATAACTCCTGTTTTTGCGTGTTCGCCCATACTGAAGACATCCTTGAATTTTCGAATTTGAAATCATGTCGTCTATTGAACTCTTGAATGCTGTTTTCCTAGTTTTATATTGCTTCTTTATTCTATAAAATGAATATGTGGTAGAAGAGGTGAGATTCCGTCGCGCATAAGCGATTTCGCTTTTGGCCGGTGGCAGCTTTCAAGGGAAGGGGGTTCAGGGACGAATCCTAGAATGACCACTAAATGTTCCTTCGTCTTTTATTCGTCATCTTCTACCACTACTTAGATAGATATAAAGAGTTTGGTATAATGAGAAGTCTAAACGAGTATTTGGCATGCATAATGAATAGATGAAGAGGGGGATAGATGGAGATATAACGACAACGATTCTTGGTAGATACTACTGTATCGTCTCGTATCATCTTCTCCATTAATATTAGTAAACCAAATTTTTTATACTTATTTTTGATATTCGCTATGTTTACAGTCATTTATAACACATTTATCAAAAGTTCGTTTGGTCGCTATGGCTATTATTCTTACCACATTTCCCCAAATGATATATGGGACCAGTTATATTTTATCCTTCCATAATATTCCTAGGTTCTTCCTGTATACTCCGTTGGCTTGACCACATTATATGGATCATTTTCTCCATATTTTCTTATATCTCATTCCATTTTACCTCTGCATTATCTCCACTCTCTATTCCATTTCATTCTCTCATACTCTTCTTCATCTTCATCTCTTTACTATCGCATAACACATTCGGATGGTTTTTAATTCACTCTATTCACTTTTCACACTTTGCTCATATGTTCTTCTACTTGCTCTATGTTCTTTCATCTTCTTTAGTCTAATATATTTCTTCATCTTTCTCTATCTCTCTATCTTCCCGTGTCACTCTCCTTTTTCATTCATTATCAATTCCATCATATATTTTTTACTACATCTCTTCGTGTAACAAAGTGTGGGCCGCTGGTTTTTCATATAATTCAATAGTTTCTTCGCCTCACTCCATAATTTTAATATATTTATCGACTAAATAAAAAACGAATCAGTAGAGTGTACACCATGACGTGGGAATACAGTGTACGTCGTGCGGTGGGGAAAACCCACAGAGTACACCTACAGTGGCGTATACCGTCTTCCCACCCCGTTGATGTGTAATTCGCGCAATACGCCGTATTCTCACACAGTGGTGCACGCTGCGAGTCAAAGAAAAACCCGAAGATGATTTGTCTTCCTAGGTTATTCATAATATATCTAGCTCTCTTATTTTTTCATATTTGTGAGTACGTTTTTATGAGCATATCCAACTCAATAGGGTTCTACTGAAGATGACCAACCCCATTGAGTAGAGGATCACTGTCCGAAACAGTGTTCCTCTAAATCGTACTGAGTATATTTGCACGATTTGTAAAATTCACTATTCGCTCTTTCATAGGTCGAATAGCTAGGTTATCGAATTTTAAAATGCGGTCAGGTTTTTCGATTTTTGGGAAATTTTGGCTCAAATGCGGTCAGGTTTTTCGATTTTTGGGAAATTTAGGCTCAAAATGCGGTCAGGTTTTTCGATTTTTTGGGAAATTTAGGCTCAAAATGCGGTCAGGCTTGGTACTTTGTAACGTACTTTTCGACCTATGCGCTCTTTCAATTGGAACACGTTTTACTTTTATCGCACTCAAATTTGTTGAAGAAATTCCAATATTGTCTAATATTTTAATTTATTATAGTTAGAATAAGCACACGATGCCCTTCATTCTGGCCAATATACAGGACACGCGATACAAGTGTTGCTTCAGAGAAGTTCATGCTAAGGTTATCCACATAATATAATATAATATATTATTATTATTCACATAATAATATTCATTTTATGTATATTTTATATATTTAATATACATTTTATTGCACCCAAGAGAAATCATCTCAAATATTGTCTCAAGTAAAGTTAGCCTTATGAGAGGACAATAGCATGACCGGTATCAATTTCGATGCTGATTACGAATCGTTTTCAAAAGTGCCAAAAAATCGAGTTGAGTAGTGAGGATAGTTCGTGTCTTTTTAAGATTTTGTTCATAAGGCGACACATAAAAACAATGAATAGTATCTGTAAATGATCACTTTTTAAGCACATTTTCAAAATCAAATTTTAATTTTTAATTTTTCAGGCAGGAGTTCTCGTCATCGTATGTCTGAACACATTCACATTCATTATGTTACTGGTACAGACTGCGCTGAGGTAATATTATTGATTGATTAAGGATTTTCTTAGTTAAAGTTACACCCCAGCTATTGAACGTATAAAAATCACTTGTTTTATTTGTAGAAGAGACTTTCTTGTTTTGCATGGTTCAGAAACTATGCCGATCTCTTTTATATATCATATAGCGCGCGGCGAAGGTCAGCCGGGTTAGAGAGAAGCAGCGGAGAGACAATCGAGAGGCGGGGCGAGATGTAGAAGGCTACATCTCGCCCGCATCTCGATTGTGACTTCCGTTCGTTAGCACCGTTTGTCATTTTCTTATGCAAGTACATTTTATACGCACAATAATTTGGAATTCTATAACAATGATCTCCTCTTTGCCAACGAGAGAGCGTTGTCAGAGAGTTGCGCAAGAGAGCGGAGAGTTTCAAATCAGCTTGAGCCTTTAATGGACGTTCATTTTCAGTGGAGAACGAACCCAATTCGATTTTTGGTTCCTGCTCATTCAAGGTAAGAGCATGAATTGGCTATTATGCTATGAGAGGTGTTCATTATTGTTTATTGTTTTCTTGAATTTCAGCATTTTTACTGGTTTCCCCGTAGACATTAAAGAAGGGGACCCTCGAGTTTTTTCGTGACTAAACTGGCCAGGCAGAACTATAGATCACATCTCCCTGATTACAAAAACAATTTTCTCTAAAATTTTATATGCTCCGGAATACCGTAAACCCGGGATTAAAGTTCACTCATGTCCAGGGAAAGGCGCGAGTTTTTGAAAATATATAGAAAATTGCAAACGGGATTCGAACCCGCGTGGCACGGTTACAAACGCTGGCATGTAACCACTTAGCTATACACGCTACTCTCTGAACCTCTCAATTCTGATAGAGAAAATAAAGTCACTTCCTATCTCCCACGTTCTAGCGCTCCCCAAATCTCCTGGTTCCCCTTCTTTAACTGAAATATGTACAGTATAGGACAGACAAATCATCTAGTCTCCGTCATTTTCTAAATTAATAATTTACCTTTCGAGTCAGTAGAGAAGCCCATTGTTCTAAAATATTCAGAAGAAGATTCAAGGGCACTAGGTCGGATGAGAACCGATGAATAGATTCTCATTCGACCTATAGTTACGATTCAACTTGTTCTCATCGTAATGCAATAGTATATTAAAAATATAATATGACGATATTAAAGTAGTATAATAAAAATAATGAAATAATATTATTGTAAACTAATTTAGGTGGAGTGATAATCTCATCATTGATCGCGTTGTTCACCGACACTCGATGGTTTCTCTATGCACCCATCGTTTTCTGGGTACATCGTCAAAGGCACACGCCAAGCTAATTTGAAACTCTCCGCTCTGACAATGCACCTTTGTGTACAAAGAAAGTGAGAGAGTGTGGTCAGAGCGGAGAGTTTCAAATTAGCTTGGGGTCTTGCCACTTTACGCTCATAGCCAGTTCAAAAGTTGAGAAAAGCAGAGAAAATTCTCCTCGCTTGACACACTCTCTCGCCTGCTTTTCTTATAGGGAGCGTAACTGGTCTCTTCGACGCGCAATGCTTTCTCGTTGTTAGAGAACACAGAAATACTGTGCAAAGTGTGGAGATCATTGAGAGAGAGGTAACGCTACCTGTAAAACCTCAGACAAGAAGTGAAAATCTTCCTCGTTTGACACACTCTCTCGCCTGCTTTTCTTAAATTTTTGTTTCTTTTTCTTTTTTGACCACACACATTACTAATGTAGTGTATGATATGGATTGCTATGTGAGACCAGTGGTTTTCCTTTAAAGGTAATCCCTACACTGATGATGAGACGTTAGTCTCGAAACGTCTGCCAATAAACAATTCACTAATCCTTCATTCTCTTACTGGTCTCACATAGCAATCCATATCACAATAAATGAAGATAACACAGTATGCAAGATTCATTCCTCTACTCAACTAATGCAGTGTTCAAAGCTCGTCGGCATTGCGTTAAATATGGAGACTCTTCAATTATTCCCTGAACAGAGCAGAACTAATCCAACTCATCTTTCGTCTGTACATTGTAATGATGTTGTTGTAGATGGGCATAGCAGGAAGTGTCCTACTTGTGATCGTATTCGCCATATTGTACGCCATCCATCCTAATGATTACGCGACAAGGTACGAGTATTGTTGTTAAATTAATGGCACAACCCGAGCCGCTCTGGAACTGCTCTCTCACTTTCTCTGCTCACGAGAGTGTGCGGTCAGAGCGGAGAGTTTCAAATTAGCTCTGGGTTTATTTCTTAAAGAAGAAAAAGTGAAAAGGTCAATGCTTACGGTACATGACTAGTTACTGATCATGCCTGAAATTATAGATAAATTGGCATTGGAATTGAAATAATGCTTTAAACTCCCGTTGTTTTCTTAAAATATTTAACATTTACAGATTCAATTTTCTGCTGAATCATAATGTATTGAACGAGGAAACAAAAGTTGATCCACAGAAAGTAAACAGTAAGTTCTTCCTTACTGAATAAAAACAAAAATTAAAATATTAAAAATATTGAAAATAAAAAATTTTTTTGTTAAATAATGACATTTGAGTGGTTCGAGGAGTAGCAATCACCGGAATTGTAATGTTGTTCATTTTGTTCCTCGTCTGCCTATGGTTCGTCGGAATACACAGGAAGTGTTACAGGTATTTTTCCCGAATTTTTTTTGTTGTTTCGCAAGTTTCACAACTTCGATAATAATAATAATAATATATTTATCGCATCTTGGAGAAAAGCGAAAAGAGAGATTTTTTCATAAACAATTAAAATACATATTAAAACAAGAAGTAGCGACGATATAGGTGCAATTACTGGATTGCAACCTTTATAGAATTACTAAACACTTGAGGAGAGATTGATGTGACAATAGTTCGATCTAAATTATTCCATTTTCGGACAACACAATTTGAGAAAAATGATAGATAGCGAGTACTAGATGAAGGGTTCATACAAATTCTAAGTGGATAACCTCGAGTAAAATTCAAAGTGTTGGAAAATATAAATATGCTACGGGGGTCAATATCAATAAAATTATGAATGATCTTGAATGTTACAGTAAGATCAATAATTGTTCTACGGGTTTCTAAAGTAGGGAGGATAGAGCTTTAAATTGGCACCCCGAGCTGACATGAAAATTTCCCCCCCCCCCCCTGGCCGCACTCTTTCGCTTTCTATGTCGACGAGTGTTACCAAGGCGGAGAGTTTTCAAATTAGCTCGTACTTTGAATTTCAAATTTAAAGGTGGAGACCCGCGAATGTTTATGCAAATCGCTTATGTAAGTGTTAAGTGATATGCAAGAAGATAGAATATCCTCTCATCAGTCCCTTAGCGCAGTGGTATCATTTCTGATTATGTAACGCACGGTCGATGGTTCGAATCCTATTGCTGAACTTACCTATTTTCAAAAAGCGCGCCTTTGCCTGCGATTGCAAGCATGATTCATTCATGATTCTAGCAATCAATAAGCAGAATTAGGATAAAATAAATATTGTGAAGTGCATAGAATAACTTTTGCTAACATTCTGTCTTCACAGTTTGTTCACGAAAATATTCGCGGAGAGATAAAGAGGCGAGCAAGTGTGCAAAACATGTAGAGTTTTTCCCACTTTCTTTTCTCTTCTTATGAGTGTAAGATAAGATAAGATGAATTTCATTACTTTATTTATTTATTTATTTAAATAAATAAATAAATAAAAATAAGATAAGATCAATTTCACTACAGATATATGCGGGAAGTGCGAACAGGACGACTGCTTCCTACAACTGACACACTAAATGGCCGGCATCGTGACATATCTGATCTTACTGATTATTGATTTATCGATTTATCGATTCGTTACTTCTCCTTTACTCTTTTATGTTTCACTTGGTACTCAATTTGTTGACTGATGCGCTAAAAACTGTGAAAAACGGGAAATAGCGAGTTTCCTGGGTCTAATAAATACAGAAAAAAGGGAAAGTCGGAAATCCATGAACTGCCCTCACGAAATGCATTACATATGTTATAAGTTACAAGTTTTAATCAATTTTTAGATCCAGGAAGCTCGCTAAGGTTTTTAGCGCGCCATTACATTGTTCACTGATTGTACAATCCATTACGAGTTCGTCATACCTGTTCATTGAATACGATCTCTTCCACCCTTTGCATCATTCTCATGTACATATCGAGCAGAATGAAGAAAATAAAGATAATATTCATAATAAGTGTTAGCGAATCAGTGTTCTCGAGGTCTATTAATATTTTCGAAGTGCCACAATATTCGGTTGAAGTCATTCCAGAAGTTATTTCATATGTGCGGTATTCTTTTGGAAGAATAACAATTGGGAATCAAACAGTGAAACAGTGAATCATTGTCAGATTTTTTTAACTCTCGTAGCACCCTGTCTGGTCTGCGATACACGAAATTTTAATTATTTATATATTTGTTTATTTATTTATTTGATACACCGTGACAGGTGCAAATATTGAGAGTTATATGGTTGACGGATACAGATTGCACGGTGAATTTGTGTTGCAGCAGGCAGAGATGGGGAATAAAAATGAAATGCGCTGATCATCATATTAGGTTGAGTGAATTTTAGGAGGGCCAATAATTTGGTCGAACATTTTTGGGTGCCTAAAATTTGGCTACCATACAAGCCCCACTTTTAAAGTTGAGTCAATAATTTGGTGGTTGAGCCAAAAATTTGGTTCGAAATGGGGCTGTTATTTTAGTCTAAAATTTTAGCCAAAAGTTTGGCTAAAGTTTAGCTATTTTTTTTAAATAAAATAATAGCTCCACTTCGAACCAAATTATTGGCTCAACCACCAAATTACTGACTCAACTTTAACAGTGGGGCTTGTATGGTAGCCAAATTTTATGGTCAACTTTTACGGTCCACCAAATTGTTGGCCCCACTTCGACCAAATTATTGGCCTCCCTAAAATTGCGGAGCATAAGTCTTGTCGCATTTTAGAGGGCTATGTTTGTGCTATCACTGCTCAGTCGTACGTTATCAATTACCCCGTCCGTTCTGGCAGTAAATAAGTCACTACTACTCTTTGAGCGTAGTAGCGAATTCTATCTACATCGAGTCTAGTACTCCGGTATTTTTTGCTCGCGGGGCACACCGTTGAGAGGCCAAATCTCGCGGGGTACACCGCGAGGTGCACCACCTACCTCGCGGCATACATCACGGAATTGAACGGTGTGCCCCGCGAGTAAAAAATACCGGAGTAGCTGAAATGCCTCTTCAATTCGTTCCCAGTTTTGTGCACACGTGACACGTCACGTTGTTCTTCATCCTATTCGAGCTCAAACCACCCGATGTCCATATCCGTATGGCGGTAGTATACAACGCCCCTAGTACGTGCACTGTGCAACATTGGATCAAACGCTTCGAAGAAGGGAGTAAGACGTCGAAGGTCCGCAGGGCACCCGAGCTGTACTTGGACGTGCTGGAGCATCAAGTCCAAGCAGACCCCGATGCTACCACCATCGGGGTGATATGGCGACAAATCTTAGGGTAAGCCAACCCGCTATCGTTGGTTGCCTACAGGATCTTAAATGCGACAAGACTTATGACTCAACCTAATAGAATGATGTGGAACAAAACGTCCATAAAAGAGGATTGTAATTTCACGTTTTTTTTAAAATTCAAGTCACGCCTTTTGAACAGTAAATTCACAAAGAAATTTTTCTCTCAGAAATTCCCGCTTATTGTTAATCTGAATTTCTATCAAATTTCACAGGCTTTCACAAATGCATTCAACATACACGCATCTACACACCGCCTTTATCGAGAAAAAGAAAAAAACACAAGAAATCAAAAGGGAATTGAGGTCGGGTGTTGTATTTACAGAAGAATCATTGACGAAGCTCAGAGGGTTCAGACCTGAAATTACAGTATACCAGATCTACCGTAATCAGTATCTACCACAAGCAGTATCTACCGTAATAAGTATCCACCGTAATCAGCATCTACCATAATCAGTATCTACCGTACCAGATCTGCATTCCATTTACGGTAACACTCTTGGGCTGAAGTTGAGGGGCCATCTGGGCTGAGAGACGAATAGATCCGGTAGTGTTCATTTTGAGTGAGAGGAACATCTCAACCTGCAATCAATCGATAATCTACCATCTACCGTATTCCTTGGTCTTACATGGATCTTGCCATTGGCCTGCTTTGTCTTGACTCGACAGCTTGGCTTGACGTCTGAACGGGCAAATCGATATTAATTGCTGATGTTTTATCGATGTACCGTTGGCAGAAGTAACAGAGTTTTCGGGGCTCAATGCCGGGGCAGTCACCTCATCGAGCAGTTCTTGTACGTCACTGTAATATCGGAAGATTACTGTATTTTGAGATTACTGTAGTTATTGTAGTACTGTAGCTGGAAAGTACGGTAGCCTTACAGAGAACTGGGTACATCAGGAGACTTGGCCGTGAGCACACGCGCAGATTTCTGCTGTGACTTGGCCGTACGAGTAGCTGAACACAAATCGATAATAATAATAATAATAATAGTAATAATAATAATAATAATAATAATAATAATAATAATAATTAATAATAATAATAATAATAATAATAATAATAATAATAATAATAATAATAATAATAATAATAATAATAATATAATAATAATAATAATAATAATAATAATAATAATAATAATAATAATTAATAATAATCGTATAATCGATAATTGATCGTAAACTGATTTCTATACCGTACCAGATGTTGGCGTCTTGGGATTAGCACGAGCAGTGCGCATATCTAGAATCGATTACGGTAGGATTATGGTAGAATTTGTTACGGTAGGTACACACCAGAGTGGGGCTTAGATGGAGTGATGACCTTGCGACGGGCAGTCTTCAGCTCATCGCTGTGCTGAGGAGAAATGTCTGAAAATCAGTCGATGATCTTTGATCTTTGGTCTTTCAGACTCTCATTCGAACCTCTGACTTTCTTACGAAGGATGGGAGTACGCTGGCAGCCAGTCATGAGAGAACAAGACAGTCCGGCAGGGGATACTGTAATCAAGCAAGTTTAACGATTATCACAGATCATATATTGATTACCTGCAGTACAAGTGGCCGGAGTTCTGCTTTTGACGTCTATAAATAGGTATTGGAACTACTGCAGTCTTTGGCAATACCAACCTTTAGCAGTTTGTAGATAGGATCGAATGTCACGTGCAGTAGAGATCGGAGAACGGGCTGCAAGAGATCAAAGATCAGTCAGCCGTATCCAAATTAACGAACCAGAGCGAGTGGGCGAAGGACGAGTGTCCTTCTGGAGGTAGCCTAAATGAGATCACGCTCTATGAGATCAAAGATCAAAGATCAATACTCTAAACGATCAAAGATCAAAGATAAATCCTTACCAGTCGGAGTCTGAATGTATGTGAATTGAGCTGGCTCCGAGTACTCGTTCGCATTCTGTACTCCTTGTGGCATCGTGTCAATCTCACGGGGTGTTCCTAAAGATCAAAGATCAAAGATCAGGGATCAAAGATCAATCCATACCATGACCACGAGCAGTCTTGAGGTTGGTGGGTGTGACAGCGGGCTTGGGTGTGCGGGCACGGCCAGTGCGGACAGAAACGTTTCCTGAAAATCAATAAGTCATCGATTATTCCGATCGCTACAGTATACCACGATCATAGATGGACTGAGTGTCACGGGCAGTTGCTAGATATGTCTTGCATTCTGCAACGACCAAGGGTTACGATGCCGATCAATATTTGACTACAGTATACCCGAAGAGGTGCACTCCTCCGCGGAGAATTGAGGGTGAAGAGGCACAGATAGAGCACGAGCAGTGGTTACTGTAAAAGATTACGGTATCATTGATCTATAGTTGCGAATACAGTATGCCTTTAGCGTTTTAAAATTCCGAGGAGGATAATCAACCAATAATTTAGGAATGTCAGGGATACGGTAGGGCAAAGGTACGGTAGCCGGCTTACTTGTTGAAGAATCACGTGCGGTGTAAACACGTGGAGTTGAATTGACACTTGTTCTCTGGGTGGGTGAGAGTGGTTGTGGAGTACGGGCACAACCAGTGTGTAGACTCAAATCTGGACGAAGGATGCGGTAATCGATCAATAATTAGCTCGAACATACCGGAAGAAGTGCGCGTGGTGCCTGTCGTGCCTGTCACAGAAGTGGGATATGGTGACGAGCAATCTAGAAGAGCGTTACCGTAATTCATACACCATAGACAGTTAATGCCATACCCTTAGCACGAGCAGTCTTGAGGTTGGTGGGTGTGAGAGCGGGCTTCGGTGTGCGAGCACGGCCCGTGCGGACAGAAACGTTGTCTGAAAATCGATAAGTCATCGATTATCCCGATAGCTTCAGTATACCACGATCATAGATGGACTGAGCGTCACGAGCAGTGGCTAGATATGTCTTGCACTCTGCAACGACAAAGGGTTACGATGTCGATCAATACTTCACTACAGTATACCCGAAGAGGTGCACTCCTCCGCGGAGAATTGAGGATGACGAGGCACGGATAGAGCACGAGCAGTGGTTACTGTAAAGGATTACGGTACACTCGCAGTAAAATCCCTTATCTATGTATAAGGGAATGATTCCCTAGAAAAGTCTCACTACGAAATTCTTCCCTTATAGATAAGGAAATTCGACCCTATTCCCTAACCTTTAAGGGAATGAATCCCTTGCCCATGAGGGAAAAATTCCGTAGTGAGGAGCTACTAGGGATTATTTATCTGTGTATTATCGATCTAGAGTTGTGAATACAGTATACCATTGGACACGGAACGAGCAGTGCGAAGATTCGAGTGTTCATAGCCAGAGTCTGAAAGAGTGGATATTCAACAGTGGCCATATATGCATGAACAACGGAAACCCGTTTTAGAAAAAAATGTTTCCGTAGGCGGAGGATTTTTGGAAACGCCTTCGGCTACGCCAATGGCGTCACATTTTCCGGAAAACGGATTCCCGTTGTTCTTGCATACGGCCACAGATCATTTAGGAATGTCAAGGATACGGTAGAGCAAAGGTACGGTAGCAGGCTTACTCGTTGAAGAATCACGTGGAGTGCGAGCATTCGACTTGGCTCTAGCAGTTCTCAGAGTGGATGAGGGTGGTTGAGGAGTTCGTGCACAACCAGTGTGTAGACTCGAATCTGAACGAAGGATGCGGTAATGAATCGGTAATCGATCAATGACTCGAACATACCGGAAGAAGTGCGCGTGGTACCTGTCGTGCCAGTCACAGAAGTGGGATATGGTGACGGGCAGTCTAGAAAAGCGTTACCGAAATTCATACACCACCGATTGTTACAGCATACCTGAATCGTAGACGGACTGAGGACGACCAGTGACAACACTCGAATCTGAACAAAGCTCTATACATAGAATACGGTCACAATCGATAATCGATCGATAATAAACTACCGCGTGAAGTGGGCTCATGACCAGTCTCGGATGTGACACGTGAAGATATGCGTCCCTGGCGACCTCAATAAGATTACGGTAACTAATATCGATGCCCATGGTATTTCAACCGATGTCTACCGTAACCGTGATACCGTAATTCATCACATGCTAGGCTACCTACCAGGGTATGGTGACACGGCGCGAGCTGTAGACAGAGCGTGCTCCTCGCATTCTCTCTCGTAGGTGCACACTCGAGTCGCGCCTACAAATATATACATAATATATATTATATAAAAACGGATTTGTGTCTGTTTGTCTGTTTATTTGTTCGTTTGTACTCACTTGTATCCTTTCGCGCAGTACGAAGCATGGGTGACTGGGAAGGAGAACCACTCCACTCAACTCCCCGAGCGGCTGGAAGAAAGTCGCAGTTGAACAGTCCGTAGGGCTACTATTACCATAAATCGATTATTGTACTTACTACGGTAGGGAGATTGAGAAGCAGCTCGACTAGTATGCATCACAGGCGACTTGGCTGGAGTGGCACCACGAGCCGCTGAAAGAAAGTTAGGTTACGGTAAGATTGTTCAATAATCGATGTCCCGAATCCTACTGTACTTACTACGATATGGTGATTGAGAGGGAGCGCGAGATGTACGCTGGTTCTCAGTAGGGCGAGCAGTATGTACCATAGGCGACTTGGCTGGAGTGGCACCACGAGCCGCTGAAAGAAAGTTAGGTTACGGTAAGATTGTTCAATAATCGATGTCCCGAATCCTACTGTACTTACTACGATATGGTGATTGAGAGGGAGCGCGAGATGTACGCTGGTTCTCAGTAGGGCGAGCAGTATGTACCATAGGCGACTTGGCTGGAGTGACACCGCGAGCGGCTGAAAGACAGTAAGGTTACGGTAAGATTGATATATCGATATCTTGAATCCTACTGTACTTACTACGACATGGAGATTGAGAGAGAGCTCGAGCAGTAGAAGCTTGATTGAATGTCGGATCCTTGGACCAAGCAGTGCACACCATGGGTGACTTGGACAGGGTGGCTGTACAAATAGGCAGTTACGGTATGTACGGTATGGAATACGGTATGAAAATTTACCGTATTCTCCGTGGGCTTCAATGGCTGTTCTTGTATTCTCTTGTGAATCGAGACGAACAGCAGTGCGCATGGGCGACTGTGATACTGCACGGGCAGTGCGAGCAGATGAATCTGCAAAGACATGGTGTTGGAAACGGTAGATAAATACATGGGTTTTGAGATCTTGTTTGAGATAGTCTGACAGGTATGGTAGATAACTACAGTAACCCTAGTGATAAAAAGGTAGACAAATGGTTGTTTACCACGTCCTTCTCTAGCAGTTTGCATGTTCTCCTGTGAATCAAGGGCAGCAGCAGTGCGCAAGGGTGATTGAGACGTGGGACGACCAGTACGCAGCGAAGGATCTACAAGGGTATGGTTTGATAGTAAAGTTGACACTACTACAGAACAACGGACCAGTTCAAATGGGGGCGAAAAATAAAATAAAAAATAAAATAAAATAAAAAAATATAAATAGAAAAATAATTTATTCTAGACTTTTATACAATATTTTGAGACTGTTCGGTGTTCCAAAGTTTGTATATGGGCGAAATATTTACCCTTATTTTCGCGTGATTCTCTGGCAGTTCTCATGTTCTCCTGTGAATCGAGACGAACAGCAGTGCGCATGGGCGACTGCGATGCTGCACGGCCAGTACGAGCAGATTGATCATCTGCACGAGAATACGGTAAGCAAATTGAATTACAATCACAAAGTGGTTTTTATTATCATTGCAAATTGGCATATCGTATTCATAAACAATATGAATCTACCCCTTCCTTCTTCAACACAAACAGTACTCCCGATCATTTCATCAATCTACAGTACCCCAACTATCTACAGTAGCTACAGTAATCCCACCATCACATTTATCTACAGTACCCCTACTATCTGCTGTAGCTACAGTAATCCTACCGTCAATTCAGTCTACAGTACCTAAACTATCTACAGCAACTACAGTCCTACT